>CM038218.1:139785781-140322677 GCA_021442155.1 Cymbidium sinense | reverse complement strand
AAGATTGTTCAAATGCCATAAATGCTGAATTTTTAAAATTTACAAGGAAGGTTGTTGATCATGCTAACACGGTTCAAGAAGCAATGACTACAAAACCATCACGGTTCTATAATATGCCCAAATGCCTTAGAGAAGACTTTTTAATGGATCATCCGCCACCCAGCTAAATAACAAAATTAGTGTTGGACATTATTTCCTTAGCCAAATGTTAGTGCTAATGTAACTATTGATTTTTAATTTCATAATTTCTCAATATTCAACTACATTGAGATCATGTAATATGGTATTTTTGTTTCAATGGCTATTTTTGAGTAGTGTTGTGATCCTATAATAAAACTTTAGATAGCTTATTACAAAATGTTTATCAAGACTTGAGCACATAGCATATGTACACCCAATTTTCACAATCTATGTAACATGTGTATTGAATATATATTGGTGTACATAGCATCCTTTGATTGTATTTTGTAGGTACCATACATATGTACATACAATCGATCTGCATATAGACTATGTAATCAAGAAAGAAATAGTGATTATTCAGACAACCTTTTTAACATGCAAACTATAAGTGCAAAAGTATTCACATAGTATATGTAATGTAGAATTGTAGTATGTAAAAGATGATAACATTTACAAATGTATGAAATCTGAATATATAGACTATGTTAGGATAAAGTTTTATTTCATTGTTGTGCATAGTAGAGCATAAGCTAGTTTGGCCTTAAAATTGTCATCTTACGCCTTTGTCATAAATTCCACCCAATGAACATTCTTTGAAGAGGCAATTGCCTCCATGCAATGCAAACAAATATCCTATAGTCAATGTTATTTTTTGGATGGACAGTCCGGTAACCACTTCCAGAGGCTATTGGTGTATGTCACTCTCAAATTGCATACTTTTATTCTTATGTAGGAGTTTAATATGCATGTCTAAATGCTTAAATGATTTATTATTTATAATTAAGCCTTGAACATATGAAAATTTAAAATTGAAGGTTTACACTTACGATCCCAAATAAAATAACCTTGTGTACGATTGGATAAAGAATCATAAATGCCATTTCTTCACCTTAATGACACCAACTATCAATGTCTAATGTTGATTATTTATAATTGAAATTAAAATGAACTCTGCTTCCAGCATTGCTAAGTTCGGTGATATGTTGAACATATATTTGACTTTCTTTCTTTAGTCTTATCCAAAGATAACTCGTGATCATATCAAATTCCATTAATTAGTAACTATTAAACAATAAGTATCCAATATAGAAAAAGGAACAAGCCAACTTTACCCAATGCAGGAGATTATAGAAATGGTAAGTAAAGCCCAGGACAAAGCCTATTCTTCTCAAACAATAAGAAAGCAAAGGCATCAATATGAGAATCACTCAAGTATTGATTTGTAATCAGATCATCAAATTGGCCTCGACTAATCAAGATATTTTTGAACGCAAATATGATATCATTATTGGTCATATAATGAAATACAAAAAATATTATAAAAATAATAATTACATTTAACAATGTATTAATATTATTATGTTATAGGAGTATTCTTATAAAAAAAATTGTTTGAAACTTGTGTCCATGAAATGCCTCATTTCATCTGTAAGGGCTTCTTTACCATAGAAATCCATCTCTATTTTACTAGTGCTATCTCCTATTTCAAACTATGCATTAATATTTATGCAATGTGAAAATAGTCAGGAAAGATGGATTTAAGTAGTACCTTATCTAGTAAGCTTCAATTGGGATGATCCCAATTGTTGCAACCTCAACCTCTACTCCCACTTTAACTTGCTCCACCTCAGTTGGCTCTTTCTTTAAAGATTTCCTAGTGTTGCCTATTTTGAATGGAGATTTTATTAGCTTTCACTTCTTACAGCACCTCTCCTTCACAGCTTGGGCAATACTGCTAATCTTTAGTATACCTGCCAGCTGCATAATTTCTACAAATTAGCCAATAGAGTGTAAATATAAACTGGGTAACAAACCTAAATATTCATTGGTTGTTTTAAGACATACCTTTCCATCAGTATCCTGGGCAAAAGGTTGAACCTCATGGGGGTTGTGCTTCCCAACAATGGCCAACCTACTCCAAGGACTATAGATAGGCATGGTTAGTCCATTTTCAATGTGGGTGACCTTGGTTTCATGCCGACCTACCCCAAGACATCAAATGTTCATCAAAATTCCCAATGCAGAGAATGTAGATTTAAATTATCCTAATTTTGAATCAATCTTTTGCAAGAGTTCATGTATGTATTCCCTATCATGAGGTAAAGGAGGCTGATGTGAAGGACCAGAGGAAGGGGAATTAGATTTGACTTGAGGAGCAAGGGAATGAGGAGTTGAAGGGGAATGGAGAATAGGGGAATGATGGGAGTAAAGAGATTGATGTTGTAGTTGGGGAGGAGGGGAATGAGAGGAGGAAGGAGAATGGGAAAATGGGTAATGAGAGGAGGAAGGTGATTAAGGATGGACTTAAAAAAAAAAAGGAAAGGAGAGAATAAAGATAGAGTTGGGGAAGAGGAAGAGGGAATGAGGGATAAAGCAAAATGATTGAAAAAGAGGGAACGAGGGGAAGAAATGGAATATGGATGGAAAGAGGGAATGAGGGAAAAAAGAATAAGGGGAAATGAGGGAGGAAAGAGGATGGTGGAGTTAGGAAGAAGGGAATGAGGAGGAAGGAAATTCAAGAGGACTAGAAGGAGATTCTTTTACTATATGGTATCAGTTGGGGGTCGCTAAAAGATAACCAATGCACCGATGAGATGTTGTTCTTCTTTCTATGTTATTTCTTTAAAGGAATGGAAAATCTACATTAAATCAATCATGTTAGAAACAATCTTTAGAATCATAACAACAATAATAATGCTTGACCTAGTTATCTTCAAGCTCCTTGAAAATTTGAAGATTAATCAAATAAAGCACTACTAGACTACTGAACAAAATTGGGTCTTGCATTAAGCAGTCAAACAGTAATAAGATTGATGTGCTAGAGAAACCAAATGTGCATATAGTACAACACAATACTAAGATTTAATTTAAGAATTACAAATAAGCATGTGGGAAATATAAGATACCAATAAAAGAGTGCCAGAACCACTTATGTATCCAAGCAGCTTTTTCTCTTAAAATTTTTATGCCAAATTATCAACTTGATTAACAAAAAAAATTTATATTGCCTTTGCCCAATTATAAGAGCAAAACCATCAACATTCTTTGTATAATGCAAGAGGTTCTTTGGAATTCTGTAATTATGAAAAGGGAAGAGCGAATTTGATAGCAAAAATTTTATATATAGCTTCACAAAACTTTTGGGGTTAGATAATTTTCAATTTTTTTCATTTTATTCTTCATATTAATTATAGTGCAATTTGTTAAGAGACTATGGCACCCAAGAGGGGGGCGGGTTGAATTGAGTTTTTTAAAATAATTTAAAAAAACTTAATTTCAAACTTTTGTATAAAACTTAAATCTTTAATGATAAAGCTTTAGAGAAATAAAACAACAATCAACAACAATATAGAAAAGTAAAGTACAAAAAAATTAAGAGAGAGAATACAATGATTTTTGCGTGGTTCGGACAAACCCCAAAATTGTCCTACGTCCACACCTAGCCACCCAGGCTAGGAATTCACTAAATCAAAATTGAGATTACAATAAATCTTTTGTGCTCTCCTTCATGGGAAAGTAAAAACCAACATCATACTTTCCTTAATGGGCAAGCACTACATAACACCGTACTTTCCAAAATAGGCAAGTACAACCCAATCACATACTTTTCTTAACGAGCAAGCACAACCCAACAAGAAAACAAAAAAGAGGAATATGAAAGTATCTAACTCTCAATCTAAAATTATTTTGCTCTCATAACCCAACTACAACAATATTAAGGCAAGTGAATTCAAAGGAAAGAAAGATAGCTCACTTTAATTGATATTTAAATTTGAAAGTAATGATCAAACTTAAAAGATATATATGATGCAAATGAAACTTTAAACTATTTCATGTGAATGTAATACCTTGAAATCAAATTGATTTAATTTTAATAATTTGAAATGTAGCATAATAAAAATTTGATAACTAGATCAATTACGTTTACAAAAGATACTTTGAGTTTTCATAAAATTAATTATATAATGAAATCTTAAATCACATGAACTCAATTTGAAAACTCTTTTCAGAAAGGAATATCACTTGTGCAAAGTATGAAACTATTTAATAGAAAAGAAAACTTGAAAATTATAAGTGTTCTTTATGAACTAATTTTCAAAACATAAGTTTCACTTTAGCATATGTAAAAATAAAGAGATGAGATGAGTTTGCAAACACAAAACTTTAACCAAAACAAAATAAAGCTTTTGGCCAACTTGAGAAAGTGTATGAATAAATGTGTATAACAAAAATCAATTTGACCAAATATCGAAGAGTCTTAGCCTAAGAAAGAAATCAAGGTCTCACACAAGAGGAGCAATAAAATAAATTAAAAGAACCTTTAAATAGCTTTCAGCCAAGAGGAATTTCCACCAATCCACCAACTTCTTTTATGTAATCTTCAATACAATCACTTGTAAGTTGGAAGATGGATGAAGGATGAAGAAATTAGCACTTGATTTACCAAGAAAAGATCTCCAAGAGTTTTTGCAAGAATTCAGCCAAGAGAGGGTTTTCTAACAGAAATTAACCTAGTCTAAAAGACATTATTTATAAGACAAGGGACCAAGAGGGTCGAGAAAACATAGGAGGGAAACTCATTTGAAATTAAATTAAACATAAACCAATCAAAATAAAAATAAATAGCATGAGATAAAAAATTGGCCAAAGGAAAATAAGAGGGAATTTAATATGTAATGGTTTAATTTAAAAATTAATTTTAAATTCAAATTGCATGAGAGGGATTTTGGCCAAGACAAGGAAGCGAGAAAAAATATATGTGGTAAGTGATTTAAATTGAATTCAAATCTATTTATTTTTGCAAGATAAAAAAAAATCAGCCAAGACATTATGGAGGGAAAAAAAATTTAAATTGGATCAATTCATCACATGATCTGATCTCTAATGTAATTAGGAAGTTATTGCTTATGTGGGTTTGCCGAGAGAGAGAGAGAGATGAGAGAAAATTTTGAATTAATAGCAAACAAGTCATGACATAATTAATTGCCTAAGTGAAAAAAGAAATAATTCAACTTTTGATTAATTAAATTATGCATGATATATGGTTGGCCAAAAAGACAATTTTCATGATGGGATTCAATTCATCTTGATTGAATGAAGGAAGGAAAAAGATAACATACAAGCTTCATTTAATAAAATCACAGGAATATTCAAAAAATCGGCAAAGCTTGTTTCCTAAATAGGTTAAATTTAATTTAATGCACTCAACTAAAATTACATGATGATGAATTAGATCTTAGGAGAATTCAAATTAATATTCATCACGAGATTAATTTGAATGCAATTAGGGGTATAGTTGGCCATGGGAAGTTTCCAAAAATAGAAATTATATAAAAAGAAAGAGAATAATTTCATGGATTATTTTAATTTAATTTGAATTAACCAAAATAAATTAAAATTGGTTCAATTAGAGTACCATAAGATCAGCTACAAATATTCCATAAATAGCTAAGTTCAAATTTAATAAGAACCTAAGATAATATTTAATTTGAATTCAAAATAATTCAAATTGAAGAATCAAATAGATGTATTATTAATTTAGAAAAATATGGGATAATTATGAAATAATTTGAATATATCTCACATAACTTATTTAGCAAATAATCATGAAAAAATTCGGCCAAAAAGATTTAGGATGAAAAATAGGATAAGAGAGAGAAAACTAGGATAGCATGAAAGAGAAAAATAATATAAAGATTAATTTTAGGATAGTTAGATTTTATACATGTAATAAATAGATAATGGATATATTTTATCATGAAAATAATTTTATGAGATGTGAAATTAATTTAACTTGCATGGAAGCACAATAAATGTAACATAGTTTATGCATTTAGTTCATATTATCTAAAAAAGAATAATTTTAAAGAATAATTGTAAATATGAAATATATTATTTATAAATAAATTAAAATAGATTGTTTTAAAATGAATAAATGATTTATTTTATTTTAGTGAGCATTTCATTTTCCTAAATATAGTTATTCCTAGAAAAACTTCCAACCGAGTTCATGTCTAAAGCTTTAGCATTCTAATATAACTAAAGAATTAGGAGTTAAAGAAGTTTTCTGCACACCTGAATCTAACTTGATCATTAGCATCAAAAATATATATATTTATCATCAATATAAATATAAATTAAGAATGACATTCATAGTTAATGTAAATAATTTATATTATAAATAAATAATTTATTTTTAGTACATAAGATTTATTATCATCAAATCAAATGGTGAGATACATAAAGTGTATAGTTGACATAATTTTGCACCTCTATTGGGCAACCTAGTCATAAGCACCACCTCATCAACTATAAACTTTATATCATGGTCCTTAATTATGAAATCTTGTTTTTTAATTCTCTAGAAAGATAAAAGTTGAAAGATTAGAAGGACATTCTATTGAAAAGGAAAAAATTGTAAGAATTGGAAAATAAACAACCCCCATAGCAAAAGTTCAATGTCATTATTGGCGTACATTCTAACTGAGTGAAAAATTCACCTGAAAACACAAGGCCTATAATGAAAGGTGGGCTTCAGTGTGTACATCTTTGTGCTGAGATGTCAAACAATATGTTAAACAAATGTACAATATGTGTATGCATATTAAATGAACATCCAAAACTCAATAACTATTTAAATGATCATGTACACAGTATGTGCACATAAAAAAATTAAAGAATCTAACATATAATACCACTCATTGCTTAAAAACACATGTACATGGCATATGTACATCAATGAAATAAATATTTTACACTCTCAATCTTAATAACTATTTAAATGCTCATGTACACAACTGAGTACATAAATAAAATTAAATTTTAACATATAACACTCCTCACTGCTTAAAAAAATACATGTACACTATAAGTGTGTATCAAAAAAAAGAATATCTTACACTAACAAATTTTAATAACTACTTAAATACTCATGTACACAGCATGTGTACATTAATAAAATGAAGAATCCAACATATAATACCCCTCACTACATAAAACATACATGTACATAGTATGTGTATATTAACAAAATGAATATTCTTTATATCCAGAACTTTACACTATTTAAAAATTTATGTACACAACATGTGTACATATAAAAAATATATAATCCAACATATAATAGCACTCACTACTTAAAAAATACATATACACAACATGTGTATATAAATAAAATGAATATTTTTCACTATTATAATTGAAACATTGTTTAAATATTCATGTATACAACATGTGTACATAGAAAAAAATATATAATCGATCATATAAAACCTCACACTGCTTACAAAATACGTGTAGAAAATATGTGTACATTTAAAAAAATTAATATTCTTCACATACAAAACTTTATAATGTTACAAAATTCATGTGCAGAACATGTTTACATATAAAAAAGTATAATCCAATAATCCAACACAACATACCCCACACTGCTTATAAAATACATGTACAAATCATGTGTACTTCAACAAAATGAATATTATTCACATTCAAAACTTTGCATTATTTTAGTATTTATGTACACAACATGTGCACATATAAAAAAAATGTATAATCCAACATATAATACCCCACACTACATAAAACATACATGTACAAGGCATATGTACATCAATAAAATAAACATTCTTCACATCTAGGGCTTTACATTATTTATATATTCTTGTACATAGCCTTGGTACATATATAAAATATATAATCCAACATATAAAACCCTGTATTTCTTAAAAAATACATGTGCACAACATGTGTACATCAATAAAAATGAATATTCTTCACTGTTAGAACTTAACACTATTTTAATATTCATGTACACAATATGTGTACAAATATAAAATGAACACCCAGGACTTAATAACTATTTAAATGCTCATGACATAGCATGTGTACAAAAAGAACCTAAAGAATCCAACAATCAAAACCCCACTACTTAATAAACACATGTACATGACATGTGTACATTAATAAAATGAATATTCTTTGCTAACAGATCTTGATAAGTTTAAATGCTTATGTCCATAGCATGTGTACAGACAAAATTAAGCCTAGAAGTAAGATAAAATAAAGATGTTGTAAAATCAAATATTTTCACTATTTGGATACTCAAGTACATGGCATATACAGAGCTTATACATCTTCAGAAAAAAACTAAACCCTAAACCACAATTAAATCTTCTCACTGTTTGGGTACTTATGTACACAACATATACACACCGTCACTCATAAAAGGGTAGAGTGTAATTCGCATGAATCTTAAGCATGCATAAAACTCAAAACCCTAAACCCTTTCACATTTAGTCACATATCTTTACTAATGAGCATGAAATATTTACTTTCTAAAGAAAAACACACAAAAATATGTTATCCACCGATGAGGAGAAGATATTGCTATTAGAGCGATAAGTAGTGTCGATCTTGGAGCTAAAATTTCAATCTTGTTGGACTCCTATGATTATTTATGGAATTGGAAATAGTTTTTTAACTTTAACTTTTATCGAGTGGGTTGAGGTTGGGCTGTCGGGCTCAACATAAAAAAAATGCATCATCATATAATTAGAGTTTGAATGTAGCTCTATATTTGGACTTTATCCGTAATAATTTCTCCATATAAAGAGAAGTGTGTGATTGGTGTAGCTAATTTTATTAATAAAATTTCAAAAAATTATTATATTTTATATTTATATTTCAATTGTTGATCGAATGCTTATTAATACATTTAAGAGACTTCGTGGTGATATTGATGTTGTTAAGATCTAATCAAAACTTCAAAAAATTAAGAAGAAATCAATAAAGTACCTGAAAGAGATGTTGTTACTACACCTCCTATTAAGGGGACTTACTTAGTGCCACTAGTGCCAATCATGGTTGTAGATGCCACACTTGACAAAGAAAGTAGGACAACTTCATAGGTTGAGATGAGAACCTCCAATGCTGCTAGTGTAAGTGTTGTGGGATGGGAGGCAATGGAGTTGGTTGCTTTGCCTCTTATTGAAAATGAACTCCAGGTGTGCTAAGCATCCTTGTGGAGTTTGAGGAGTGTCCTCCTCTCATTATATGGTGGAAGGTTTTAGTGATTACTCCATATTAGAAGAACTTATCATAGGATTATCTTACCATAGTATAATACATAAATTTTAATTTATGATTTTGTTAGTTTTTAATAAAGAACTTAATTGAGTTCCATTATTCTTATAGCTTAGCAAGATGAACATTTGTGATGTCCAATCATTGGCTTACGCAAGTGGCTCTCTAGGGCCTACAAGAATAATTGAGATGCATATTCACCTTCTATGTGCTTGTTGATGGGACTTCATCTGAGTGAAGAGGAAGTGCATTTGATTCCCCATTGGCTTTCATTCCCAAGGATGAATCCCTTAAATAGTTGGCTTATAAAGGTTCTCATACTTTAATATTTATTTCTCACCATGCATAAGTGACTTTAGTAGAAATGATTACTATTATTTTGATTCTTAGTTGGCTCCTCCAGGTGGGGACTTAGTACTCACTATAGCACACAAGGAAGGTGGGGAGATGGGGGGGGTTTGAATTGGGTGTTTTTTAAAATTTTAAAATTTAAATCTTGAATTTTAACTTTTAATAGAAAATTAATTTATTGATTTTATAAATACAAGATATAATTCTTAAGTCAAGTAAAAAGTAAAGAGAGATAATAGGCACATATTTTTACGTAGTTTGTCCAAACCCCAAAAATGGCCTACATTCATGCTTAAGCACCATTGGCTAGGAATTCACTAAATACAAAATAGCTTAAAAACCATACTTTCCTATAACCTAGCAAGTATAACCCTTATAATAAGATGTACTCTCCTACAAAGGGTCGAGTACAACCCCAATAAAAAAATATAAAACACAAAAAGAAAAATATATAATAATAAATTTTGATAGAATATATCTTTCACATATATACGAAGCTATCTAATTCAAAAAGTAATCTCATAACTTTTAAATGATCACTTTACAACTGACAAAATTTATAATATAAAATGCTCATTTAATTTTTATAAGAAATAATGAAATAAATATCTTAGAATTATCTTACTAAGATGTTCATGTTATTACAATATGTAGACTAATATAAAAAAATTTTAAAATAAATTCACAATAGTCTATTGCATAATAAAATAGATTTTAGCAAGGAATAATTTTAAGTTTAAAAGAAACTATAACTAGTATGTATATAATAGTGCAAGAATGATTAGCACTCCACTAAAATTTTTTTCCTTAATTATTAAACAATAAAATTAGTATGCTTTAGTAAATTTTAGTAAGATAAAAAACTATTTAAACAAAAGTTATTAGTTGTAATGAAATGATAAGTGCTAAATAAAATAATTTAACTTTTTATAAATTTTATTTTGATAAAGATACTTCATATATAATAGATCTAGCAAATATCCTAAAATTCTAGCAAACAATTTATTTTATTTCAACCAAAATGATGCTTTAAATTAAAGGAAGTGATCACAAAATACTTAAATATAATTAGTATATGATAGATCTAAGTAAGCTTTATAAAGTTTAATTAAGAAAAAAAGATCTCAGAAATATAAAAGTATTTTAAGCATAAAAAATTAATTTCAAATGCTTAAAATATACTTCTAAAATAGAGCTAATGATAAATAATCTTTCAAGTAACACTAATAAAAAATATTTTAAGAAATAGAAGGAAATTTGTAGGAAGATAATAATTTTAGTAAAATGAAATAAATACTACAAACTATCATAATAGTATTTCACAAAATACTGATTAAAAAACTTTGATGTAAAAAAACTTAAACTTTTATGTTTGAAGACTAATCTAGCAAAAAGTAAAATTTTAAAAAAAATAAATAGATGGTAAAAATAGAATGAACAACTAAAAGAAATTAAGATCAAGAAAAACAAACTCAAGAAATTTGAGAAAACTTATTTAGTTGAAGATGTTGAAGGTTTTGAACCAATGATTTGATTTTACAATATTTGAAGAACACTTGAAAAGGAAATCTAATAAGTTTCTCTTAGATTTTTTTTGGAGAGATTTTATATTTGAATGAACAAGCCTTTCATGCAAAGAATGAGAGCTATTTATAAGCAAGAAGATCATTTTGAATTATTTCAAAAAAATATTATTCTAAAATCATTTTTATCATACAAATGTAATATTCAATAAAAATATGATTTATATTAAATAAGTTCAAACAGCCAAAAAATGGCTAGTCATATGGACAAGTTAAAACTAATCAAATATGACTCTTAATATATTCAAAATGTGTAGCATGCATTCATTATTAAAATCAACTAATATTTAAAAAATCATAATAAATACGATTTTAATCAAAAGTGGGTCATTTAACCTAACAAATTAAAGGAACAAATAAAAGGAAACCGTTGGAGATGAAATCAGGTCTAAATTCATTGATCATTAAATGACTTTTATTAAAATACTAAATTACATGTAATTTTTTCAATTTTGAAATATGACATTTATAAATTATGATATAATTTAGATATGGTCATACATATGTTAGTTATCATAAAATTTTTTAAATTAAAAATGTTAATTATATCATATTAATATAAACTAGTTACACTTAATAATCATAATCGATTATTATTTATTATTTTGACAATTTAAATGCTCTCTATGAAGCATATAAATTTTGTAAATTTATGAAATTGAATGTCAATTAGATAAAGATTATTTATTTGGATAAATTAATCTCATTATCATTAATTAAAATAAATAAAAATAATATGTTAAGTTGTGAGTAAATCAGTTCATGCCAATGAACTCAAATGGACCTCGAGATAGTTCTAAATGCATATAATATAAAATATTATATATTGAGCTCAAGGCTATCCATCTTGTTTTATCTTTTATTTTTTTCATATTTTCAATTGCATCAAAAATGTTATGAGATGTATTGGATATGTAATTAGTAATGTTGGGAAACTTCAAAATCAATATATCTCAAATAAGTTAAACATATATTAGAATATCCAAACATACATTAGTTATCATCAAAATTAATAGGATTGAACATGAGGCTCATAAAGCTAACATGTAGCTCTGAGTTCCTTACAAAGAAATAACTTGGCAGTGCCAACTCTCTCTATGGCCAAAGCGACTAGTCTTACTTCAATAAATTTGAATGAGATGCTAGCGGGTTTCAATTCTTCAAGTTAGTGAACAATGATTAGTAAAGAGGAGGAGATACTATGGGAGAGTCTCAACCTTATTCTCCTTCTATTGAGTTCAACTTTCACATAAGAGAGTCACACTCTTAGATATTGGTGAATGCTCGATTGAAAAAGGGTGGCCAAGTTACAAAGAAGACTAGTGGCCATGGAAGCTGAGTTAATCTCTCTTTATCATCATGATGAGTTGAGTGGGTTATCTCACTTTATTGTAGGTGACAGTTTCATGCATGATTATTAATCAAGTAAGTGATCACTCATTACTATATAGGTTGGAGATTAAGTAGTTAGACAATTCAAGAAATAATATAAATAATATGGCAGAGTGTGTATATGAGCCTTTTTGTTGTAATAAATATCTAATCTTGGAATAAATAAAATTATTTTATTTTACTAACTTGTTATACTTATTCTATTAGTTCAAATGAATTGAATTTTATGTTGAGTTGTTTAAGTTTAGATTGGTTATGAGTAAGCTTGCAACTATTTTGTCATGATGTATGATGATTGAGCTCTTCACAAGATTTGATAAAAATTTCTTGAGATTTTTTACTTTAAATGCTTGATGTGGCAATCACATTTTTATAAATTTTTCACCTTACCTATAAATACTTTTATACAATATTAGTTGAGTGTTTATTGTAGTGATTCTAAGATTTGAGTAAATAGTTCCTCTATAGTGCAAGTTATTTACTATGAGTTCTTTTTTTTGAGTATGATAATGGTAGTTTTGAAGAAGCCTCCTGTCAATGTCTTCATGAGTACTAAAATAGCCAAGTCATCCATCCTTGACCCAAAAGTGGAGAACTTTATTTCTTTGAGTACTATCATGACAACTCTAACTACTTGATGAGTGAGTGAATATAGGGAACAACAACAAGTTTAGTGCTTTATTCCAACACTTCTAGTTGGTCTCTATTTCCCTCTTTACCTCAAGTTAATGGAAATACTAAATTTTTATTGTGTGGTGCTCAACTAGGTCTTTTCAAACTCCATAGCGAGCATCAGGACATTTGTTATGTATTTTAGGTAAGAGAGGAAATCATGGAGTTTGATTCTACCACATCTTTTCCATCAAAGGACATAAAGATGTGATAGTAGTTCCTTGTAGTACACCTACAAATAACTGACTTGGTAAACAAAGTTAGGAACTAGCATTCCAAGCCTTGCTTTGTCAAGTGTTGCATTTGCTAAGCAATGCCGACTACACTACCCCCATTCAATGCTAACAAGTTTGTGGTTCCATATGCAACCTTCATTGAAGTGGATGCAAGTTGGCGAGGAGGTCGCTCAAAATCACATTTTATTTTACATTTGACAATATTCATGAGAAAATTTAGGGTACTTTCCCATTTAAAACTCATCATTTTCTTTATTTTTTGATAAATTATGTGTGTTTTCTCTAGAATGGCATGGCATCTCCACTCTATTTCGAACTAATCCTAAAATGCTATAGTTCCTAGTGAGTCTTAGGAGGGAGAGACCACTGGTGTCAAGCCTACACCTGCTGAGGCTTATGTCTGAATGGTTGGATGAGAAAGCAGTTTTGGGTAGGCCTAGTACTTCAATCCCAAAGTAGTCCAAAGAAAAGAATCTAGCAAGAGATCTTCAATATTCTTATGTGAGGGAAATTACACTCATAATGTCACTATTGTAGTGTAGCTCGTGAAGTTATTTGAGCCAATGTAGCTCCCATGAATAAGGTTTTACACCTAGGTCAATATCTTGCTCACCAAAAATAACTTTATAACTTTATTATAACTATACCACCTTAAATGATTAAAGAACTATTATATCTTAGTTAATTTATTCAAGGAAAGATTACTATAAGCAAGTAAATAAATTTTGTAAGAAATTTTCATATAAATTTATTAGTAGAATGATACATTACAAAAAAATTTTTCTATATGAAGAATTTCATCCAAACAATAATTCATTATAAAGAAAACATATAGCAGTGTAGGACTTCCTTCGGGGTATTACTCTAGTGATGTGGATCATGTGAGCTAGTGTGTTAGTTCATTACTTTTATTGAGATTTATCTTTTTTCAAGGCATTCTTATGATTTCATTGAGCTTTTCTTCATTAATGATTTTTTTGACCAAGCTTCTAAAGTGTTGGCATTCTCTAGTGTCATGGCCATAGTCTTTATGATAGGCATAATATTTTGACATGTTTCTTGGAACATTCTTCATAGGTTCTAATTATTTGAAGAATTTTTTATTCGATGGTCTCAATTAATTCAACCAATGATACTCGCAATGGTGTGATCATGGATGGATGTTGAGGCTAGTACTCACCTGCACATGATGAGTCAATGAGTTAGCCTATATTACCACCAATGTATTGGTTTTCTCTTCAATTGATTATGCCATCTTTTTCCCCTTTTCTACCTCAAACTTCAAACAACTCATTTAAGAATCTCTACGAGAGAACCCCTTTTTGAGTCTCCTATGATTTTCCTTTGATGACTATGTGACTTCATTATATCTCTCCATGTTCACATGACTATGAGCTAATTCTAATAATCCAGCAAACATCTTATGTTGTTGGAAACTTAGGACATAACCCAATGATCCTTCATGAGCACCCTAAGTATGAGGAAAGATAAGGGAAAGAATCTAACATAAGATCCTTGATATTTTTAAGTCCAGGACAGTTACACTTCTAATGTCATTGATCCAATGAATCAAGCCTACATGCTAGCCCATCTTATCTCTCGGTGGAGTTAGATACTATTCCTAAAGAGCTACCCAAGAATTGTATGGCATAAATCAGCAAAAAACTACTTACAAGCCATTTAGTCCAAGGTGTACATGTTTGAGGAAGAGGCCTGACTCAAGGAAGATGAGAATGATCTAAAAGTGTTAAAGCTAACTTCCATGGGTTGCATCCTCCAAAGCATTCTTATAGACATGGGGTGATATTTATCTAAGGAGATAATTTGAAGTCAACCTTAGCTAACATTGGTCTTTTTGCTTATTAAATATATTCCATGATTCATGGCTCAAGGGACTAAGATATTAGGGAATATACAGGCTATTACTGTGATCAAAATATAATGGAGTTATATGGATGCCAAGCCACCCAATCAAAGGCTTCTGGTCATATATGTACTTTTTGTGGTGCCATTTGATGACATAACTATATAGACAGAGGACACAAGCCACATCCTTACTAGCATGAGATTATTTGAGTATGAGCATAAATATATTTATTTGACATAGGATCTTTTGTGAGCAAAAGTTTTTTCGCTTATCATCCCAAATAATGATGGATGGATGGATGATTGTTTACTTTAATTTATATTGAATGGTGAACTTCATTCAATTTTAAAATATCCTCTCCAAATAAATTTTACAACCAACGCAACCATCATCACAAAAAAGATTAAATTTTGGTAACCCGGATCCAGTCATATGACCTAACCGGGGATAATCTCAGGCAACATCCTCATACACTAGAGTTAGATTTTTTTGCATATGTCGGGGCACATGCGTGAAATCAAACTTATTTTTAACCTGCGCAACATCCTTAAGTAGTAGGTTTAGGTGATTGTAATTATGTCAGGGCAGATGTGGGTTATTCAATCTTAGCTTAGGCATAGAGCCTTGGCGTTATAAATATGGTGCCTCAGTGCTATAACTCCAATGCCAAAGCGGTGTATGATCAGCACCATGGTGCTGATGTCATTAACCCTATTGATCACTTTCCTGGTGCCTCGGGGTTGATAATGTAGAGCCACTACGCTTGTCAAAGGTTGGTTTATGATAACTGATAAATGTTTAGGCTATTTAATGGCATGGGATGGACTTTTTGACTATCACTGTGGTACCGTGTTATAGCACCATGGTGCTACATTAATGCGATGTGCCATTTTCTATTTAAGAATTTATGGTAATTAATGTCTCTTTTGACCAGCACAGTAATCGCCTTCACCATCAAACCAGCACCGCAATGCTTCATGTGAGCTCTACAACACTTAATTGTTTTCTTAGAAATTAAGAGGATAGTGCCTCGATGCTACCTTTGAAGCATCGTGGTGCAAGCTTATAAATAAACCCCCTGGGCAGCCAAAATTTTCACTCTACATTTTCTTTAGAGCCTTTCCATAGAGTTTTCTCTCTCTCTCTCTCTCTCTTTCTTCTAATTTATATTTTCTCATACACCATGCTGAAAAAATTTGTTGGTGAAGGCAAGAGGAGGGTGGCCGTTAATGACACTAACAAATTTGTTAGTCTAGAGGCTGAGAAGAGGTACCACCACGCCCTCATACATAAGTATCTGATCTTGGAGAGGAGCTTTTATAATCCATTAAGGAGAACATATCATAATTTGATGTGTTATCAACCATGAGTTCTACATTAGGTAATAAGAAGTCATCTTTTGGGCATGCCTTATTTAAATCCCTAAAGTTGATGCAAATATGAATTTGTCCAATCTTTTTCTTAACTGGGACAATATTGGCAATCCAATCAACTTATTTTTCATTTCGAATGAATCCTGGTTCAATGAGCTTTTTAGTTTCAATGGTAACTTGCTATTTAATTTCTAATAGCATTCACCATGATGCTTATTTTACAAGTGGGACATCATGCTTAATGGAAAGTTTATGTATGGCCACATCAGCTGATAGGCCTGACATTTCATAGTAGTTCCATGCGAAGAAATTTTTATACTCACAAATTAGTGCTTTTATTTCCTCTAACCTTTCTGTGTGAGGCTAGCATTAACAAAAGTTGACCTAAGTTCTTTCTTAGTGCCCAAGTTGATTTCTTGGAGTTCATCATTCGTGGCTTGATTACCTTATTCAAACTCCTTTGGGGCCTCTTTGAGGTCAATGATTAGATCTTCTTCAAGGATGCCCTTATTTTTAAATGAAGCATCCCTTAGTTCATCTATAATTTCTACAAGAACTTCTTCTTTATAGGATATTGCATAGCATGACCTCACTAAGGGGATGCTATAACAATATATCCTAATCCCCATGTAGTGAATTTTCCATAGCATACATAATTTTGGGCAATGTCCCCTTGCTAGAGCTTTTCAAATAATTGAGCCTAAACACTTGATTGTGTAGACTGAATATTGTTCTTGACTAGCTTTATTAGAGCCATCGAGTAGTACTGAGGGATCGAAATATCTTTTTGCTCAAAATCATCTTTCTCAAACAATATTTATGTTAGATTAAGAGTTCACTCTTCTACTTTGTAGAAAAGAATCCCGCATTCATGATAGCCTTTCTTAGGAGGAACATTTTTTAATTATTCTATTTTTTGATCCCTTGAAGTTGTTAAGGCTTTTATATATGCCTTTGTCACTATAATTATCTTTATAGCCTTAGTGGAGACTTGAGATTCAAGCACCCTTATTAGAGACACATGAGTTTCTTCTACCTATTTTGTCACTCCACTAGTACTAGCTTCTTCTATCCTTTGGCTAACTAAGGCTCTCCTAGGTTGATAAAGTACTAATTCATCATCATCATCCTTAGCATCGTTGCCAAGGTGAGGGACTATTTTAGGCTGCTTTAATTCATTGATATTTTTACCTCTTGAATTATAACCTTTCAGCATTAGCCTTATAGGCGGAGCCATTTGCTTTTAAGACTTGACTTCTCATACCTTTTTAGGCATAAAGTACTTGGCATCATCATATATCTTGATCTCATGTATCAATAATGGACTCATGTCACCTTTTTGGCATGTATTTCATACATTGATGGAGAATTAAAGGTATTTTGCCATATTCATGAATCCACGACCTACCAAAAGGAGCTTTGTAAGCATCTTGGGCTTCGATCACATGAAATTTATCTTCTGTGTGCAATTTCTTGAAGTGTATGGGTAAAATAAGGGATCCTAAAGTTTTTTATTCTTGTTCATTAAACCCTTATAGAAATACTGTCCCTTTATGAAAATAGTGAGCACCTAAAGCTAGCACCCATAGTTTTTTAGTCAATCAATATCTTTTTTATGCAGACAAAGTTACTTTCAGCTATAACATATAGGTGATTATATTTGGTTGTCCCTAATAATAGGCCATTCTCACTAAATATAATGGTTTCCAATTTTTGAGAGTTTAAATCCTCTTTCATATTCTTTTTCATGAAGAATGCTTCATACTATTCTGGATTTTGTAGAGCTTTGATTAATGTCTCGCATTTATCCTTAAATAACATGAGAGCATCATAAATGCTTAGCCAATCATGGAGCTTATGTAAGTGTGCCAAAACATTATAGTCTACCCCAATCTTGGCAGACTGTTGAGGTTTAGCCAGTGATGGAGGCACTGCATTTTCAATTACTTGGACTTCTTTGCTTTTGTCACTAGTTTTCACTATGGTGGTAGAGGAATTCTTTTTTCCACTCCTTAGCTGGACTTGGGTCACTTCTTCTATCTGATCATTTTTTTCAGAAGAAGTTTTTGAATTCTGTGTTTCTTCAGAGTTTTCAGGGTTGTCAGTACTTCTCAAATTATTACCTAACTCATGGTGTAATTTCTTTGAGCCAGACCTAACCCTCCTTTCTATATATTTCTCTCCAAGAAAGTACAATTCTCCTTCAAAGTCAGCTGAAGTTACAACCATGTTTATAATGTGACAAGTTTCTTTCAAACCTGCTTCTTCAAAATTTTCTGCACCAAGTTTTAAATGGGCCATGTATTCTTCGAACTTAATAGGCCTTCAAGGAGGTTGTTCATATTCCTTAAAAGAGTTAATCATTTTTCATATTTTAGATTTTGATTTTCTTGATTTCCTCTTTTTCTTCAATTTATGGGGCTTTGACAAAAAAATCCTGGTCTATTTTTGTTTACTTCTCTTTATTATATATAAATTGCCCCATGTTGAGGAAGAACTTCCTTGGATCTACTTCAGGCTCCAAAGAATTATTCCATTGAATGCCTTCTATACCCGCAAGAATGTTGATCATCTATTTGGTCTTTTTGGAGATGAAGGTTTCCCAACCACCTTCTTCTTCTTGTCTTTGAAAGGCATTATCCTTGTCATCGATCAGACATTGAGGTCCATCTAGCTCAGTGCTTTTACCTTTCATATTAGGGAATGGGTGAGCTGAGATGACTTTCACCTTTTCCTTTTTGGGATGTATCAACATAGTATCTAACAATGTGAGTTCTCCATTATGATAATTTTTCTCTACCTAATCTTCGAAGATAAAATAGTCTTCGATTGGGTGGCTTATGAGCCTATAAAATGTACAATAGGTGGGATCATTAACTTTGTCCAATTGGTCTAGCCATCGTGGCTCTGGTAATTATAGTCCTAACTTTAGAGCATGTCTAAAGATCTTAGAAGTACATTCTCTTCTGAATGAGTACTACTTAGATATCTTTTCTTGAAGGGTTAACCCTTTCTTCTTATCTGCAGTTGGCTTTACTACTGGTCATGGAGTTGTCACTAGTTATAAGGTTGTCACACCTCCATTCCCTTTTTTATCAATCATGAATGTGAATGTTGTGTTTATTTCATTCTTTTTAATGTCATTCGACTTGGTTGTTTATCTTTTCTAGAGGATAATTGTAATTTGTACTGAGCCCTTTTTGCTTAGGCAACCTCTCAAATTTGGCCACACAATCCAATAGTTCCTAGAACGTGTTAATCATGGTCATGGCTAAATATGGAGCCATTTGGTCATTGATATTCCTCATGAGGAGTTCTACTACATGTTTCTTTGTTAGTTACTGGTCACACTTCATGCTCAGTTTCCTCTATCTAGTGATGTATTTTGTGACACTCTTGTCTCTCCTTTTCTCTTTCAAGGTGAGAGATGCAATTATTACATTTTTGGTTACTCCAACAAATCTCTTAATAAAGAGCATCTCCAATTCAGTGAATGTTTTTATTGAGTCATTGCGTAACTCAGTATACCACTCAAAGGTCATATTGGTGAGACTGCTAACGAATTACCATAGAAGTATGGAATCATTTCCTCCAGTATTTCCATTTGTAGCTTTAAATTAGGCTAAATGATTTCGTGGATTTTTTGTGACTATGAATGCATTGAATTTTAGCACAACATACCCTTTAAGATACTGTATTTGATCGTATTTAGCTGGGCATGGTCAGCCTTTCCCAACTAGCTACTTGGTAGTTTTTGAAGTGATAACTGCTTTGAGCTTCCGACTTATATAAGATCTCCCACTTGAGATTTGATGAAAATATCTGCATCTTGATGGATATTTACTGTAGGCTCTCCCTGGGCTTCTTGCCTTTGTGTTGGGACTGTTAGCAAGTTGGTTGAAGAATTTTGTATACCCCTAGTTTCAGCTACTAGGTTGCTCATTTTGAAGGATCACTTGAGGCATGTTCTATGTTGCAATCATAATTAGATTAAGCTGACTGAATAACTCTTTCATTAGCCCATTCATTTCATTAAGGTGGGCTTTGAGCTTATTGATATTTTAATTTCTTTATTGTAGTTTAAAGCCCAATTTTCAATATAATCTTGTTACAACATTAGCCAGCTCTTCCTTTACTTCAACCTCTACTTAGGTTTCAACTTCAGGTTGTTGGTGATTAAGGTTCTCTTAGTGTCCTCCTTCACTTAGCTATTCAAGAACCAAATTTCTATTTCAAAAACTTGTGTCAACCATACAAATAGTTTCAACCTCCATGTGATCGATATCATCATTACTACGAAGGTCTAGGAATGATTGTTCTTCATAGTTAGGAAATCTTCATCTTCCTAGAGGACTCAATTATCTTTCTCATCATCTGCTGATTGACTTTTGTCAGACCAACATTTCTAGTTGATGATGGTAGGATCTACTCCTTCGTTATCTGGTACGTAAGTTTATGATTACTGATTTAGGGTTCTTTTGTACCCAAATTGATCGAGACCTTCATGGGTGGTATGTCCTAGATGTCACACCCTAGTGTTCATCGGATGTATGTAGTTGTCAAGAACTTCTAGCAGTGGATCTCTAAGAATGTATCCTATATGTCACACCCTACTACTCATAGTGTGTAGGGTGTGATCAACAGGACCTTCAGATAATTGGCCACTTAATGTCTTTATGTGTCAAGGCTTATTGATGGAGTTCATTGACTATGGTGCTCAAACTTGGAGTCTTGTTGTAAATGAGCATAGTACTTTTGAATATTATCACCTCTTTTGAGGTAGGAAATTTTAGGGTTGGTGACTTGGCTCACTAAATTTTTTATTCTTCTCTGAAGGTTTCTATTTCCAACTGCCTTAAGGACCTTCTAAATTCTAGAAGGAATGAATTCCTCTTTGCATGGTTAGTTTTGTGGACTGGAATGTATATGCTTATCCCAAAATGATTTATTCATAGTTCATCTTAAGCTATTGGTTTTGACTCATCTGAGTGGATCAAAGTTGTTACTGGTGGGCATGTTTGCTTCTACCAATGGGTTAGATTATCATTTAGTCCGTATGGGCAATCCAGTAGCTCTACGAGAAACATTATAATTTTTGTAGGCCCTCCTAGATGTTTTGGTGCGCAAGGTAGATGTTTCATAGTCATGCGCACTCGGGGCTATGGTAGCATCATGTGAGGTATTATGTTCCTCTGAAGCATTGTTGAGTGGATTGACAATGATAAATTTCAATTTGGACCTAGCAGTCATTCTATCCTCAGTGGTTGTGGTTGGCATTACCGTTGATAACCTCTCAAAGATATAAGTCCTTTTTAAGTTTAGAGCTTGGGGTTGGATGCATATGGGATGATCATGTTCGAATGCTTCCCTTTGGTGAATTCCTTTTGCATTCCAGTGCTCTTGGTTGCAAGCTTAGTGGCAAGGCTAGTTGTCAAAAATTGGACAACCTCTAAGATCATTCCAAATTGGAGAGTAGTTCTAGTGGAACCAGCATTAATTATTGCCTGAGGGAATCTTATTGTGGATCCCTCACCAAGCTTTATAGTAATCACGTTCTTTAGATTTTCCATTAAAGAAACTTGTTCATAGATGTTAAAATTTTAAAAGAATATAATACTTCATTTAAGTCTATGATGACACCATATGTTTTCAGCCAAAGATGGAGAGAGAAGCAATCTCTAGTAGAGTTGTCCGATTGCTCTGAAAGAACACCATGGAGGATGTGCTCTTCCATCTTTGTATCAAATGGGGGTAGGAGCATGTTCTTTCATGAGGTAGATTAATATATATTCAACCATATTTCTCCTAACATTTTGTTAGGGTTTGTTTAAATCTAGGTTCTACTTTCTGTGGATGTAATCCTCTATAGTTAATTACCCCTCCTATAGTAGCAAGAGAGCACTCTCGATTAAGGTTGAAAATGACCATATCTATTTGATATGCATTGGTGTCATTTAAGGTGTGTGTGGCCTAGATGACTATCATGTATAATTTGCATAGTAAGTAAATAGATTGGGCTTATATGTTTTTTTTGAATGCCAAGATATAATTTAAATGTTCATACTATGAGAAGTATAAGCATTTAATGCATATCAAATGGTGAATAATAAAGATATTATGTACCTTAAAGTATATGTTTGGGGTGGATGATAATACGCCTAATAAAGATCCCATGGTTCTGTCATCATAAGCTATCATGGTCCCTAGTCTACTTAGTCAAAGAAATTATTCTTTACCAAATAATCTTTGTCAGCAGCCGTAGGTTATGTCGTCGAAGGTGTTCTTATAGATTTTGGGTGATCTTTATCCAAGGAGATAAATTAAAGCCAGCTTTAGCAAATATAAGGCTTTTTTTATTAAATATACTTCATGATTCATAGTTCAAGGGGAAAATCCATTAGGGAACATATTAGTTATTACTGTGACCAAAATATAGTGGAGCTATATAGATGCCAAGCCACCTGGTCAGAGGGTTCTGGTCATATCTACATTTTATGGAGTTCTATTTGATAACATAACCATGCAGACAGAGCATACAAGCCACGCCCTTACTGGCATGAGATTATTTGAGTATGAGCATAAATATAATTATTCGAAATAGGCTCTTTTGTGAGAAAAGGTTTTCTTAGCTTATCATCTCTAATAAATAATGATGGATGGATGGATGATTTTTTACTTTAAGTTATATTAAATGATGAACTTCATTCAATTTAAACATATTCCCTCCAGATAAATTTTATAATCGACACAATGATCATCAGGAAAAAAAATAGATTTTGGTAACCAGATCCAATCATAAGACCTAATAGGGGATTATCGTGCATCATCCTCAAACACTAATATTAGATTTTTATGCATATGTTGGGGCACATGTGAGAAATTCAAGCTTAATTTTTAACCCACACAACATCCTTAGGTAGTAAGTCTAGGCGATTGTAATTATGTTGGAGCCCGCATAGGTTATTCAAGTTTATCTAATGCATAGTGCCTTGGTGCTGCAAATATGCTGCCTCAATGTTATAACTCTAGCGCCAAGGTGTTGCATGGTCAGCATGATGGTGCTGATGTCATAAACCCTAGTTCTAGCACCTCAGTGCTAATAATGTAGTACCACTGCACTGATCAAAAGTCAATTTATGATAACTAACAGTTGTTGAGGCTATTTAATGGCATGGGATGAACTTTTTGATTCACACCATGGTGCCATGTCAGAGTGTCGCAGAGCTACATCAAGGAGACGTGTCATTTTCTATTTAAGAATTTATGATAATTAATGTCCCTTTTGAGTGGCTCAGTAACCGCCTTGACCATCTAACCAGGGCCATGGTGCTGCATGTGAGCACCACGACGCTGGGCCAATGTCTTAGAAACCAAGAGGATAACACCTTGACACTAGGCCCTACTTATAAATAAACCCCTTGGGTAGCTAAAATTTTCACTCTACATTCCCTTTATAGCTTTTTCTAAAAGTATTCTCTCTCTCTCTCTCTCTCTCTCTCTCTCTCTCTCTATTTCATCTAAAGAAGAGGGAAACTATCAGCGATATTAATAGATTTGTTAGTCTGGAGGTCAAGAAAAGGTACCACCACACCCTCATAATCAAGCATCTGATCCTAGAGTGGAGCTTCTACAATCTGGGCGGGCACATGGAGACCATCATTTGGAGTGAGGCTAGGAAAAATTAGCCTACGATAATAAATCTGGTGTCATCCCCATGGTGTGAGAGTTCTTTGCCAACCCAAAGGAGCATCAGAATAATTAAGTTTATGTCTGGGAAAAACTAGTGAGTTTTATAAGTATTGCCATTAACACATATTACAATCTGTCAAACATAGATTATGATCAGTATCTTTTTTA
Organism: Cymbidium sinense; assembly: GCA_021442155.1. Taxonomy (NCBI): domain Eukaryota; kingdom Viridiplantae; phylum Streptophyta; class Magnoliopsida; order Asparagales; family Orchidaceae; genus Cymbidium; species Cymbidium sinense. Next base: position 140,298,079 of record CM038218.1, on the reverse strand, counting down.
TTATAATGATCATTTTGACTTCAAAGAAATCATTAATTATCTCACTATCAAAAATTCCAATACCCAGTGGAAATGGAGGGAGGAGAAAATTATCAATTTTTTTCCACCAGTCTCACTACTAAGGCTAAAGCTTGGCCTTACTTTATTTCTGCCAAGCTGATGCCCACTGAGAATATCAGTGAGGTAGCTAGGGATAAGGTCATTTGAATTTTATAATTTAAAAGGGCTTTACTATGGATGTAAGGAAAATTATTTATAATTCTATTTATAATATGCTTGTGGGTTGTACTATAATATGCTTTGGTCATCCTTCATTTACTTATGCTTTATGTGTTGAGAAGGGTGCAGTAGGGGATCCTGATGAGAAAGTCTTTATACAAAAGGATCCCTTGACCAAAAAGGTTATTGAAGGATTTCATTCTAGAACTGAGATGGGGGAAAGCTCACGTTCCCCTCGGTTTCAGGTCAAATTCTCCAAAACCCTAAATGAGCAACTCCATGAAATTGGAGGACAAGTCTCAAACCTTAGGAAAAAAGTCAATGAGACTAGTCAGCAGCAGTAGAAAGTGGAGAGAAAATTTGACCATCACATAGATCGATAGTAGCAACAGTTTTCATACATGGCTGAGTTTAATACCACACTTGGTGCACATGTTTGAAAAGTATGGTTTCCATGTGGGTCCTGGTGAGGCTTCCTTTTTTGTGGTGCCTCATAACCAGCCTTATGTAAGTTCCTCGCTAGAGTTAGAGGAAGAATAAGAGGAGGAGGATGACTATGACTACTAGTTTTTCTCTCTTTTTTTCATTTCTTTTATATTTTTATTTTCTTATTTATACAATTTATGTAACCCCCCTTTCTCTTTATATTGATAAATACATCAATTTTCTTTTATGAATATTTATTTTTCTTTGTGTATATGTGTGACTTATTATCATTTTGGAAGCTCTAAGATTAAAATAATAAAATTTCTTCACCTAAAAATATAACATCAGCAATGGAGCACTAGGACGCTGTTATTATAGAGCCTCTACACTCTCATGCAACAGGGGATGGCTTTAGAACTCGAAAGTGTGGTGCCTTGATGCTCAATATTCAGCACCGCAGTGCCCTCTATGGGTTCATTTTTGCTTATTTTCCTAAGAGGGTGGTGCCTCGGCACTATAGTTCTAGCGCCTTAGTGCTATAGTTCTAGCACCTCAATGTTGTTATCCTACAGGACTTATGCTTATAAACTAAAAGGGTAGCACCTTGATGCTCATTATAATGTGTCACGATGCTCAATAGACATTCAGTTCAATCATTCTACCTGAGAGGACAATGCCTCGGTGCTCATTATTTAGTGTCACAGCACTGACCTAATCAAAACTTAGGTGTATAATTTTTAAGTTGGATGTCCCATGTTTTATAGAAGTGTTTAAATATCATAGTGCCACGATGCTCAATATAGTGCTGATAATTCTTTACATGGGATGAACTCGAGAGTATAACATTGTGGTGCTCTGGATATAGCACCGAGACATTGTTCCCTTAATGGTTAAAATTGAAAATTTTGGCAATAGAACACCTTAGCAATGCTAGATTTTTTTTACATGTTTAGTGTAAGGAACTCTTCTCCTTTATTCTAGATGATCAGAACTTTTGTTCAACAGGAACATGTTGTAAGGCACAAGCACCTGTTTAAAGAAAATGACTATACTCTAGTTCAAGTCAAGTGACCTGAGAGCATGGAACCTCAGTGCTGCATAGTCGGTGTCGTGGTGCGATAGGTTAGAGCCATACGACTATATTTCTCGAGAGTGTGGCACCTCAAGGCTAGGATTTTTGCATCGCAGTGCTGCAAGTTAGGAATGTACAGTTTGGAGAGAAATTCTTATGTAATCTAGCATTATTTTATAAAAATTTGGGTAGAGTAACATTTTAATAATGCTTAGTTCTCATATTTTGGTGAAACCTCCTTTATTTTGGATCTAAAATTAATGGGGGAGGTTTCTTTTCTCTGCCAGAATTAAGTTCAACGGTAGAGGTTTCTTTGATAAAAAACTTATGCAAAGAGAAAAGCCAGGTAAAAGAATGTAAGAAGCCTTATTACAGTGAATCGTTTACCTTTAGTAGGTGAGAGATGGCTTTTGTAAGAGCGAGAGTCGATCTTGCAGAGAACACGGGTTCCTGAAAGCATGAACCAGAAAAATTAAAGAGAATCAGTCAAAAAGTGGAGAGAGAAAGTGGAGCAAAAAGGGGGGAGCAATTTTTTTTCTCTCTTTTTATAGAGGTTTTCCCACAAGTGGGACAGTTTTCCACTCCATAACCATTCGACCCACTCCTTGGGTGGTTGGAAATCATGGGGAGGGAACGACAGTTCTTTCTTGCTTCTTTAAATTGTAGATCATTGTTGTAGTGCCTTGGTATTGTAATGGCAGCACCATGGCACCAAGTCATCGACTCACCAACTAAACTAATAGCTATCCTTCTTGAAGGACTATTTTAGCACTGCGACGCCATGCACACAAGCACTGTGGACAAATAATTTATTATTTACACTTTCTTCGATGCAAACGAAGACCTTGGATGAGTGCATCTTATATGAATATGGGATCTAAATTTTTTACTTCTAATATCTTCCTTTGAAAATGAGTAATTTCTTCTTAATGGACTCACTTGGTTCTTGTCTTATCTATTAAATAGTCTATGAACTCTTCAAAGGCTTTAGAGCACTTGTTAACTAAATAGTAAACATTCTCTTGAATTTGGTAGAAGATGTGATGAATCCCATAGGAATATGTGACAACCATCTAAGCCCAACTTCTAAAAGATGGTAAAGAATAGGTAGCACTTCAATGATTAAAAAATTTAATAGTGATGTGGTGAACTCATAGTATGCTACCTGGTATACAAGGTTGGTCTGACCTTTGTAAGGCTCTAAGTGTAGAAGTTTAATCTTTATTAGAGGATGAGCTTATATGATTTCCTAGGAGAAAGCACTCATGGAAGTTTTATTTGTTTTTCTCTCTCAAGTAAGCTCTTCATCACTCCAGTGATAGGACTCATCATCAATATTGGGAGTCCTCAATAGCGCTTAGTTATGGTGGCAAGTTTAATGAATTACTGAGCCTGAGGACCCTTTAGTCTCCTTAGTCTATGGATTCTCATTATTTACATTCTTTATAGTATCTTAGACTGTTCAAGTAATCCTAGCTTCCATATCTTTTAAGTCTTACTATGTGATAATTATGGGACTGGTAGTGTTGTCCAAGGCTGATCGGTCTACTTCATTAGATAGTTGACTTCTTGACCTTGGCATCTTCCATGTCACTGCAACAAAGAGGATGTGGAATCCAGATTTGTCCATGGAGTAATGCAAGACCTTACATAGCTATGTGAGATGTAAGCCCAGATCAAACAGAACTAAACAAAAAAAAGTAATATAATATAAGAAACTCACCCTTCGATATTCTTAATTTTTATAGAATTTAGGGGTGGTTACAAGAGAAAATAATATATTAGCTTTTACAAGCTAAATGTTAGGTAAAATATAAAGAGACTCACCGATACTTCTAGTGGTTCGGCATGTAACATATTGATGAGTGGTGAACCCCATAATGGGGTCCAAGAAGTTCAATGTTTTATGCCAAGATAAGATGAATTCTTTCACATACTTGCTTAAGAAAAATAAGTCCTTCTAAATGGTTGGAGTGTGAGTTCTTCCGTAGGTTCTAGTATTCACCACTAAGTGCTCTTTTGTAATGGTGTGTTAACTAGATCCTTGCATGCTTTTTGGTTATACAGTCACCCTGATTCAAATTAACATAAAGAAATCACATTGAAAGAGCTTAAGGTTTTATTCGAGTTTTAATTTACTTTTTTATTTTAGTTGCCTTCAATTGTGCTTAAATTATAGTGAAAGCTTTTATTGTCCTTTTATTTATCATTTGTATTCACTTCTTTAAAAAAATTTATAATTAAATTATTACAAGTTTTGTTTTAGTTGCCTCAATGATGTTTAAACTATAATGAAGACATTTAGTTATTCTTCTATTAGCCATTTGTATTTATTTATTTAAATATATAAACATTATTACATATTTAAAAGTCATACTTTTCTTTTAAATGTCATATTGCATTTCATCATTGTGACAACATGCCTAATAAATCAACTAGCTAAGATCAAATAAATAATTTAAATTAGAGAGTAGCAAAATTAGATTTACTAAATAAAAAAATTTCTAAAGGATCTATGACTTGGTGATAACTTAACAACATATGTTTGTATTATAAATATTAGAGCACATACCCTACTTATAGTTTAAAATTATGTTATGGCTTACTGATTAGGATAATAGATCATAAAAATTCATATGGAACATTAATACCCTAAAGACATCCTTTAAAAATAGGAACCTTGAGGTTTTAAATAAGCACTTTAAGTAAGTTAAATTTTGTTTTCATATATATAATGAGTCTTTGATCCAAATCAATTTTTAGATTGACTTAAACAAAAGGATGAGTACTTTGATTGATAGTAGATGGATAACTATCAATGAACCATATTTGATAAAGTAAACCTTATATATCATGATAAGATATATTGGAATAATATTTTGAGTAAGAAAGAGAGGGTTGGTAGGAAAATTTTCACTTACATAGAGATGAAGAACATGCTTATGGCCAAATATTGATGTAGAAGTTATAAGAAATTTCATGAATAGCTGATGACCTATGTACAAGGCAACATAGTAGTTGTAGAATTGATGAGCAAATTTAAGGATTTAAAGCTAGGATCAATTACACTAATCAAGAGTTGTAGTTATCCAATAAGTTTGTCATTTATCTTAAGAGTGACAATAAGAATACAAGAGGCACAAACTCTTGGGGATGCTTTTAACCATGCTTTACTCTTTGAAAAGCAAAAGAAACATCCTCTTCATTTACATCCAATAATTCAAATTCCTTTTATGAAGCATCCTCCTATTTCAGCTAAAGGTCTACTACAAAACTTGAACCTTCATCCCCAGCTCAATAAGAATGCCAAAAAATCATCTTCTAAGGCAAGGGAAGTAGTGTACCATAAGAAAAGACATAAGCAAAATCAATCTAAGGAAAAAAATCATGTTCTTAGATGAGGCTAAGGAAGATCAAAATAAAGCTAGCATAGATGTAGTAATAGAAGAGATCCATGATAATACCCATCTTTCAAAAGAGAATATAGAGAATATGGAAGATCAGGTGAGTGTTATTAGCTGCATGCATGTAACAACATATAAAAATTGAAGGAGAAGGAATATTTTTGGCATGTTTGTGATTTGTAAGGAGAATAGTGTTATGAATTCCATTTCTACTCACACTCTTTCTACTATAAACCTTAAGCAAGAAGCTCAATCCTATCCATTTCATGAGAGTTGGGTGAATCACTTCTCCTTACCTATCACATCTAGGAGCTTTATGCCACTTAAGATAGGTAGTTAGGATGATCTTCTTTTGTGAAATGTATTATTTTGGTGTTTTAATTTGAAGCCATAGTGACACACGCAGATCTTAGGGGGCACCTATTAAAGTGATCGGGTATGACATTAATGTATGATGTACCATCTTGAAAGATGGAAACAAAACCCTTTAATGGACCTAATCACCTAATAAGGACTCCTAAGGCTAATGGGTCTACATATATACCATAGATATTTCCCCTACTTTACATGAAGAAATAAAGCAATGTTTATTTTATTCTGGGTTCTTTAGTTCTCTATGAAAGTAAGCTTCTATAGTTAATTACATCTTAGGAAACTAAAATTTTCTAAGAACACTCTCGATTAAAGTAGTGAGTAAATATCCCTAAAGAATTCAACACCAGACTATCAAAGGATTAGGTATTTACGGGAACCAAAGGGGAGAGTTCAAATTGAATGACTTATTTATGGATTCCAAAGGAGGATAACTAGGGATTACCCATGATACCAAGAAGCCTAGTGTGTGCTCCAATCTACCTTATAGTGAGGCTTTACATATTTGAAAGAGAGGATTTACTTTTTGTTCAAGTTGGAATCTTTATTAGAATGTTAGGGCTTATAATCCATCAACACAAGATTGTTAAATACCTAAGAGGTGAGGACTTATACTCATAGCCTGAAGAAAATAAGTAGCCTTAGAACCTATATCCAAGATGCCTTAGTACAAGCTAAAAGCATGACCTATGTCTAATCAGAAAAATATGACATAATGGTTTACCTCTGTAAGAGAGGATAGACCCATATCGACTCTTCTAGACTTACAACCGTCTAGAGTAGTTGCCAACTAACTCCTCCTATGCTTTAAAATCATGTAGGCTGGTCTTATGTAGATGCAACATAGCTAGGCTATTATTTAATTAGGAAAGAGGCAAGAATCCTAAACTCACTCCCTAGGAGACAAGATCATGATTGGTATGAAAACATGACTTAGGCTAATGCAAAAAAATTACAATCTTTCACACCATTTTAACACATTCATTTTGGACTAAAGCTTGGGACAATTATTCTTATATGCATGATGGAATAAAGTTGTAGGCTAAAATAATGGGAGGAGGTGTTCTCCACTACAAGGGATCGCCCTCAAAGGTCAAGCATATCCCTTATCATGTAAGAATGGAGACCCTCCCTTTTCAAGATTGACATAAGATGATATGCATGATGTGATAACATACAACATCCAGCTGAAGGGTTGCTAAATCTTTTATTTATCTTGATTAGAAACTTAGGCTTTAAGATGAGGTTGTGAGTTATATTAAAATTTAGTTATGAGTTATTTAGTGAGGATAGAAATTTAAATTTATCTTAAAGAGCCTACCACATTCAGGTCACACATCAAATCATAACACTTTAAGAAACCTATTAAAAGTATGCCATTTCCAATGCATAATCTATTCATAATAATCAAACATATGAATTTCATAAAAGAATAAAAGGTCAGTGAAGCCGGATACTGCCATACACCAAAAAAAGAAAGAAATTGGATAGTTGAGCTCTACCCTTATACAACCCAGATTATAATAAAATATTATAATTATAATGAATCTTGTGGGGATCATCAAGCTCCTGTCTTTTTTCTTTCCTTCCCTCCTTTTAGATTAGTGTTGCTCCAAGCTTCATAAGGCCTCCCAGGTCTTTGCCTTCTAGCCATTGATCATCCTCAATCCCATAGCACTAATCCTAATTCTTATTACAAAAATTAAATATTTATGATAAATAAAATCTAACTACATTTGCAAAATAGGACCCCTTTAGCACAATCCCCTATAAAAAAAAAATATCAAAATGCTATTAACAACCTAACATTTATTCTACACATAAATAATCCTAACATCTAGTCTAAAATATTTTATCATAAAATAAAACATAACACCACAACATACACCGTCCTAACCTAAAGGCTAGAATTGGTGACTTAGTATTATAATGTGTATGATAAAGTTTAGTGTGGTTTGTCTTAGTTAGGATTTAGTAGAATAATTATCTAAAGTTTAGTATATTTAAGTTAAACATTAGGGGATGTTTCACTTCAAATTATTGAACATATTAGTTAATTTTAATTTAGATTTTTTTATTTCATTTGATGCCTACTTAACATCTAGTTATTATAAAGAGTAAAAAGAGGTTTAACCCACTTCATCCCTATCCTAAGTTGTTTTCTAAAGGTATGTTATTATGACTTTGGTTTTTTTAGTGAATCATTTATTAAACATTATATTAAACTTAAGTTTGAGTTAGCTTTAAAAAATCTTATCCAAACATGAAAGGCATCTTAGGATTAATATAATTGAAAGGCTATCACATGGATAACATTGCACCACTCCTCTTTGTCATCAATGGTATGCATATTTCTTCATTTTTATTATTCTTGATATTTTATTTAATACACATATCTATACATGCAATATATATATATATATATATATATATATTTCCATTATCGCACACTTGAATGATAATTAATGCATGTATTTTCACAGAAAAGAAAGATTTCACCCCTTAGTTAAGTATAGATACACATGTATTAGAGATTTAAACAAGTACATGTCATTGTTAAACCAGGGAAGTGAGATTATCTAAAACCTCCTTGGGGATACTTAAAGCCTCGTGTTCCCTGGATGTCCAAACTATATACTTGCTAACTCCAAACATATGTAAACATACACATGAATTATAAAAATTGAACAATCCTTTAACATGTTTAAATTATAAGTAAATGTAAATTTTATTGAATATTTTTAGCCAACATTAACTTAGATTTTTATCATTAGCCTAAAGCTTTGAAAGTAATTTGGGATTTATTAGTGATAATAGTCACACCATATAATAATATTTATCCAACACATGCAGCTTAGATGTAACCATATTCTTTTGATTCTCTTTTGAAAACATGAATTTATGACAAAAATGGCATGCAAATTTATAATGAATGAGAAGGAATGACTAAACACTGCCACATAATACATTCAATTATATTAATTTCTAAGGAAAATCAAGTCAAATAAATATTCCTTAAGACTAACCAAAATTTTTATGAAATTTAATTTTGGTGTCTGAATTATTAAAACCTAGAGAGGAGAGATGACACATAGTGTTTGCCACATCCCACATTGGTGACTTAATATATTTAAGTAAAGTGATTTAGTACATTTTATGGATTGATTAGGTTTAAGTCACAAAGGACTAAATTTAATTTCCCTCCCCTAAGCTTCTTTAATTTAATTAACTACTTAATCATGAGCCTCCAATGATATGCTTTTAGGAAATTAAAATTTGCAATGAGCCTAAAGGAACTTAATGCAATTAGGCTCATGCTTAAAAGTTAATTGGATTAAAGAAGGAAAGAATCTAAGTTAAGTATTCTTATAGTTTTCCCACACCAATGGCTCAACAATAAATTCCTTAATGACTTTATTTTATTAAACACATAAAGAGAAACTAATGAATTACATTTGAATTATGTGAACCAATCATTAATTTAGTTTGATTTCTATCTTATCATTAATTTTTTCTAATTAATCCCTAAATATTACATGTGTTAATTAACCCTCCTAAGAAAATACATATAGAAAAATAATTAAGAATGAGTCCCTAATTATTTCTCCTCACTATTCCTACTGTTTACATTGATAAATTATCATAAATTATTTAATTTTTATAGTTTAGAAATTTTAATATATATTACATTAATTAATGAGGGTGATTAGCATTAAAATTTCAAATTCTTTAAATTACATAGCCAATAATTTCAAGAAAATTATGGGAGGAAGAGGACATCCCAAAAAATCATCCCACCAAACTTTGAATTAATTAGTAAAGTAAAAAAAGCTTCTAATTAAGGTAATTAGCCTAAGCATCATATTTTAATTAAGCACTATTCAGTAGACTTAAATCAGATATTTTCTTTTTCTTAAATTCTCCTCTCTCTAACCTTTCCAAATTAGGTTTATTTGCATTTTTGAATTTTTCTACAATTAGTTATGATTTTTTGAAGTTTTGGCCATTTAATTACATTTTTAATGCCTAATCAATCACTTAAATTGTTGATGCCATGCGAATCCTAACGTGGCAGTGGTTTCCATGTGGTGTCACGATATTAGTTATTTAAACCATCCAACATTGCACATGACTCAACTGCGGTGGATGAGATTTCATCTTGGTCGTCCATCTCAGATCGGATGACTGAGATTAATCCCATGACTTTTAAAGGTTTAAATCAAAATTTCTAGCGCAATTAATCATGGTTGTCCACTCTAATCATGCAAAATGGACGGTCGATGATTTGTCATCCCTGAATGCCAGGAGATGGACACCGTCCTCCTTTACTACTCAACCTGGGCTCACTGAAGCTCATTCGATGGTGAAATCAACTCCAAAATGATCAGGGAGAGAATCTGAAAGGATCCTATGGTGGAAATCGCATGAAGTCACACTTCACTTCGAAAAAGATCAACACCTATGAGACTACTAGGCTGTTGACCCATCGATAGAGGTAGCTTTATCTTGAAAAGATGAAGCCCTATTGAGAAGATCTCGAGCTACCTCCCCGTCAATTGCACTGTGGACCTAACATCACCGTAAAGCTCACTAGAGTTGGTCTAGGGACATCTTCTAATGCTTGAATCGCTCAAGAAATTATTCATTTTGGTTCATTAGAGTGAGGTGAAGGTGGGGGAGAAGTTAATTTGGATTTGGTGGAAATTTTCAAAGCTTGGACAAACGAAGGTCTTAGGTTCGATCAGGGGTTGGTCTCGCTGGTGGTGGAGCACATGAGGAGCTCAGGAAAGGGTATGGGACTATGTGGAATTCTCTGAGGAAGGTGTGTGAAGTTTAAATTCTTGGGGAGGAGTATACTCTCCTCCCTAGCTAAACCAAGGGCTAAGATTGGTTCAGCCTTTGGCAGCCATCTAGCTAAGGTAAGTTGTTAGAGGTGATAGAAGACTGCTGAGGTGGCTGAGGGTGAGGGAGTGAAATGGGCTGGCATGGGGTGTACAGCCTCCCTTAAGTGGACCAATGGGTTTACATGGGTGAACTCACCCCCTCATAGCCAATGTCTGAGCCCAACAGCTTTGGGTTAGGTTGGGTCAGTGGTCCTTTTATAAAAGAAGACCCAAAGGTGGTTGCCAAGGGGTAGGGGTTGAGGACGGTGGGGTGGGGGAGAAACCACCTAAAATGAGGATTTTGTCCCAATTGGGTGGCTTCATCTTGAAGAGATGAAGCCCTGTTAAGAAGATCACAAGTTGTCTCCATGCCAATTTCTGTGTGGATCAAACGCCACCGCAAAGCTCGCTAGAGTTGGTCTAGGGATGTCCCCTAGTGCTCGAATCACTCAGGAAATGATTTATTTTGGATCACTGGAGTGAGGTAAAGATGTGGGAAGAGTTAATTTAGATTTGGTGAAGATTTTGGAATCTTATCTGGATCGAAGCTCTCGGGTTCGATCAGTGGCTAGTCTCATCGACGGTGGAGCACCTGAGGAGCTCAAGAAAGGGTATGGGACTGTGTAGAATGCTCTAAAAAAGGTGCATTTGATGTTTGAATCCTTGGGGAGGAGTATACTCTCCTCTCTAGTTGGACCAATGGCTAAGATTGGTTTAGCCTTTAGCAGCCATTTAGTAGGGGTAGGTGGCCAGAGGTGGCAAAAAAACTATTAAGTTGGCTAAGGTTGAGATCCCAAGGGAGTGGAATCAGCTGGCATGGGGTGTACAACCTCACTTAGGTGGACCAATTAATTTCCATGGATGAACTCACCTTCTCATTGCGAAAGGTTGAGCCCAATAGCATTGGGTTAGGTTGGGTTAGTGGTCCTCTTATCCAAGAAGATCTAAAGGTGGCTACCAAGGGGTAAGGGAGTGGAGAACCCACCAAAATGGGGATTTTATTTCATTTGGGTGGCTTGGTCCAAAGTGTTTGACCCAATTTAGGTTCACCATGGGTTGGGTCAACTTAGGCAGGCCCATGGTGACCCAAGGATGAGTCATGCCAAGTTTGGTTGGGTTTGGCTCAATTTGACCCACATGGGTCAATTGGGTTCAATTGGGTTAAGTTGACCAATTTGACCAAATTAGGTCAAACCAATAGTTTGGGTAAGTTCAATTAGTCAATTGGAATGCACTGGTGCAATTGGTTTGATTAAATTTAGGCTAGATTTGAGTTTGGCTCATATGATTCAACTTAGGTTAAATGGGCTAACTTGGGTTGATCAAATTAACTTAATTCGATCGATTTGCTTGCAAGTGTTGGAGTTTGAGATGATCTATTGAATGGTTAGGGTGATTGAGAAAATTAAATTAGATTTAGTTCGCTGGAATGGGTTTTGGTTGGGTTCATAAGATCATGGTGGAGTTAGCTTAGGTTAAGGCCTAAGTCAATTTGGCTTAGAGCTTGGATTATAGAACAAATTCAAGTGAGGTTAATTAAATAAGCTTGAGGTTGGTTATGTCTAATTTATATGAGTTTAGGTTTGGATGGTGAATAGGCATGGGTTTTGGTTTAGGCCATAAGATGGGTAGAACCTATTTTTCCTAAGGCATATCCCACGCTTAGGATAAACCTCATAAGTCTTTAAGCATAGGTTTAGTGTTCCCTTGGTCACTAGAGGTGTCTTATCACTTAAGGCGATCCAAGTGCCTGGAAGGTTCCTATGTCTAAGATGAGAAAGGTTAATCCTCACTCTAAAAGTGAGGTCAATAATTACTTATGGACATAACACAATATATTATTAAGAAAATCATGGCTTTATGATCTAAATGTGATTCATTATGATTGAGAGAACACTTACTTCTTTAAATGTAAAATAAAAACCATAAATTATTCCTTATAAGGCCAACAGATAAACAAGTACCTACTCCTTCGAATAAGCCTAGTAATATAATCTAACCAAAGCCTTGTCAAAAGAAGAGTGCAAAGTTTTAGTTAATTATAATATCATCTCTTACTATTAGGAAAACAACTTTTGAGTTATACCAAATGGGTCCTACCCTTTAAAATAATGACTTCAAGTGAGGAAGTTATCAAGGAGCCATATGAGTATCATATGATTGAGATTGCTTCACCTCTCTTATTTGAGTTTAAAGCATTCTACCTAGATGAGTTACTAGATTATTTGCTTACCATGAAAGATATTCAACATGCCATAGATTTTATCTCAAGTTCTCATTTATTAAATTTGCGACATTATAGAATGAACACATAGACTTATACCTAGATGAGTTGCTAAAGAAAGGATTTCATTTAGAGAACTTAAGTTCTTGCACAATTTCAGTAGTTCTAAAATCATTGAAAGATGGTACTTAGAGAATGAAGATTGAAAGTAGAGCAATCTATAAGATCATCATTATGCATTGATTTTTGAGCCCTAGATTAGATGAATTATTAGATCTTATAAGAAATTTAAGTCACTTCTCAAAAATTGATCTTTAATGTGGGTACCACCAAATGAGAATTAGACTAAGGGATTAATGAAGGTGCATTTTAAACCCTTAATGGATTGTATGAATGACTAGTTATGCCTTTTAGATTATCTAATGCACCTAGTACATTGAAGAGATTAATGAACACAATTTTGAAGCTATATATTAGAAAATTTCTAGTGTTCTATTTTAATAACATTCTTATCTTTAGCTCTAATGAGGAGGTGCATTTAGAAAAATTAAGATTAGTCTTGATCAATTAAAAGAAATAAAGTTTTATATCAATCTTAAGAAATGCTTCTTTTGTTAGCCAAAGGTTACCTTCCATAGATTTATACTGATTGCAAATAACTTCAAGTTAGACCTTACAAAAATCCAATCCATAATAGATTAGCCAACCAAACTTTACTAATTTTGCAGTATTCATAGCTTATCCATCTTTTATAAGAGATTCATTAAGAATTTTAACTGGATTATAGTTCCATTCATAGTTATTTTGAATAAGAAAAAATTTATTTGGATTGCATATGCACAAAAAGTTATAAAATAAAAAAATCTCCTAATGACCTCACCACCAATTCTTAAACTTTTAAAATTAATTTAAACATTTGAAGTCACTTATAATAAATTTGGTGTTGAAATAAGACATTTACTTAGTCAAGAGAATCATCATTAGTCTTCTATAGCGAAAAGTTGAATGATGCAAAACAAAGGTACTATACATATGATAGGGAGCTTTATGCCATTGTTCATACTTTAAACACTAGAGGCATTGTGTACTACATAGAGGCTTCATCCTTAACATAAGTCATTATGATTTAATATTTGTCAATACTCAATGAAATTTGAATTGTAGACATGCAATGTGGGTAGAATACATTTAATACTTCACAATTATTCTTAGACATAAGCTTGTAAATGTAGTTTTTAGAGTTAAATTGGTAATCACAAATTTAGCTAAGATTAGATAGACTAAAGGATACTTATCAAGTATGCCCAACTTTCCATTTAATATATTTAGATCATGGCAAGAAGGATTTATTATTATTTTATTTAATTTATGACTATATAGTGATTGATGGATATCTTTATAAGGGAAAGAGATTGTGCATCCCTAGAAATTCTTCATGAACCTTTCTTATCATTGAGTTACATTGAAGAGGAATAACAAGACATTTTAAAAAGCTAAATTTAATACACCTTTAAAGCATAGATTTTATTGGCCATCTCTAAAAAATGGTGTGGAGAGAGCGACAACCAGTACTATACCATAGAAAAACTAAAAGTACAGAGTAGAAAGTAGAGAAATATTTTGCTTTACCTTTTCCATGCAAATCTTAGGAGGATATTTCCATGAATTTTGTACTTGGTATTCTTAGGACACCTACAAGACTTGATAGTAATGGTTGTGTTAGACCATTTCTCTTAGATGACACACTTCTTACTTTGCTTAAAATCTAATGAGATTATTATGCCATATAACAAGGTTTGTTTCTTAAAGAGATTATTATACTACATGAACTCTCTTCTATAATTATTTTTAATAATAATGTAAAGTTCATATCTTATTATTAGGAAATATTATGGAAGTTTATGAGCATAACATAGAAGTTCTTCTAAACCTTTCACCATCAAATTGATGGCCAAACTAAAGTAAAGAATATGACTTTCAGAAATTATTTAAAGGAGTTTGGTGGATAGAATATTAGAAAATTTGGATCAACATCTTCAAACAACTAAGTTTGCATATAATTGTACTATCTCCAAGTCCATAAATAAAACACCATTCGCATAGTGTATGGTCATAATATTCAGAAATCTATTAATAGCTAACATTCCTTGAAAAGCAACTTTTGAGTCTATATTTACATTTACAAAAGATTTGCGAACCTTTACTATTAAACAATAATTATAAATCGCTATTACAAAATATGGTGAAATGAGGAATAATGATAAAAAAATTAAGGAATATAATGTCAAAGATTATGCATAAATTAGATTTCATTGTGAGAGATATCCATCAAGTAAACTAATTATATGTTACCGCATATAGGCTTTTTAAGATTATTAGAAAAATTGGTACAATTGCATATGTTCTTGAATTATCAAAAGACTTAGGGGTCGTTCGGGATCACTTTTATTTTTTATTTTTTATTTTGTGTTTTTATTTTGTTTTGTTTATGTTTTGCTTAAAAATAAAACTTGTTTGATTATACTTATTGTTTTTAAAAACACTCAAAACATCTTTTAGATATTTTGAGTGTTTTTAAAAATAACGTTATTTTTTTTTAAAATAACAAATAAAACCACAAAAAAATACTCTAAACAAACATGTTTTCAAAAACAATAAAAACAAAAAAACAAAAAATAGAAAACAAAATTGATCCCAAACAACCCCTTATTTATTTGCCCAATTTTTAATATGGAAGATCGAATATCTTTTAAAAGAGTTAGCCAATCTCCAAATATATAGAATAAGGCTTCTACATGAAGACAAAATCATTTTTTTAGAAAAGGAAAATAAACATTCATACTTTGAGGTGGATCTCATCATCAGAGATAAAGTAGATCATAGTAAAGATCATAAGTTCATGGTGATATGGAAAGACAAGCCACCTATAGAAGTCACTTTGTTAACTAGTGATGATTTTGAGTAGTTGGCAACAGAGCTCGCAATATGTTACATAGACTTTAACTCTTCAAAGAAGAGTTCTTTATGGCCAAAAGGAAATGATGTAGCATAGAAGTACAAGTAAAAGGTGGTCTAATCTTAAGAGCTAAAGCAAGTGATATGAAGGCTAAACATGATGGTCCCATTTCAATAAGCAAGAAGGATATTTGAGGAAATCAAAGTTGTTGTAATGAAGAACATTTGGAGTCCTTATTTTAATTTCATGTTATGTTTATGCAACATTAAATATGTGAGTTGGTGTATTTATCATCATGAACAATATGTTTAATTATAATATAAAAAAAAATGATGGGCTTAAGTGCTAAATTCAATTATAATTAATTAATGAATCACAAATTATTTAAAATTATTTAAGGAGGCATGTGGCCTCATGGGAGAAAGTAGTTACTCCTACTAGTTCCTTTCTAGTAACCTTCCTTTGGCTTCTTTTGAAATTGAATTATGTGTTATATTGAAACTCTTATTTTTTTTTCATGACATAACATTTTAGTGCTATTTGAACTAAAATTCAAAAATATTTCTTTGAGAGTTGGGACATGGTGGCTAGTCAATAAGAAGAAATGGTTTTGTGATATTTCCTACTAAGCTATTTTGATGAGTAGTTATAATTTTATGTATTTATGTTTTAAATTAAATTCTTATTGTAATGTACTTTTGATTTTCTCTTGTACACTAGAAAATTGTCTCTTATAGTTTCATTCATAAAATAGTATTTTTCTATTTTATTGAAGAGGTCGGCTAAGCAAAGAGCTAAATTTTCTAGTTTGATTATTGTATTTGTTTGGTATACTAAAACTTCATAAAATTAATTGAAAATATCTAAGATTTTATTACTGCCATTTTTTAAAATTTTTAAGTGTTGTTTTGGGTTTAATTCTTCTATTTCTCAAAGTTTAATTAACCATAAGTATGAACAAATTAGTCTGCCAAACAATCCCTCAATGACTAGTTTTAAATGAAAGTTTTAAAAAAATTATGAAATTTTTAGATCATAAGTAGATAATCTTATATAAAATTCTTTCTGATTTTGTGAGTTCTAAACTTTTATAGATGGAATTGCAAGTGATCAATGTTGGATGTCCATAATTAAACTGTTTGCATTTAAAAATGATTAAATGTCTCAGTCTATAGTGCCACGGCACTGCCAATCACCTTACGGCATTTAAAAGCCCAAATTGCTCTAGATGGTTATTTGATCAAATAAGGTAGTGTGTGGCATACCATCGAGACATTATATCAACATATTTCAATTTTAAAAGTAAGAAAACCACCACTCCCACCCCATGAGCACTAACTTAAAATGGAGTGTGTGTGGAACTATTATGGGGTAACAAACCACCCCATTAGAGCAATCTCTATAAAAAGGGGGAAAACTACTCCCCCTTATTTATTCCTTCCTCCTTCACTTTGACTCTAGCCCCATTTACTATTCTTGCTCCTAATCATCTGAGTTCTCAATAGCATGCTTCCCTTGGCTATAAGAGAAATCTTCTCATGCAAGAATTAAAATCAGACTTACTCTAATCAATTCAAGGTAAAAACTTCTAGAAATGCTTTCTTTACATGATTTTCTCTGTAAAAAAAATAACTAAATTTCCATCGCCAATCTTAGATCTAGTGAGAAATGAAAGAGTGCATCTTCCTTGATCTTAGATCCAGAGTAAAAAAGAATGCTCTCTAAGACTTAAAAATATCATAATCTTGAATGTTGAAGGCCTCCATCATTGAACTTAATTCCATCATGAGAAGAACATCCTCTGCCCGTTGATCATAGATTCATAACAAGAGAGAAGAGTGCTTAGCACTGAAATATGTAAAAAATCTAACACTACTAAGGCATTATATTGTCAAATTCTTTTTATAAAAATCTATTAAAATTATTAAGAATTTAGCCTAAAATTTTCATTTCTGTCTAGAGTGTCGAAGTGCCAGAAATAATGCATTGCAGCACCAAGCTCTTTGGGAAAAAATAGTCTCTTAGCACTGAGGCACCCATCATCGAGTGTCGTGACATTAAGCTTTTGGGTCCACTATCTTTAATACAGTAGTGTAGCGCTATACGTTTAGCACCGAGGTGCCATAACTTGTACTGTTGAGCTTAGTTCTAGTGTCAAACAAAACCTTCCCACCGTCAATCTTAGATCCAAGACAAAGGAGAAGAGTGCTTAGCATTGAAATATGTAAAAATATAGCATTTCTAAGGCATTATGCTATCAAAATTTTAAATTTTAGGCACCAATGAAATAGCGCTTAGGCACTGTGATCATAGAACGAAGGCACCATGTTCTCGGGTTGATTAAAGAAGTCATCTAGTAGTACCTCAATGTTGTCCCTCAAGCACCGCGATGTTGAAGTTATTTCAAGAATTTTTTTAAAAACACCTAAAATGCGAAAGTCAAAAAACATAAGCATGAGTCTTGTCCATAAGCATGCCACATTTTAAGTCCTAAAGTGCTAGAATCTCTGTTATAATGATAGAAATAACGATCTTAAGAGCGTCATAATGATGCATATTAAGTGTCAAAGCACCGACCTCTTGAGTAAAAGAGATGAAATAACTATTATAACAACACTGCAACAGAAAATATTATGCATCGAGGAACTTTAATCTTGGGTTTTAGGCATAAGTTACATAAGCTAAGAGCACCTAAGCATTGCATTCGCAAGGTGAAAGTGTTGCATTTAGAACACCAAAGCGCTACCTCTATGATGTCATTTTTAGTTTGGAAATTTATTATTTTAATATTTGAGCTTTTAGATGATAAATAAAAGAGAACATACACAATAATATGCGAATATGTAAAGAAAATTATAATATTTATTAAAATAAAAAAATTATTCTGTAAGCTATATCATAAAAAGAAAGAGAAAATTCAAAATAAAAAAGAGGGAAAACTAATAATCAGAGTCGTCATCATCCTTCTCCTATTCTTCTTCTTTCTACTCCGATAGAGCACTCACATAAGGCTGATAATAAGATGTTGTAGGAAAAGAAGCTTGACCCAAACCCCCATAAAAGCCATAGTTTTCAAACATGTGAACAAGTGAAGCATTAAACTCGACCATGTATGAAAATTGTTCGTGCTACTAACCCATATGATGGTTAGATTTTCTCTCCAGCTCCTATTAGTGCCGACTACTCTCACCAACATTTTTTCATAAATCTGAGACTTGTCCTCCAATTTCATGGAGTTGCTCGTTTATAGTCTTTGAAGATTTGGGCCATGACTGAGGGGCACGAAAACTTTTCCCCACCTCAGTCCTCAAGCCAAATCCCTCAATGACTCTTTTAGTCAAGGGAACCCTTTGTATAAAGACTTCCTCATCAAAGTCCCCTAACACACCCACTGCAATGCATAAAGCATAAATAAGAGAAGAATGACCAAACCCTACTGTAATAGTATCCTTAAGTATATATCATATAGAATTATAAATATTCCTCCCTACATTCATAGTAAAGCCCTTTTGAATTACAAAATTCAAAATGGCTTTAATTAGCTTAGCGAGAAAATAAAATAATGCCAAGGTTTGGCCTCAATAGTGAGGTCGGGGGTAGAAAAATTGATAATTTTCTCCTCCTACTTTTTCCACTAGACATTGGAATTTCTAGCAGTGAGAAAATTAAGGATTTCATCAAAGTTAGGATGATCATTATAATAAAAAAAGATATTGATCATATTCTATATTCAATAAATTGTAATATGCTTTAATAGTAGTACTATCAAAACTTACTAGTTTTCTTTGAATGAAAAATTGATTATTCTAGTGCTCCTTCATGATGGTGAAGAACTCCCACACTAAGGAGACAACACAAAATTTGTTGTCGTAACCTAGTTTCTCTTAGCCTCACTTGGTAATGATACTCTCCATGCTGCCACCCGGATTGAAGAAACTCCTCTCCGGGATAAGATGATTATGTATGAGGGCATGGTGGTACCTCTCCCCAGCTTCTAAACTATAAAATCTATTAATTTTGCTAACATCTATCCTCTTCTTCTCCTTGTTGAGGAATTTTACCAGTATGATGGCTTTTTTAAAGATAAAATTGCAAGCTGGGAGAGAGAGAGTAAGAGAGAGAGAGAGAGAGAGAGAGAGAGAACTCTGAGAATGTAGAATAAAAAATGAGTCGCCCCAAGGGGTATATTTATAAATTTGGTCTGGTGTCATGGTGCTCTGATATTAGTGTCGAGATGCTAACCTCTTGAGTTCTAAAATAGTAGCCAAGCACTGCAGTGTTCACATGCAGTGCCATGGTGCTGGTCAACTGGGCATGTTGTTTACTATGCTAATCAAAAGAGCAATTTATCACCATTAATTTTGAAACTAAAAAGTGCATCTGGCATTGATTCGATGTCACAATACTCTATCACAGTGCCACATCCTTATAAAAAAGCTTTTCTAAAGCACCTATCTATCAGCCATCCTTTACAGAACTGACCTTTGATTAGCACTGCAATGCTAAATGATTAACGCCGAGAAGCTAGTCAGTGAGTCAACCTAAATAAATTAGAATAAAAAAGTCTAATCATAAATAATGAGGTGTTGTATGTATAGCACCGAGGTGCTGATCCTTTGGTCTTAAGACATAAATACCTACTCGATGATAGCTGCAGTGCTACTCATAATAATGCCACAATGTTACATGTATAGTGTCGTGACGCAATTTTGAAAATGAAGTAAATATGAACATTCCACATGAGCCCCAACAATGTAACAATTGCCTAAGTCTACTGCCTGAGGATGCTTTATGGGTTATATTCCAGGTTGGGTCTTATGTCTCGATGCTGGTTAACAAAACTTAATTATTCCTGATGATGGCCATGTTAATTGTAAAATTCATTCAAAGGGGATATGTTTCCACTAGATGAAATTTATCATAACTTAAAGTAAATATTATCCACCAATACATCATTATTTGATAAAAAATATAAACTAAAAAAACCTTTGCTCATAAAAGAGCCAATCTCAAATTAAATATATCACTATGTTCATACTTAAATAATCCCATGATAATAAAGGCATAGCCAATGTCCTATGTCTGCATGGTTTTATTGCTAAATAACACCACATGAAATGCAAATATGACTAGAATCCTCTGATCGAGTGGCTTGGAATCCATGTAGCTCTACTATATTTCGATCACGACAATAGCCCGTAGGTTTCCTAATGACTTTTCTCTTTAAGCCATGAATTATAGAATATTTTTAATAGGAAAAATGCCTTATGTTTGCAAAGGTTGACTTATATTTATCACTTTATATAAATATCCTCAGATCTACAAGAACACCTTGTATGTATAGCCCTCATACACAATCATCTTATGGCAAGAGCAATAGAGTTATTTGAAGTGAATGAGCCGATAGGGGTGATGGTCTCCTTAATATGATTTAAATTTCTCCTCCTTTTAATTTTGTTATACAAGAAAGAGAGGTCATCCTCTTCATTGCTTAGCCACTTGGCTTTAGCCCTTGTGTTATTCAAGATGTCTAATGAAAATATTTATCTATTAGCATATCATTGATGATGTTGGTCGAGTAATTCAGGTCAAGATTAAGAGAATCAACAACTTGATCTTCTAAGAATTTTTTTCATGGTTTCACTCTAAGGATTTAATTTCTCAAGGGATTAGAGTTAGAAGCCCATTAAAAAGTTTTAAGCATCCTTCTGAGATTTCTAATTTATGAGTAGAAAAGGAGAATGGGATCACCATTATGGAAGAGTGTCCAAACATGTTGTACAAGAATTTGAAATTCATATTTATCATCCAGTAGTTCTTGAATTGAAATCTTTTCTCAGAATTCACCATCATGATAGAGTGAACAATGAGAGGGTAGTGGTCTGTGCATCTAGTATCTTTGACTCTATAGAAGGAGAGTGGAGAGAATTCTAGTAACTTATTATTTATAAAGGCTCTATCAAGTTTGATGTGGATATGGGAGTTTGTTCTATTATTAAACCAAGAGTAGGAATACTCAATGGATTAGAGGTCTTGTAAGCTAAAATCAAAGGTCATATTTGTTGGATCCAAATCTATTAGAGGTTAAAGTAGAACCCTGGGAGACACCTAGGAATGACAAGCAATGACCAACTCAAGATATAATTAATATCAATTTTGCTGGAGCCACTATCTAGTTTGGAATAATCTCTAAGGTTGTTTAGTTTTTACCAGATGGACTATGGAATGAATTCATACCTAAGGTGAATAGTAAAAGAAACAGGTCAACTCTGAATGAACTCAGGCCTGACACAACCTTCAAAAGAATATATATCTTTGATAGGTTATCAAATACAACCCTGAATGCTAAGGGTAGAATGACTGTCAAGCCCAAATTAAAATCTATTATAGTCAATCCACTTGGCATCGCATTTGAGGAATAGAGCCCAACATAAACTACTATCCTAGCTCTAAAAATGATCATGAATCATCATCTTCGAGCACTAAAATGTCTAGGAGAGCTCGAAGGAAATACAATGCCTCGTAGAAACTACCCATTCATCTTGATCGACAATCATAGGTAGCGACATACATATATAGATAATAGCTTTTTGTTAAAATTGGTCAAAAGAAACAAGTCCGAGGGAGTTATAAAGAAATCTTTTTGGGAAAAATCTATGAGTTCCATATCTTAGAATTAGTTATGGAAAAGGGAAACTATTTCTTCCAGAATCTACAAGGTCCTGAAGACTATCAATAATAGAGGTCTTCAAAGAAGGATAAAAAAATTGGTGGGCTAGGTCACCAAACCAACAAATTCTTACTTCAAAAAGAGTGGGAATATTAAAAAGTATCATCTTGCCCATCTTGAGCAAAAATCAACGCCCAAAAATTAGATGATCGATGAGCACCAACAATAATCCATCCAATCAAAAATAAATAGATGGCTAGTGGTCAAAAGGTTCAGACAATAATGTTAAAGAAAATCACATCACTCAGACCATTCTAACCTAGTCAGTGAGCACCAAGGTGTGACATATGGGACTCATTCTAAGAGATCCATCACTAAGAGGCCCTAACTCATATGGAGAGCCAAAAGATCAAAAGATGTTAAAGAGGAAGGAGCTCAACTTAAATCAATTCCCCTAGATAATGAAGAAGCTGACTCTCCTATTATCAGCTGGAAGCATTGGTCTAAAAAGAACTGGCCAAAAGATAATGACATGGATGATCAACATTTTTATAAATGTGAAGATCTCCCAACTAATGAAGAACTGCAAAGTTTAAATCTCCAAAATAATGAAGAGGCTGATCACATGGAGGTCGAGATCTTTTGCATGGTTGACACTCGGCTACCAAATAAAGGTGTGGTGTCTGACCAACAAAGCAAAGAAGATCAATAGGGAAACCCAAGTTAATGAGAGCCTAGAGGTGAGACTTAAGTAGAAGTGGAAGTGATAAAAGAACTCATGGATATTGTAACAAGTTACAACAACATATGGTTTACCAACTCCATAAGAGGGACCAAGAAATTAGTTAGCTCAACAACTGCCTTAACAAAATGAGTAGGTTGATGAAAGACTTATTTGGCCAGCTTAACCTTATAGCAACAACAACACATCAGATACATCCAAGGAATAAACCAGAGATAAATAATCTAGCAGTGGAGAATGAGGGTGTACTAATTTCTCCACCTAATTTACCGCCAGTTGCAGTGTAGTGACTAGAACTTCTAGGAGATGCCATACCAAACCCTCATCAGAAAGATGATGTTATCACCAAGTCCTAAGTGGTAGATCTCAGTAGCCAAAAGGTTAAAGAAGTGATAGCCTCAAAAATTACTAAGAAATTGATAGGAAAAGGATGACCATATCTAGCCTAGTATGATCAAGTACAGTCTCTTAACAGATACATTATGCCAATGTTCAACACCTTCTCAGGCATAGAAAATTCGTGACAACATTTGGCTCAATTTAAAGCATTTTAAAGCATCATATAGAAATACTAGAAAAAATGACGCTTTGTTGTTATGCCAATTTGTTAACAGTCTTACCCATATAGCCTTTGAATGGTATGCTGAGTTACCTAACGGCTCAACAAATACATTTGCTGAGCTAGAGACACTCTTTGTCAAAATATTTGCAGGCGTAATAAAGAAAGTAATAATTGTAGATCTCACCTTAGAAAAAAGAAGAAAGGATGAGAGTGTCACTAAATATATCACTAGATGGAGGAACCTAAGCATGTGATGTCATCAGTAGCTCATAGAAAAGCATGTAGTGGAACTCCTCATGGCAAATATTGATGATCAAATGGCGCCATACCTTGCCATGGCTACAATCAATACATTCCAAGAATTAATAGATTATGTAGCCATGTTTGGAAGGTTGTCTAAACAAAAAATGCTTAATTTGAGCTATAGTAATAACTCTGCAAGAAGAGGAAAGTAATCCAAGCTGTGAGAGTCCAAAAATAATGATGTGAATACAACATTAACCTTTATAGTAGAAAGAAAAGGAAACAGAGAAGCATCATCTTCATGATCAGCCACAAAGCTGACAAAGGAAAAGAAAAGAGTACCAACCCTTCATAAGAAGATGGCTAAGCAGTACTTATTTAAGAAAGAATGTACTGCTAAGATTTTCAAATATGCCCTAAAGTTGGGGTTACAACTTCTAGAGCTGTGTCGACCATATCAAGTATACAAGTTCAATGATCCCAACTATTGTCCATTTCATAAGCTTATAAGTCACTTGATTGAAGATTATTTTATTTTCAAAGGCTAGGTCGAGAAATGCTATCACGATGGAGAACTTACCTTGTCTAACAATATTTTAGTAATGCCTAAAAAGGAAAAGGTAAGTGTTATTATGGAATAGTCGTATAAGAAGGCCATGTCGAGTAAGACTCAGGACACAAATAAAAATAAAGAAAAAACTATATAAGTACAAGCAAAACAAGAAGGTGGTTGAGAAACTTTTATCTTGAAGAAGACTAAAATAATGATCAATAGTAGTTTTTTAGCTATAGAAGGCATTCGGTGGAGGAATACCATAGAAGCTGAAATTGATCCCAGGATACATCCCCTAATCAGGGGGCAATTTTTATACAAAATGAAGGAGCATATGAAAAATGTTAAGCCCTCTACATCAAAGCCTCGTATGTCAAGAAAAATAAATAAGAAAGATCAAAGATAAAAATTTGAGACACAAAAGATGATAGATTGTTTAGAGGAGTATGAACAACCTCTTTAAATATTGATTAGTTTGGAGGAATATATGCACCATTTATAACTCAACGGAGAAGAGCCTAAAGAAGAAGTTGTAAGAAAAATATATCAAATGATAAGTATATTTATAACTTTAACTGATTCTGAAAAAGTGCCATGCTATCCCAAAGAAAGCTTATCAAATGGAAAAATAAACCAAGCTTTAAGAAACTATGTTGTGAATCAAATAGTAGTTTTGAGAGTCATAAAAACTCTAAAAACTCCAAGGAGCTACATAGCTCAAAAACTTCTTTTAATGATGAAAGCTAGGTAGAAGAAGTAATATAGGTGCAACTATGGAGTGGAAAAAAGATTCCTCCACCTCAACAATAAAAATCCAGCAAAAAAGGCAAAGAAATTCAAATTAATGAAGATGTCTTACCTCCACCATCGGCTAAACCCCAAAAGTCTACCATATCAAGAGTAGACTATAAAGTTCTGGTACACTTATGAAAGTTTTCTGCTCTATTAAGTATATATGATATTATCATGATATCCCAGGATATAAGAGAGACCTTAATAAAAGCCTTGCAATGTCCAAAATAATATGAAGCATTATTCATTGAAGAGAGGATGAAAGAAGATATCACCTTGCAAAAGCTAGCAATTATCACTTTCAATAATAAAGATGTATTGCTCAGAATGACTAAACATAATCGACCTCTCTATGTTATGGCTAAAATTAATTCTACACATATAAAGAGGGTATTGATTGACCCAGGTGCTTTAGTCAATCTCTTAACAGCTAAAACACTTAGGGCACTAGCTTTGGATGCTCGATACCTCAACAAGGGCATGATATTTTAACAAGGTTTCAATGAACAAGTTAAATTTCATGTAAGCGATGCCAAAGTTCCATATAAAGGACTCCTTATTTGGCCATGGATTCATAAGTATGGTATAACACCCTTGGCTCTTCATCAATGCATGAATATATCCAAAATGGTGAAGAGCATCAAATTGATAGGGACATGAATCTATTCTTGAGGCATGAAATCAAGATTTATGATGATGCCAAATACAATATTCCTAAGACGGTTGAAGAGGTTAACACCCAAAAAAAGAAACTACACCTATCAAATTAATGTTAAAGAGTTGCAATGCAAAAGGTAAAATTACAAATGAATCAAAATAACCCAAGGTAATTCCCTACCTTGGTAGTGATATTGAAGAGGATGAGTAAGAATTGGTACCTAGGAGGCCCTTAACTAGTCAAAAGAAAGAATAGGCAAGTACCAGCGGTGCGACCAAATAATTAGAAAAAACATGCATATCTCTAATAAGATTATCTGAATTTTAGGTTTCTGATAAGGCTATGAAAATAAGATTAATACCAAAAGCACATATAAAAGTCTTATAAACTCCAAGGAAAGAAGAAATATAATAATTAAAAATGTTCTATGTTCCTCATAGAAAGGGTTACAAGTATTATGGAATCCTTTTCTATAATGTTGAAGAATGAACTACAAATTTCACGTGAGAACTATTTGAAAAAGATGATTTTGACAAAGAAGATATTTCAATTATCATCTCTCGATACTTTTCATCAGCTCTATAGAGGATAATCAGAAACAATGCCTAGCTATCATAATCGAATGCACAAGCTCAATTGTTCAAAAGGCTTTGGCAAGGGGATAATGTTCAGAGTTCCATAAGATATGAAAAATTAACTATATGGGGATTATGATATATTCTTTTATTAAATTTCTCAATAAGCTCCTGCTATACAATATATGATAAAGAAGTAATCCATTTTGAATCCACGAATCTACAAAGGGATACCTTACATTGGAATAAAAATGTGCCTGAAGATGAATTAATAATCAACTTCAAAGAAGCTCCAAAAGAATTTAAAGAAGGCAATCAAACCAGGATCGATGAACTTCAAGAAATTAACCAATGTTTTTTGAGTCTTAAATAAAGCATGCCCAAAAGATGATTTCCCATTACCCAACGTAGAACTCATGGTGGATAATACATCCAGCTAAGATATATTCTCTTTCATGGATGGATCATCAGGCTATAATCAAATTAAAATGTCTTTAGAAGATGAGAAGCATACATCCTTCTGCATACCAATCACCATATATTGCTACAAAGTAATGTAATTTGGCTTGAAAAATGCAGGTTCCACATACCAGAGAGTGATGACTCACATATTCGATGATCTTATACATAAATATGTAGAGTGTTATGTTGATGATTTGGTCATTAAAAGAAAAACACAAAGTGAGCATATAAGCAATCTAAAAATTGTATTTGATAGAATTTAAAGTTTCAATCTAAAAATGAATCCTCTAAAGTGTGTTTTTGGTGTGACCTCTAGAAAATTTCTAGGCTTTATTATATGCCAAAAGGGATTTAAATAGATTGTTGTAAAATAAAATCAATAATGAAAATGTCACTACCTAAAACTTTGGTGCATTGTGCTCCCTATAAGGCAAACTAGCTTACATTAGAAGATTTATTTCTAATCTTTTAGTCAGATGCTAGTCTTTTGCTTGATTAATGGAAAAGATGCACCACTTGTATGGGATAACACTTATGAAGAAGCATTTGATAGCATAAAAGTATATTTATTGCATTCCCTAATCTTAGCAGCACCAATCATAGAAAAACCATTGATATTATATACAACAACCCTGAAAGAATCACCAGGAGCTCTACTAGCACAAAATAATGAAGAAGGAAAGGAAAATGCCCCATATTATATAAGTCGACATTTAATGGAGCTAAAATAAAATATTTTTTTATTGAAAAGTAGTGCTTAGCATTAATATTGATACTCATAAATTACATCATTATATGTTATCCTATAAGATAACATTAATTTCCAAAGTCGACCCAATCAAATTTTTGATGATGAGGCGCACCTTAATAGGTCGCTTTGCTATATGGAATGTCTTATTATTGTAATTTGTTATAACATATGTCCTGTAAAAGGCTATAAAAGGGCAAGCTTTGGTTGATTTCTTAGCCTCTCATCCCTTATTGGTAGTCTCTCCACTTAGTGATGAATTGCCTAATGAACAGATTTCTGAAGTTGAAAAAGATCAAAAACCATCACGATGAGAGCTTTATTTTGATGGAGCTTCATTTTTAAAATTAGCTAAACCATCTAGCTTACATACAATATATGTTAGAATTGGCCTGATATTCGTAATACCCCAAGGGAGTATACTATGATATTCTTGTAGTCTTACTGAGCCTCAAACTAACAATGAGGCCAAATATGAAGCATTAATTGTAGGCCTAGAGCTAGCAATTAATATGACAATTATGAAGCTTCATATTTGTGGAGGTTCTCAACTTATAATACAACAAATAATTGAGGCTTTTAAGATAAATAAACCAAAATTAGTACTTTACCATAAACATGTCTTGGAGCTTCTAAAATAAATCCCTAAATTAACCATCATAAGGGTGTCACATCGACATAATGGAAAAACTGATGCATTAGCTAAATTAGCTAAGGAAATGGCAGACCCTCATGAAAATCCCATCACAATAATAGTCCAAAATAGGCTAGCACTAGCGCCAACATTTGTAAGCCTTTAAAGCTAAAGAAAGTCAAGAAGTCTGGATCATGATAGAAGAAAATACTAGTGAGAACCATTGATCACCTATCTCAAAGATGAGGGGCCACCAAAAGATAAATTAAAGGCTCATTAAATTTCATAAAGAGTGTTATGATACACTCTTACAAATAACACATTATATCGACATGTGTTTGACCAAATGTGACTGCGATGCCTGAGACCAAATGAAGCCAAGATAGTAATGACTAAAGTTCATGAAGGATTATGTTGACCTCATTTTTAAGATGAGCTCTCAACCCCTCCATCTTAGACATAGGACTTCTCTTAGACTTTAATAGTTCCTTAGTCTTAAGACACATCTAGTGATTTGGTGGATACTCCAACCTAGCCTTAGAGACTTAGAAGAATTAGGCATAGGAATAGTGCCTTAGGGGTGTTAGGAAATTTGCCTACCCTTAGTCTAAACAATTCCTCACTTTCCTTCTTTCAAATCAAACTCCAAATCAATATTAATTGATTTTCTCTGAATTCAAATCAACTCCATATAATTGAAATCCATGATTGAAATCTATGATTGAAACCCATGATCAAAAATCTATCATAAATTCCTAAGTCCAAATTTTTCTTTAAGTCCTTAATCTTCCCTTCAAGACTAAACCAAAATCATGATCTAAACCTATTCAAACCTTTTATATTTTCTCATAATCCATTTATATTCTCATTTATATTCACATATATAAATTAAATATAAATTCAAATCAATCCAACTAAACTCAAAATTCCAAATCAACTCATGAAAATTTTCTTAAGTCCCTTTAATTTTCCATTAAAGGACTTAGCCAAAATCAATCCTAAACCTTGATCAAACCTATTCAAATTTAAGGGATTTTCTCAAAACTTATTTATATTCTCAATTATATTCTTATATATAAATGAAATATACATCAATTAAATCCAACTTAAAAATTAAATTCCAATTTAAAATTTTCCTTAAATCCATTAAATCTTCTTTAATGGATTTAACCCAAATCTTGATCAAACCATCTCAAACTCATGGGATTTTCTCAAAACTTATTTATATCCTCATTTATATTCTCATATATAAATGAAATATAAATATAAATCAATCAAATCCAATCTAAAAATTAAATTTCAATTTAAAAATTTCTTTAAATCCTTTAAATTCCCTTTAATGGATTAAACCCAAATCATGATTAAAGCACTTCAAATCCTTCAAATTTTCTCATGATCCATTTATATTCTCATTTATATTCACATATATAAATGAAATATAAATTCAAACAATCAAAACCAATTCCAAAAATCTAACTCAAATCAATTCAAAATCCAATCTAAGCTTTTCAAGTCAAAATCTTGAACTTAGTTAAATCACTATCAAATCGAGCCAAACTCTTGATTTTCTCTCATGGCTCAATCAACCCTACAATCATGACCTCATATATAAATCCAAATTTCAATCACCCAATCAAACCTAAATCAAAAATCAAACCCAAAACCCCTTTCATATTCTTCCTTTGAATATGAAATTTTCAAATGGATCAAAACCCATTTGACTTCAAACCACTTATAAATGGATTTATATTTCAATCATAAGTCCATATACAAGATCAACCAACTTCAAATCAAGCTTTGACCAAGCCATTTGACCCACTTAGTCTCACTTGATCCAAAGTGATCTAAATTACCCTTATGAGCCAACTTTTGATCCTAACCAAATTGGATTGAATCAAACTCATATATCCCTCTCATCATGATCAACAATCATCATGGTATGATCAATCAATCAAATTGGGCCAAACTAAGTCAAACCTAAGGGTTGACCAAGTCAACCCAAAAAAAATAACATAGCCAAATTCCACCATAGGACAAATTGATTGAAACCATTGATCTAAGTTCATTAATGACCTATGTTTGAACTTGACCAAGCCAACATTAAGCCTAACCTAGCCTAATTGGCCCACTTGACCCAAGTTGACCCATTTTGACCTAAAGGGCCAAAATGTGTTAAAACTTGATCTAAGCCAAATTGATTGAAACCAATGGGTCATCCATTCCAAATCACTTATGGAACTTGACGAAAGCCTCAATTGGCCAACTAGACCTAACCTAGCCCAATTGACCTTAGACCTGACATGAAAGGGGTCATGTTGAGCCAAAATTGAACTTAACCCAGATTCATTGGAAACAAAGATATCAATCCACTCCATATGACTAACCTAACACAAAACTACCCTTGACCTACCTCAAATAGGTCAAATGGGTCAAATAGGTCAACTTGACCCATTTGACTTAAGTGAAGTCATATGAGCCAAAACAAAATATATACCAAATTGAATCAAACCAAAGCCACCAAAATATTTCAAATGGTCATATGAACTTCACCCAACCCTTTGATTGATCCAATTTGACCAATTGGTCAACTTGACCCAAGTTGACCCATTTTGACCTAAATGGGTCATCATGAGCCAAACCCTATCAAATAAATTTCAAATCCAATGAAACTTGGCCAAACCTAGTTTCTCCACATACCCAACATATTTGAAGTGAAAAAATATTAAAATGGCCATCCTACCCCTAGGCCATAGAACAAATTTAGGTCTAACTCATGGGTATTTGATCATACACTCTTCACAATCACTTGAGGCTTTCCTAAAAGATCAAGGAGACTTAGTGATGAGTGGTGCACCCAAACCAATGGGTTCGGGTCAGCCCATTTGGTCCCTAGACCAAACCTGACCACCTAATTCAAAATTGAGTTTTCAAAGTCCCTCTTAAACCAAAATTAAGGCATATGGGAAGTTGGAAATCCATTCCTTGGATCAAAACAACCATGTGCACACTTAAAATAGTCAAAACAAACACTCCAATCTCATCAATTTGATCAAAATGGCAAGACCATTATCGGCCGTCCGATCATTCAAGGGGGAGATATACTCCACCTAATTCACTTCAATTTTCACACACTCAAGGTCGATTGAAGAATAGAAAGCTAGAGGACCCATTGGGGATTGATCCTAAGCCTATTAGAGCTCTTCCCATTTTCTTCTTCTCGGCTTTTGAACAGTGAAAAATAGGGGAGGTAGAGTGAATTGCTAACTCCTTATACACTTGATTTCCTCTTAATTCCTCCTACACACTTCTTATAAAGATCAATCCTAGCTCACTCAAACTTCCATTGGAGTTCCTATAGCAAGGAGAGGAGCAATTGGATCAAAGCTACAAGGATCTTCAAGTGGTGTTGGTCTATAGAGCAAGCCACTCAATCCGTCCAACTAGGAATTTCCACCAAATGAAGCCCATCACCTCGCTTGATCACCCGGTATGGAATTTTTGATTGCTAAACTCAATGTGGTGTGGAGCTTTGTCAAAGAAATTTTCACCTCATCAAATTTTGGGATTTGCCGCTCTCTCTAGATGGTTGATTTTGGTGTGATTCCATGGTAGATCGAGCTTGGATCTTCCCCTTGATCGTGGATAGTATCTGTTGATCAAGGGGAAGAACTTGACTCATCTCAGTCATCCATCCGCACATTTTAGATGGACGGATAAGATTATTTAACACATTTAGAAATCTAATTATCCTTTATAAACCATGAAGGAATCCTCAGTCGTCCGATCTTTGATCGGATGATAGAGAATATAAGCGTGTGCACCATCATAGCCTTTTGTAAGGTGACAAATTAAGTTGTCCCCTCACGACGTGATGCGTGTAAAGTACGCTTACCGTCATCGCCATGTGTCACACCGTGAGCTAGGGATTACTTAGGGTTAATTAAAAATGCTTGGTTAATTTCTAATTAATCCATGGATCTTCAAAAATGCATAACTATTCATAGAAAATTCAAAAGTAAATATGAAATAAAAACCTATGGATAGATAATTAAATTTTGAACATTTTAAAATTAGTTTTGATGAGTTTTGAATTATGATTTTCTCTGAATTTTAGTTTTATTAGAAAGTGTATTTTGTTAAATACTCTTTGATTAGGCCTCTGATTAATCCCAAATTTCTTGGGTAAGTTTTAGGGGATGACCTCTGCCTCCCCTAATTTTCTTGGGATGCTTGATTAGAGTAATTGCATATGGTTTCCTTAATTACCTTTATCATATAATTAAGCATAATTAGGATATGATTAGTGGATTTATCCTATGATTAGGGTTGATTAAGGTCAGATCCAGTAAGTAGGAGGTTTATGGAATAATTTTGGGGCATTTCCCCTAAGTTATTCCATAAACCCCTCTTCTCTCCTTAATCTCCTCTTAATTAAGGGTTATTCATTAATTATCCCCTTAATCAATTTTCTAAAAATTCTAAAGAGTTCTAGAACTATCTTGGGTGTTTAGTTCAATTAGAAATCAAAATCCCATTCACATGTGTGAAAGGGTATTTTGAAATTACTTAAGCTAAACCCCTTAGCTTAATTAACTTTTAATTATGAGCCAAATTATATTAGGCCTTCTCATTATTAGGTGCATTACAAATTTAAATTCCTTGTGGGTTTTATGTCATCTCATTGGCTCATAATTATTTAGTTAATTCTTCTAAGGTGGTGTAGGTAAGGGTCACTTAATTCATACCTTAACCTAATCAACACATAAAAATAGATCTAATTTCCTAAAAATTAAACAAAAATATCAAACACATGTTGGAATGGGTTAAGAATAGAAAACTCATCTCACCTTTTTAAAATTAAATCAAACCTCAAACTAAACAAAAAATTACTTTGAAATTCACTTTGATTTATTCTAAATTTTCTTATTCTATAAGAATGTCTTTAGGATTTAAGTAAAGTGAGTTTGTTTACATGCTTTCATTATTTTGGATCTTTCCCAACATGTTAAGTTGTATGCCATGTGATCTCATACATTCATAATTTCATTTCTTAAACTTTAAAATGAAATTATTTACATTATGTCAAACTTCCATGTGTTGGCTAAAGTAGAAATATGAGTGGCTATTATCACTACTAAATCCAAATTATTTTCAAAACTTATAAATCAAATATCAAATATAAAAGTGTGCTACTTATACTTTAATTATAAGCTTGCATGTGATGGATTATAAAAGCATGTTTAGCATAGGTTTCCTTTCTTTCTTATGTTGGTATAGCTTTGAATAGGAGTTGGTACGATGTAGGGTTCATTTGAAAAGAACCCAACACTTAATTAATCCCATACTCTATTCATCCCTATGCTCTCACCTAAGAAGGGTTGCCTATACTTGCATGCATAAATTGCATAAACAAAAATGAATCCATTAAACAACTTTTGCATTTTCCTTTTCTATTTCATTCTTTTATATACATGTTTGTACTTAAGGAAAGTGGTATATTAGTCTGGACAATCCTGAGGTTATGAGGCTTTAAGTAGCCCTAAGTAGGTCTTGTACCTTACACCTCTAGTGAACAATGGTGCTATACTCACTTATGCCTTTCTTACTATCTTGTATGTATGTGAAATTTTGGATAAGAAAAACCTTTTCTACTTAAGAAAAATCATGCGTATTCAACTTCTAAATTTTCTTAAATAGATTACTTAGCATGCATCATAAAGTGTGTTAACTACTCTCATTTGCATGTATGGATATGTTTAAGGTCCATCCATATGCATGTTATATATGTTGGCAAAGAAATGAAGTAATATGTGTTATGTGAATTTTGATTCATTTTATTTAAACTTAAAATGCCTTTCTTTTTGAATAGGTTAGTTTAGAGTTTATCTAAACTTAGGATTAATTAAAATATGTAATCAAAACATTCACCTAAATGAAACTAAAAAATGAACCTACTTTAGGAAATTACTTAAGGTTAGGGAAGGAAAGAGAAGTTCTCTTCTCTTTCCCTCTCTTCATAACTTAGTAATTAATTATATGATCCATTTATACCAAATTAAAACATGAAATAAAACCAAAGCACACACATTAGCCTAAGTCACCACTTCCAGCCTAAGGTTAGGTCGATGCATTATTTGATGTTATGTTTTATTTTGTAATATATGTTTTAGACTGGATGTTAGGGTGTATGCTCATAGAATGAATGGTAGGATGTTCTTAGTCTAACTATTCTTTTCTGGAGGGGATTATGCTTAAGGGGCTCTATCATAAATAAAAAATTATAAAAATGCTTTTGCTTGTAGGTGCTTTATACTCCTAAGCATAATCCATAGGCAAGTGGACTTAGTCACCCATGTGTCGGTTGATAAGTCCAATATACATGCTTGGGATTTGTGGTGTGTGTTTTAGCTAACCTTTGTTTTGCAGGTGTTAGTTAGATTTCTACTTTTCTTTTTTATGTATAATTAGGATTTTGGAATGATTTGTTATGCAGATTAGGATGAGCATTGGTCATAAAATCCCATCTTATGCACCATGCGAAGCCTTGAAGCATCCACCCTCCAACCATCCAAAATAAAGAAGAAAAGAAGAAAGAAAGAAGAAAGAAGAAAGAAGAAAAGAAGAATGAAGAATGAAGCTTGAAGACCCCCATAACAATGAATTTCTTGCTTAATTGTAATATTTATTTGTAATCTGGGTTGTATAAGTGTAGAGCTTGGCTACCTACATTTGATATTTTCGGGTTTGTGCAGTGGTGCCCAACCACAATGGCCATTTATTCTTTTTGCGCTTAGCTTTATAAATTGATTGGTGATTTGTTTAACTTTTGCATTAAGTGGCATGATTTTCCTAGTTTCTTCCTTGCTTTATATGTGGCCTGGATGAGGATTAGGCTCTTTAGGGAAAAATAAATCTTTTACCCAACTTAATAATTCAAATTAAAATTAAGCAACTCATATTCTCACTTAAAACTTAGGTTTAAAATCAAGATAAAAGAATTAGCAACCCCTTAGATGGATGAGCACTTCTTTATAATATAATGCACAAATGCATCTTATTTCACTCTTGATTGGAGGGCTTCCATCTTTGCTGGAGAACTCAGCTTGACCATTGAGAGCCATGGTGGAAACTCACCTCCTCCTTTCTTATTGATTTTGGCCAATAACCTTCTTTCTCATGCATTAGTCTTATGAAACTTATTAGCCTGAGTCAAAATAATGGTCCAAAATGAAAAAAAAATGAAATTTGAAATGCATTAGATTTAGGCCATTTGAGGCATGTCCCTTTACATGATCTAGTCTCTTTAGGGAGTGAGTTTAAGGAGTTAGTCTCTTTCTAAATAATAATAGCTTAACTATCTTGCATAAGCATAAAGACTTTCCTACATGTATTTAAAATCATAGGAGTTAGTTGGCCACCCCCAGGCCGGTTGTAAGTCCAAGCTGTCGGGTGGTTTGTCCTCTCTTGTGAAGGCAAACCAATTACCCATTTTTTCCTTAGATTTTGGTTGTGCTTTCGGCCCTCACTGAAGCTCCCTAGATTTAGGTTTTGAGGTTGCTTCTCCCCTTTATGAGCCATAAGCATAATTCCTCACCTCTTAGGCATTTCTTTAATCTTATGTTAAGGAATCTTAAGTCCTAAATTTCTAATGAAAAATCCAACTCAAACAAACTAAATAAATTTCTAAAATGTAAAGCCCAACTATAGGATAGTCTGAGATGCTCACTAGGTTTTTTAACATCGTGGGCATTTCCTACTTATCTTTCATTTTGGCTTCGATAATAACTCCCCTTTTTAATCAATCCCATTTTGATCTTCAAATGTAAACCAATCGATTGATAGTCCTTTCCTATTTAAATATTCAGAGACAATGATCATTTACTTTAATTGAGAGTTTTCCTAAGGGATCTCATCCCTTATGATGTAATTAACTATGTGGGCTTGCCCCTATAGGGAACTTAATGAACCCAGTTTAAAATAAACCCTACTTTACTTTTCCATATAAAGTAGGGGAAGAATCTCTAGTATATATACAGACATATCATCTTTAGGAGTCCTTATTGAGGTGATTAGGTTTATTAAAGGGTAGTGATTTCTATCTTTTGAGATAGTCCACTATTTCTTGATGACGTGCTCGATCACCTAAATAAGCACATCTGCGGATCGTGGTGTCCTAAAAAGATGAATTTCTATAGGTCTTCTCTTTCTTTTCACCTACAAATTTGAAAGGTGACCCCTATAAAAAATTTATTCACCACAGATTATGTGGAGCACACCAATCTGGCCCTAAATTAAAAATCAAAATTAAATGAATGAGATATTACTAGGCTAACATGATTCAAGACTACATCGTATATGCTAAAAGATGTTATCAGTATCAAATACCTGCAAACACACTACATCAACCACCCAATACCATACACCAAACAATAGCATCATGGCCATTTGAAAGCTGGGAAACTTATATAATAGGTCTAATAAATCCTCCATCATCTAAAGGACCTCGCTTTATTTTGGTACTACTAATTGTTTCTTAAATGGGTAGAAATAATCCCATTAGGAGAAGTTAAAGCAGATGATGTAGTAAAGTTCTTCTAGGATCATTTTGTCTATAGATTCAGAGTACCTCGATGAATTATATCAGTCAATGACACTGCCTTCAAGAATATCAAAGTCAATCATTTTATTAAAAAGTATAAGATAAATTGGTGATATTCCTCAATATATAATCTTAGAGCTAATGGTTTGGCAGAGGCATTTAACAAAATGCTAGTTAAGTTGCTTAAAAGAATTATTTCCAAAAATAAAAGAGACCGGCATGATAAATTAATAGAAGCATTGTGGGCATATAGTACCACATATAAAAATGTTATAGAAGAAACAACATACTCATTAGTCTTTAGAGTAGAAGCAATACTTCCCCATAAAGTAGAATTACCTTCACTTCACATAACAATTCAAAGCGAACTTTCAATAAAAGAAAATATTCAAATACGATGAAGAGCTTGAAGCCTTAGATGAAATGTGACTATAACTCCAATGAAATCTAAAAACATATAAAGCAAGAATGACCCAACCTCATGATTGTATGGTTTGCCCAAGAAGCTTCAAAGCAGGGAACTAGTACTAGTACAAAGAAGGTCCATTGTTCCACATCAATGAGTTAGTAGGAAATTCAATCCAAATTGGGAGGGACCATATATCATTGAAAAAGTATATGAAGGTGGAGCTTATCAGCTTATGATCTGAAAGACATCAACCCATGTCCCTTATAAAAGAGCAACATCTAAAAAGATATTATGTGTAACTATGAATGACAAATATCCTCATTTCAAGGAGAAAATCCCCTATCAATAAGGGACAATTTTATATATCCGCAAAGCAAGATCCTTTATGAAAAGAAAATGTTGTCCAATGAAGCAAAATTAAACTAAGATCCATCATTCCCAAAAGGGCTGGATCAGATCCACTATGCCCAAAGGGACTAAATTTAAAAACTCAATTTAGATTCCATTATGCCCAATGGAGTCAGATATAAATTAAACTAAGATCCATCAGGTCCAATGGGGCTAGATTAGATCCACCATGCTAAAAAGGGCCTATATTTAAAACCTTAATTTAGACTCCATCATATCCAAAGGGGTTTGATCTAAATTAATTTAAGATCCACCATGCCCAAAAGGGAGATCTAAATTAACTTAAGATCCACCATGCCCAAAGGGGCTAGATCAAATCCACTATGCCCAAAGGGATTGGATCCAAACAAATAAAATATAAATTTTATCATATCCAAAGGGGTTAGATCTAAGTTAAATTAAGATCCATCATGTTGAAAGAGGCTAAATTTAAACCTAAATATAGATTCCAATATAATCAAAAGGGGCTAGTTTAAATATAAACCTACATAAAAGACTAAATTGAAAAAGCTCACATGCATAGCTCATGCATAAATTCAAATATTACTACTGATGTTTAAAACTCTTTAAAAAAGCTATGTGCTTCTCTATTCTGGATATATTATAGGTTAGCTATAATATTTAACTAGATAAGACCAGATGATATGCCTTCCACTAAGCCTATTGAAGAGAAAATATGGGCCATTATCAAAGCCCATGATCAACGTGGCATAGCCAAGATACAAGACATACTATCGTGGCATCAAGATATGTTAAGTGGTAGAGATATTTTTGAAGACTCACCTATTTGATCATCATGTCTCACATTATCTGACCCACAGTCTTTAGCTAGCTATGAGTCAATTGACTAGGTACCAATTTAAAATTGAGACATAGTCATGATGTCCCTTCAAAATGAGTCCTAAATCACCTTAACTTTAGCGATCAAAATGTGCTCCAACCAGCTGAAGATACTGCTCCACCTACAAGCTTAGTCAGGATACTAGGTTACCATATATTACATCATGAAGCAAAAGATTAGGACCCAAAGTTAATTTTTGGTGCATACTAGGCTCGACATCAATTATAAATGCAAGGTGATATTCTTGGAAAAGATGGTATATACTAGGCAGTCTCTTCATTACTCTTTGATTATATTCGCCTTCATTTCACATGGATCAAAAGTATAATAGAACATTAGGATAGAGCTACCAATACCTGTTGGGTTGCTCCACATGAATTGTCAATCATCATGATAGATATGTAGAATATAATAGGACTACAAATAATAGGAACTCCTTATCAAGAATGCATTCAACCAGATTATGAGGTTTTTCAACTCTAACTAGATGGCCAATGTAAAATAGGTAGTTACATATATTCTTTAGGACTACATCATGCCTTGGCTCATTATCAAAGATTATCCAAAGAATGGAGGATAGGTCGCAGACATCAAAATATGATCACTCTAAATACATGGTTAGAAAGCTTCCTCCATTCAAGGATGCACCTACAACACTTTGCACGGCTTGAAGATCCATTCAATAATGGAGCACATACATCTATTAAGGCCAAATTTGAGTCAATAGGAAAAGTCAACTCCTACCGGATACTAACACAGAATATAGTCAAGCAGCCATCTTTAGTAGCTTTCATCACAACTTGGCTACTTTGTATTCTCTGGACACAAAACTATTCCATCCTTCGACCTTACTGATGGTTAGTCTACTTGCTCATGGTGAAAGGATATCATTGGCACCTGTAGCACTGGCCTACTTATATCTTGGATTAGAAAGAGTAAGCAACATGATCGATTCATGATGCTACGATGTGGATTCTCCTTAGATCTATCTACATGGATAGATTCATGCTCATATTTCATGAGCCTTTAGTTATCCTAAGACACCATCCTATTTCAATGAGAAAAATTTTACCATGATTATGCAACTGAACAGAGCTATAGTCTTTATAGATAGAAATTAGATATGAAGCTTCAGTTCACCCCAGTGCATTTGACAGATCATTTTTAGACCATCATAAATTATCCTTTTATAGTATGTGCATTCAAAGTATGTGGTATAAATTCATAAACTCTCTTACTAATAGAGGCACTCTCCTACTATCATCAAAGTTGAGAGACAGACAAATCATAGATTATCTCATTAGACTGAGACCCACATGGCTATGCTATCATTGCCAAGAATATATAATCTTGGAAGGTTACAACCCTAATAGGCTGGCTAGATTGTTCAGATTTACTCAAGCTACACCTATATACAGGTTACCACTAATAATGTAGATATTATTGTGTATTAGGGAATGGTGGTACCTCTCCTTAGCTTCTAAACTAATAAATTGATTAATTTCACTAATAACTACCCTCTTCTTTCCCTTGGTGAGGAATTTTACAAGTATGAAGGCTTTTTTAAATAGAAAATTGCAAGTTGGAGAGAGAAAGATATATAAATTTTAGAAAGTTTAATTTTATCGTTCATAGAAGACTTAAATATTTAATAATAATGCTTTACTGAAATGAAGCAATAGAAAAAGCAATAATAAAAAAAATAAGGTGTTGAAAGATAAAGAAAGAGAACACAAAGATTTTAATGTGGTTTGGCCAAACCCCAAAAATTGGCGTACGCCCACACTTAGCCACCTAAGCTATGAATTCACTAAACCAAAATTGAGATTACAAAAATTTCCCTACTCTCCTTCACGGGCAAGTACAACCCAACACGTACTCTCCTTAACAATCAAGTATAACCCAACAAGAAATCAAGACAAGGCAAACAGAAAGATACAAGTCTAACTCTCAATTTTAAAATATTTTTGCACTCACAATTGAATATTAATGAAGAAGAGAGCTCATTTTAATTTTAAATGAAATTAAAAAAAGATCTTCAATCAAATATTTAATGTAATTAAGTAACTCAATGTTGCTTTAATGATCTTTAAAAGTTTGAAATGATTTTCTTGAATGATTTTGAAATGCAAACGAAAGTGCAATCACAAACACTGTACTTTGAATTTTTTTCACACAAGCTAAATTTATTCAAATGATAAATGTATGTCCAATTGGAATAACTCAATAATCACTTAAATAAGGATTTGAATTATATCACATGAAACCTATCACATAACATATGCATAAATCAATTGAATAAATGTAATCAATAAGCACAAAATAATTTATACAAGATGTAATGTAGTCAGCCAAATGGAGAAATAGATTTAAGCACAATCAAATTTAACTAAGCTATATTAAACTTTAGGTCAAAGGGATAAACAATGGATATTCAAATGATTAAGCACTTAAGAAATTAATAACCTTTAAAAAGACTTCATACAAACAAGAAACAAAAGGAATATTCAATGATTAAGCACAAAATAAATTGATTTCCTTATGTTAGCTTTAGGCCAAACAAAAAATCAAAGGATTATCAAGTAGTTAAGTCCATATAAGTTGATCTTCTTATCTTTGTTCTTGGCCAAACAAAATCTAAAGATTATGTCATAAATGAACACAAGAAAATTTACATAACCTTGTAAACTTCGAAGCCAAGAAGAAATAAAAGAAGTTTAAGAACTTAGCACCATAAAAAATGAACTCCAAGGAATTGATGTTTTTGACTAAGGGTGGAAACACACCAAACCTTTACGTTTCCCAATCACTCTTCAAGCCAAATAAATGTTCAAGGTAAAGAGAAGAATATGGATGAATTCTTGCACTTGAATCACTAAAAATATCCGAGAGATGCTTTAGTAAGAATCAGC
Source organism: Cymbidium sinense (assembly GCA_021442155.1). NCBI lineage: Eukaryota > Viridiplantae > Streptophyta > Magnoliopsida > Asparagales > Orchidaceae > Cymbidium > Cymbidium sinense. Next base: position 140,256,715 of record CM038218.1, on the reverse strand, counting down.
TAAGGGTGACCAAGAGAGCAAGGGAGCAAGAAAGAGTTTTTAACTTTTGGAACCTTTTTCAAGTTAAAAAAAGCTCTTAAATAGATGAGGAAGGAGTCTAGGGTCTGCCAAAAACTAATTCAATGAGAGGGAAAATGATTTGTCATCAATTTGAATTTCAAATTTAGAAGAGAGGGGATTAGCCAAAGAGATCTTCCAAAGGCTCCTTTACAAATTTGTTTAAATCCAATATGAAATGTATGCTATGTGATTCATAGCTAAGGATGGAGAAATTCCCATAGAAAATTCTGCCAAGGAAGTTTATACATGAAGGATGGAGTTTTGAATAAAATAAATCAATGGAATATCACTTTTGGGCCAAAGAGGTTTCCTAAAATAGGAAATTCTCAAAATAATGCATGAATTAATTTAAATCAAAGATGATTGTATTATATTCTTATTTAATGTTTAAAAAACATATAAATTTATTAAATTTTAAGCATAGTAGCTGTCCTCCCTTAAACTTTCCTCAAATAGGTAAAATTGGAAAAAGGAAAGGAATTGTTTTGAAAAAGAGGGTTGATTTAAATTTTAATTTAAAATAACTTGAAATAAATTAATTAGGCTCTAAATAATAATCAAAGTTAATCATGCTTGGATCGTTCAACATGTTCAACATAAAAGTTTATTTGATTTAGCAAGTACATGTCATGCATGAAGGAATTTGAATTAAAGAATAATTCAAAATTAATTCTAATTCAAAAATTCAAATTAATAAATTTTAAAATATAAAAAATAAGAGAAATGATATGGAAATATTTTGAATAAATTTTATACAATTTATTACACAAAATTCGTTAAACAATTTGGCCAAAATAATGTTAAGATGAAAATGATAATAAGAGAGAGAAGAAAGAATAATAGGAGAGAGAATAAGAGGAAAAAGGATAATTTTAGGATAATTGAATTTTTCATGCACTAAAAATAATGAATAAAAGTTATGAATGGCATGTTAATTATTTAATGAAGTTTAAACATAATTTATCTTGCTTGAACACACATTTAATAGAACTCATATCACACATTTAGTTCATATTAACGAAAATGGATTATTTAATGAATAATTGCAATATTAAGATATAGAAAGATATAAATAACTTTAGAATGACAATCTAAAAATGAATAAATCATTTAATTTAATTTAGTGTGCATTTCATTCGCCTTAAAATAGTAATTCCTAGAAAAATTTCCACCTAGTCCTTGTTCAGTAGCTTTAGTAATTTGATATAACTAAATAACGAGGAGCTGAAGAATTTTTCCTGCACACATGAATTTAACTTGATCAGTATCATTTAAACATGTGTTTTTTATCATTAAAATAAATCTCATCTAAGATGGGGCTCATGGAGTCAACAAACATCACCACCTCCAACTACATCATCATCATGCAAGAGTTCATCTCTTCAATAAATGCAAGTATTTTCCTTTTGACCACCTTCTGAATAGTACTATCCCATTCACATGAGTAAAGTGTTTGGGAAGATTGTGAATCATTTTCTATTTCTTATGAGTTCTTCCTACTTTTCTCCATAAGTTGAACACATCTAATTGAGATGACAACACCCCTTAAGATTACTTACTCTAAACATCTCTCAAACACTTGTATATGATGAGTAAAATTTGTGACACCACATAGAGTTTAGGAAATTCTTATTCAAATGATCAAATGTGTCATTAAATAATAAACATATTATCTCAGAAGATAAACATTTTATCTTATAATGGATTCGATCATTTAATAAAAGACTCCTAAGGCTAATGGGCCTTTCGTGTAGTAGAGATTTTTTTTCCTGAACTACATGGAAAGTAAAATAGGGTTTATTTTAAGCTAGGTTCATCATTCCTTATAGAGGCAAGCCCCTATAGTTAATTACATATTAAGAAGGGTCTATTCTGAGGAATACTATCGATTAAGGAAATAAGTCATTATTTCTATAGATTTCTAAGTTGGTTTCCAAAGAAATGATCTTTCAAATTTTTAATTAGGAATGATCCAAAGTGGAAAGAGTTGTTTGTGGAATTCAAATGAGATGAAGTAAGAAATGCTAATTGATATTGAGATTCTAGTAGGAATTTCAACTATCCTATCATTGGGCTTTAAAATTTGGAAATTAATTTAGATTTTGAATTGAAATTTTCTTAGAAGTCTAGGACATAGATTCTAGCAGCATAAGACTACATAAAAGCCTAGGTTTGAAGATTTAATCCAAGATGGATGCTTTAAAACCTAAGTTTACAAGTACTTTTAACACAAGTTAGATGCTCGACCTAATTTTATTTTGGGGATTATTGGCCAATCCTCTCACTTGAGAAAAATAACCTATATGTGACTCATTTAAACTTACAACCTACCTGGAGAGGGCTGCCAGCTGACACCACCTAAGTGCATTTTAAATTCATGATGCTAAGTTTTATGTATGCAAGCTGTTTGAGTTGTTGCATTTTTAGGAAAGAAATTTAAGGATCCTAGAGTCACTCTGTAATCCCTAAGATCATGTAGGACATGAGATTCATCTAACTAATGCACATTTTTAAGTTTTTTTAAGGGTTTTGATTCATGATTCATTTGAGATCTTGAGTATGAATTTTTATGGCTAAATGTTATGCAATTAGAAGTGATTATGGGCCAAATCATTAAAAGAAGGTAGACTTCCCCAAGAAGGTAGTCTTCCTCATAGGTCAGATGCCCCTTATGTGCAATGTGTGAAGTGCCCATTCAAGAATTCAAAGCATTATGCTTGCATGATTTTTCATAGTTAATTATTTCTAATTGATTTTAGGTTTTTCCTACATCTTTATTTTAGGTGAGATTTCAAGTTTACTTTATTTATATTTTAGTTTTTTAGATTTATATTGGGTAAAAAGTTTAATTTTTTCTACGAGCCTAATTGTTAAGGCATTCATCACGGAAAGCACAACACATAAGAAAACCTAGAAAAGCAAGTTGATTCTATTACGCACCCAAAATAAATCAAGCAAATTTAATTTAAGAAAAAGGCTAATGCGGCTGTGTATTGCTATACACCCCAGAAGAAAGAGCAAAATAGATAGCCAACTTCTACCCTTATATAGCCTGACCTACAACTACAAGTCTAGATTTATGGGTCTTCTTTTCAAGATTGTCTCCATCCTCAGGGACATCCATTGAGCTTCATAAGGCACCAATACACCTATCTTTTGGTAAGGTCAGCTCCTACAAATCTTACACCCATAAATCCTAACCTAATTTTAAGCTCACATTTATATTTTGAATTCAAAAAAAAATCCTAAGCCCTATAAAAAATGTCAGCAAAATACAAACATCATGGAGCAGTTATCTTTCACAAACATACAGGCTTAGCATTAGCTTCTTGCCAAGCCCACTTGTCCTATAGACTATGCTTAAGGACTTAAACACACATGGAAGAAAATAACATTTTAATTTATTTATGACAACAATCCTTCCTAGCATAGTCCCCTATAGAAGATAATGTTAGTTCTAAAAAAAACATCCTATCATCTAGTCTAATGGACAAATAATCCAAGCCATGTAGTATAAAATAATACACCACAAAGACATGTGAAGCACATTACATCACAACACAGAGAATCATAAAAATGAATCACAAAATGGCCTAACCTAAGTCTAGGGTCAGTGACTTAATAATCTAGTGTATGAATGGAATAGGCTTGTGTAGCATGATTTTCCTAGGCCTCTTTAGTTTAAGTTTTAGTTTGGATTTTGAGTTTGTTTGAATTTCTACCTTTAGGTGGTTTCAATTCAAATGATTTAATGATTTATTTTCAATTTAATTTTTACTTTTATTTTGTTAAAATAAAGCTTAGGTTTTTAAGAATGCGGAATATAACATATTCCACTATGGGTGGAACCCATTCTTTTCAACACCCTAACCCCCTAGTGAAATGAAACATTCATCCTAAAATGAAGATCCATCCCAAAGGTATAACTAAGATTCTTAAGTATCTTAATTAATACTTTTAATTTCATTTAGATGATTTGGGTTTGAATTTAGTTTGGATTTTAGATTAATGTTTCAATTCTTTTCTTTGGAATTTGATTCTTCATTTTATTTCTTTGACTTGATTTGACTTTCATTATTGATTTAATTTATTCTTTTAATATGATTTGGTTTGAATTATTTCATGTGATTCAGTTTGCATTAATGTTTTAATTTATTGAATTATGTATATTTCATTTGATTTGATTTATGCTAACCTAAAGCACTTAGTTTAAAGTTTGACTTCATTCTTAAGTTAGATTGATTGTAGATTAAAGTTTTGTTGGTTTGTTTAATTATGAGTTTATTAACTTAAAATTTAATTACTCTTAATATGCCTTGTTAATTTCATTAAACCTTAAGTACAAAAATAATTAAGCTTTTTTGATTTAGGGTGTTGGAAGAGTTATCCTAAATATTTCTAATGTTGACAAAAATTTGTTCAAATTACTTCATAAAATTTTATGATTATTTGTGAGATTTTTATTTTATTGTTTGACTTTTATTGACCTAGATATTTGAAATTCAACAATTCCAAATCCAAAGGTCAATGGGTTTAAAATTTTATAGCAAGTATGGTTTCATGCCAATTTCATATTTCCAAAGCTTCATTTTGATTTGGTTCATAATTAAGGTATAATTAAGGCTTTAATTATTTTATTAAAACCCAAATTAAGCCTAATTTAATGAAGATTATTTGGGGATTTCATTTTTCATTAATTTCTATCTAAAAGATGTTTCCACAAAGGGTTCATTCAGAATTTTTAAAAACTTGGTTGATTTATTATGATTTATTTAACTTTTAGTTGATTATTTGAATTATTTAGTTCAATTAATTACCCAATTAAGCCATTTTATGATTTAATTAGTTCCAATGAGTTTCATTAGTATATTTTTGTTCCTTAGGGTCTATTAATTTGATTTAAAGTGATTCAATTTATTTTCGTGATTTATTTCATTTTAATTTAATTTATTTAATTAAAAAGTTTAAGTTTTGTAATTTCATATTTCTTAAAGCACATGGAGATAATTCATGAAATTTATTCTTAAGGTGTGTTTTAAACTTAATTTTAATTTAGTGAAGTTTCAATTCAATTGGATTAATGGTTTGTGATTAATTAAGGTTTGATAGATTTCATTCAATGTCAAATTAAGGCCAAAATATCTAAAATTAATTAGGGATTTTAATTTTAATAGATTCCTCTTATCAAGAGAAATCCATAATGCCCAAGTTTGTATTTTATAGATTTGTATTTTATTTTTTAATGAATTTTTAAATTTTATATTCTTTTTATTCTTTTTTAATTAATTAAAAGGAGGATAACTGTTTTACAATGGAGGGCCAATGTGGCGCATTCACCACGTGGCGCGATAGCATTGGGCCACGTAGATCCCGCGAGATAAATCTTGACCTTCTGATTGAAGATCGGATGATCCTAATTAGTTTTGTGATCTCCTTAAGGGAATTAATCAGATCTCCAACAATATCTCAACCGTCCATTCCAAATAGAAGGAATGGACAGTGAAGATCAAATCCTGAGCATCTCCGACGAGAGACGGATGCCATCCACTATTTTTGATGAATTTTTAATGATTGGTAGTGAATTTTAACATGATTTTAATTGCAAAATGATCACTAATTAATTTGTAACTAATCCATGGAATTTGATCCTCATGGGGATCAAATTTCTTTCATAAATGGCCAAAATTGAATACTAGGGAGGTCAGCGTTGGAGCATACCTTAATTTTGGTGATCACTAGTGGTGGGATTGACTCCAATACCTTTGCCTTGATATATCGGTGTTGTGGATTTGATTTGGTGGCTTTTCTCCCAACCAAATTCCTTGGAGACCAACTTATGGCCATTTTCCATCGGGTTCAGTCATTTTCGGGATCGTTGGAGGTAAAGGGTTAGGGTGGCGATTCATTTGAGGTCACCTCAACCTCTAGAACGTGTTGTAATGTTCAATTAAATGTGGGAGACTCTCTGTTGCATTTCACCATTGGAGGAGGCACCGTGGCCACCAGATTTGCTCATTTTCTAATGTGCTAATGACGACAAGATGGGGGATCGATCCATTTCTTCATCTCCTCCCATGGTGAGTGATTTGGGATGGAAGGAGGGATAGAAGAAGCTCTCACTCCCCTCTTCAAATACATGCCAGAACCATGTTTTGGGCCTTATAGGTAGCTAAATTTTGGCCACTAGGGGCAACAAGGTCGACCAAAGGATGGATACAATCCCACTTGGCCTTATGAGCATGTTTGGATCAAGGTTAGAATGGAGGAGGGAATCTCCTCCCTTTCCCTTTCTTGGCTGAGCTTTGGATCTCTTTGGCTTTCTTCTTTCTCTTCTCTTGATTCTCCTCTTGGAGGAAGCAAAGTTCTCTTTGGCTTCTTCTTTTGGTGGCCTTCTATTGATTTGAATGAATCCAATCTTTTTGAAGCTATGAGGTGTAATGAGGTATATGGAAGAGAGGAAAGGATACTTACATTTCCTTCATAAATTTTAAAGTCTTCTCTTCTCATATTCCACCTATTTAATTTTCATCTATTTTTATAACTTATGGCATCACCCCTAAAGCCCTTAGACTAATGTGTGGCTACCCAACACAAAGTCACTATAAATTTGAGGTCAAGTCCAAATCCATTTGAATTGGATTGTAAATTTGAATCCAATACAAGCATTTGGATTCAAAGTATTTGGTTTGATTGAATTCTATTAATTTTGGATTCAATTATGTTTAATTTATGATTGATTATTTTTGATTTAATTAATTCATTTATATTTGAATTAATTTTTGATTTTATTTCATTTCAACCCATTTAAACTTAAATGGGTTAAGTTTTATTCCAATTGGGTTCAAATGACCAATTTGACTCAATTGGATTTGGTTTAAACTTCAATCATGCTTGATCACATGTGTGAGATGATTTGGAGCAGCTAATTTTATTTAATTTTAATTAGATTTCAATTTAAACCCATTTGACCCAAAGTGGGAATAATGGGTTAAGCTTGGGTTTCATTTGGTTCCAATGACCAATTTGACCAAATTAGACCCAATGATGGGTTGAATTATATTTGATTATCATTTCCAACTAATTTTGAGCAATCCAATTGAATTGATTTAAATTTGATTTGGTTTGAACCTAATAGGACTCATTTAGAGTTATTTAGACTAAGTGGTCTAATTAACCTAATTAAGGCCTAAATAATTTTAAAGTTCTTTATATTTATGATTAAACATATTTATTTAATCATTTGAAACATTTGGAATGATTTCATTTAGTCAAGTTTTGGTGAGTTGACCTTTGACTTGGTGGGCCCACCTAAGTCAAACTTATGGCAAATGGATTGACTAGATTTGACTAGATTTGACTTTCATTTATTTATTTTAATGTGCTTTCATTTTGATTTATTTGGATTTGATTTAATTTAAATTTGAAATTTGGGTTGAGTCCACCTAAGCCCATTAGGTTAGATCAAATCCAAGGAGGGTGAACTAGGTCATAAGGTATAATATCTTGAGTACTTAATTACGAGGTTCCTAATCTAACATTAGGTGTCCTCATTACTTATTTTAGAAGTAATATTAAACTCATCCAAAAATGAGGTCAACAATATCATCCTACAAAGAGATAATATTAATAATAATATCTTTAAAATACATTACTATCACAATTTATTTAAGAAAATTATATTACTCTCATAGACTTTTTGGGATCTACTATCAACCTACTACTGGCCTTACCCACAAATTCATGTGCATGTATAGCTTCGATATTGTAGGCTTCCTTCCTAAAATTTACTTCTACAAAAGCCTTTCAAAATAAACTTAATAATTTCAATAAATAGATCATTTGATACATAAAAAATTAATATATTTATTAGAGAACTAAGTTTCTAGTATGTAACAAGTTCCCCATGCCTCCAAAGTCAAATTCCTTATTTATTTCTCCCTGTCTTCTTAACATACTCTTGGCTTCCCCAAGCTATAGTTAAAACATTCCATACTCCTTCTAATTCATTAGGGCCTCTCGTAAGACTTGTAGATTCTTGTGAAAATATCTCACAAGAGAGTAAATGTTTGTCTCCCGAAATACCTTCATATCTAATCATGATGGTAGGATAGCCAAGAGATGTCTACTTGTATGACAATTTGATACCATTAAGCACTCAAGAAAGATAAATATTTTAATACATAAAAACTTCTTATCATAAACTCTCTAAATCACATGTTGTAAACTTTCATCATTATCTTCTTTCAAGATACATATGGAGCATCAAATTTGTCCCTAATAATAACTTTGACCTTATGAATAGTATATCTTGAGGGGTTGAACTTGCATAAATATAATTTATAGCATACACAAATTTTTAGAAGTATTAAACCTTTTAAAAAAAAGTAAGTTACTTACATGGCCTTATTAGACTCAATCTAAATGTATGAGTCTATTGAATTAGATCCACTTGAATGTCTCAGCTCAATAACTATTGATCATCATGCATGATTCGTGAGCTATTGATAAACATTAAATTATAGTAAAGTTTTACCATTTAAATGTGCATTTTGTTTTAAATTAATATTAGAATGTAATATTTTTAGTAAGTTTTTGGTATTTTGATAGAAAATTCCTAATTAAAGTGAAAAAAAATGGAAAATTGCAAAGTTTGAAGACTAGCACCTTGGTACTACACAAGGCAATGCCACAATGCTATAGTAAGATCAAAGAAGGTGCTAAGATAAAAGGATAGCACCTAGGCATTGGAGAGCTAGTGATATAGTGCTACATGAGGAAAAAGTTGGACTTCAAGATAGAAAGCATGGAACCTAGGCACTATATCTACAACACTATGATAATTAAAAGAGCCAAAAGAAGCCTTACTTTTGTTTAAAGATAGTAAACATAATGCATAGAGACTAGATGACCAACATTATAGTATCATATTCCTTCAAAAATTAGCCTAGAGATAGATAACACAATGCATTAACAATCAAAAAATAGTGTCATAGTTGTAAGAACTTCAAAAAATTTAGTAAAAAGAGCCCAAGAGAGTGAAAAGAGCACCTAGGTACTAAAGAAGCAGTGCTATAGTGCTAGAAGGCTTCAATATTAAGTGAAAGATAGAGTGGCTTGTGCTTAGTTGATACATCATAGCATTATGGTACTACAATCCTAATAGATTTAGTTTGAGCATTTTCAATAAATGGTTCAAACAATTTTTAGAGTAATTTTAAGGAGTTAATTGATAATACAAAGGGGAAACTACTAGGGGGACCCTACTTCTACAAAATAAAGTAAATTTTCATGGAGAGAAGTTTTGGAAAAGTAAGTACTATTATGTATTAGTGAGAGTGTTCAGGTTGTCATTTGAAGAGTGAGACTCCAAGTGTTGTGTGTAGTGGAATATTTGTGTTAATTATTCTTAATGTTCATGTTGAAGACTAAAGTGGGAGTAGATCCATCAAAAGGAGAATCCATACTAGGAAGCAGATGAATTGGATTAAGAGAAACTTAGAAGACCCTACTTGGTTCTTTCTTTTCTTTCTTTTGATATTCTCATATGTTCTCATACATTTTTAACACACTAATGTTCTCTCTAGTCCATATAATGAGCAAGTGATATTGCTCTTAATTAATGATTATTTGTTTTGTTTTATGTGATATTATAATGTGAGGTAAATATATAAGAAATTTTTTTGTGGTTTAATGTTCAAGTTGTTTTGCTTATATATGTGCTTTATTTACTTGTGATCTTGTCAATTGCCCTATTAAAATATAGTGTGATCAAAGGATATTAAAAGATTCCTAGTCGAATAATTAGGAAAATCAGACATATTTCTATATATACATAGGCATATGATATTTAGGATACAATTAAAAATAGGGAAGTTTATAATACGATCAATTATTTTAATTAGATTATGGACATATAACTAATTAATTATAGTGATTAGCTCTTATTGATCTAAGCATACACGATATGATATAAATGCCTCTAATTTAAAATAATAAAAATTAAAACTCATATTTACATTTCACATAAAAATATATCAAAGTTTTCATAAATTCAAAGTATGTTTTCTAAAAACTAAGGAAAACCCTATTTTCTAAAAACCACATATAATTTTTAAACCTTGAAAATTTTCTGCATATTTGACACGGTTGGATCAAAAATTAAATTAATATAAGATTAGTAATTAAATTAGATATTTTGTATAAAATTCTTATTGATATTATACTCTATTCATCATTATATTATTTGAACAACACATACACTTGTGTACACCACTTTGCTTACTCAAGTTTTTAGCACTATTGCCAAGGATCTAGCAATAATTTACAATAAAATTAATATTAATCTAACTAAACTATTTTAAATTCAGCTCTATTGTGTTAACTTAAGTTTTGTGAACTTATCTTCGAAATTGTTATCATAGATTTTTACTTTTCTAAAGTTTATATTTAAGTGGTGCATGTGTAGTGATAAAAGAGTAGAAATATTATGGATTATGCTACACCTTTAGTATATGGAGTGCATTAAAACATAACTAGACTTGTAATTCAAGCCAATAATTTTGAGCTTAAACCTTCAATAATCCAAATGACATATAAATCTCAATTTTAGGGTTCACCTAAAAAAGATCCTAATATGTATATTGCAAATCTTTTAGAGGCTTGTGTGAATTTTAAGTACAATAGAATTAGTGATTATGTTATTAGACTTTGGTTAATTTCATTCTCACTTTGAGATAAAGCTACGATGTGGTTAAATTCGTTGCCTCAAAGATTTATCCTTAATTGGAATGAATTTGCTTAGAAGTTTATAGTTAAGTATTTTTTACCTTCAAAACTACTAAGCTTAAAAATTATATCACATCTTTTTTTCAAATGAATAATGAACAATTTATGAGGCTTCATAGAGATAAAAATTTATTGAGAAAATATCCACATCACTCTTTGTAATTTCCATTTTGACTTGACCTTAAGAAAGTAGCTGGTGTACATAAGAAGGTAGCAATCTTGTCTAAGAAACTAGATAGTTATGCAGGTTAGCCAAAATTTCAATCCTAGTAACATTATTGATAAGAGTGATGAAGAATTCATGTTAGAGAAGCCAAATATCAAGAAGTGGGAATGCTCAATTATGTAGTTAATGGACCCACTAATCCATTTTCAAACACTTTTAGCCATAGTTGGAGGAGTCACCTTAGTTTTCATGGAACAAAAATGCAAATATAAATCAAAAACAAAATATAATGAATTGGAATAATAAAAATTATAATAATAAAAAATTTAGCCTTGTGATCCACATAGTTATCCTCCTCAGAACCAACTTAAGAAAAAGAATCTAATATTAGAAGAATTAGGGTTTCATGGAGACTTAATTACAAAGTCAAACTACCTCTATTAGAAAGTAAGAAATTTAATTAAGACAATTGGCTAGCAACTTAGCTAATAGACCCCATGGTAGTTTACCCAATAAAATTAAAAGAAATTCTAAGAAAAGGGTAAAGAATAATGTAAAGCACAAAAATTAAGAATTAAAAAAAATAAAAATAAAATAAAATTAGAAGAAGTAAAAAAATATGACTGAAAATTTAGAATACATAGATGAAGAAAAGAGAAAAGATAGAACAAGGAGAAATAATGAAGAAGATAAGAAAGAAAGAAGTGAGAGAAATCATCACCACAATTCCCTCAATGACTTCAAAAATTTAGATAAATAATTTTTAGAAAATTTAAATGTGTTCAAAAAGGGTTCAATAAATATCCCATTTGTAGAAGCCCTTGAACAAATGCCAACTTATGCAGAAATTATGAAACATATACTATATAAAAGAAGAGAATCCGAAGTAAATAAAACCATATCTTTAACTGAAAAATGTAATGTCATAATTCAAAAGAAATTATCTGAAAACTTAAAGATCTATGTAGTTTTACTATGTCATGCATAATAAGAGATAAGTTCTTTGGGAAGGCATTATCTGATTTAAGAAATATTATAAATTTAATGCCTTTGTCCATATTTAAAAAATTAGGATTACATAAAGTACAACCCACTATTGTGACCTTTAAATTAGTTAATAGATCTTTGACATATCCTAACATTATTATTGAATATGTATTAGTTAAGGTTCATAAATTGCATGTAGATTCCATTTTGCTAAATATGGAAGAAGTTAAAGAGATACCTCTCAGTTTAGGTAGACCAATTTTAGCAATAGAAAGAACTATAAAAGATGCACAAAAATGGGAGTTAACTATAAGAGTTCAAGATTAAGAGATTACATATAATGTTCTTAATTTTATAAAATTCCTTGACAATAGAAATGAAGAGTGCCATTGTATAGGGCTTAGTGAAGATAGTGTAGATAAAATTTTTGATATAAATGATTGATGACTTTTTAGAATAAGCCTTATTAGAAGATGATAAAGAAAATGAATATTTTCAATTCCATAGATCTACACTTAGAGAGTTTAAATAAAATTTTTAACCAATAGAAATTTCTATAAGAAATAATAATTTTAAACCATCCATCTTAAAAGAACTAGAGTTATAATTAATGCATTTGTTAGTTAGTTAAAATATGCATACTTAGGAAAATCATCAATTTTATCTATAATTAATTCTATAAATTTAGATGAAAATCGAGAGGATAAGTTGATCTATGTACTTAGAGAACATAAGAGGGAATTTGGTTGGACTATAGCAGATATTAGAGAAATCAATCCATCTAGATGTATGCATAAGATTATAGTTGAGGAAAACTAAAAATCATTTATAAATAATGAAAGAATACTTAACCCAATTATGAAAGAAGGAGACGTTGAAGTTGTTAGATGTACATATTATTTACCCTATCTTTGATAGTTCTTGGGTTAGTCTAGTTCATTGTGTGATTAAAAAGGCTAGAATGGCAATTATGACAAATGGAAATAATGAAATCATATCCATTAGGATTGTTACAGGTAGGAAAATTTGTGTATACTATAGAAAATTAAATAAGGGTACCAAAAAAGATCATTTTTTATTGCCTTTAATAGAACATATGTTAGATAAATTAGTAAGAAATCCATTTTATTATTTCTTATATGAGTATTCAAGATTTAATCAAATAGCTATTTGCTCCTAAAAAAAAGAAAGACCAAAAAAAAGAATATAGAAGCCATAACCACTCCTGCCAATAGTCATCCTCATTAGAGATAACCACCCAAAGGGGAGTGAGAGAATGGTTAAGAATCAGTTTCTTATAAAATGGAAGGAGGGCTAACTTCTTCTACACTCAATTCACACTCTCTGTGGATACTCTCTCCACACTCTCTCCACACTATTCAACCACTCTTCACCATCATTCCCCTCGTCGTGCCCTCCTCTTGCACGAAGAATCTCCTTCTCGCATGAGACAACTGAAGCCAAAGGAAAAGGCCTTTGCAAACATTGATTTTGAGTAAAATATGAAATGAAGTTTTTATGCAATTGATTCCTTGGACCACAGGAGATTTCTAAAGACCTCCAATGTTGATCTTGGATTTGGTGTGAGATGATAGTCTTTGCTTCATCTATCTTAGATCCGAAGCAAGGGAGAAGAGCATCATCATATTAATTATAAAATAATTATGCATTGCCAAGATATAACTCTATCAAAATTATGATTAACTTGAATTTTAAATTATTAAATCATAAGTTTTAAAATATTAAGGCCTCTACCATTGAACTTGGTTTCGGCGTGAGATTAAAATCCTCCCTCTGTTGATCTTTGGATCTGGAACAAGGGAGAAGAGTGTGTGTTGCAGTAAAACTTTTTGAAAGATAACATTGCTAATCCATTTTGCTATCAAAATTTTATGAGAATTATTAAATTTTTCAAGAAAATTTGCCCTTGAATAGAGTCTCTCGGCTTGTAGTTCTGAGGCACTACTATTCAGCACTGAGGCACTGAGCTCCCTAAAATTTGGACCTCTAGTGTTTCGCTTCATAGCACCGTAGTACTATTTGTTAACACCGAGGTGCTATGGACAGTGTTAAGGCACTGACTCTTGGTGTCACAATGCCAACTTCTCAAGTTATAATGTCAAAATGCCCATTTGCAGTGCCGCAACGTTATCCAAAAAACACCGAGGCATTTTTCCAACACCATGATGCTACTTTTCTAGCTCTTAAGCACTGCCTTCTTTAATTTTAAGCCCAAATTCCACTATCTAGTGCCAAGGCACTGATCTTGTAGCACTAAGGCATTGACTTTTTAGCATCGAGGCACTAAACTTCTTAGCTATGCCAATCTATTCTATTCATTCACTATGCAAACATTTTAATGGCATTCCAAAGGGAGGTAAGTCCAATCTATTTGATCACTATGCAAATCTAAACCCTAAATGGGCATTCCAAATGGATGTAAGTTCAATCTATTCATTCGCTATGAAAATCTAAACCCTAACTCACATTCCAAAGGGATGAAAGTCTAATCTTTTTTTTCTCTATATGAACACCTAAATCTATGTGGCATTCCAAAGGGATGAAAGTCTAATATTTTTTTTTCTCTATACGAACACCTAAATCTATATGACATTCTAAAGGGATGTAAGTCCAATCTTTTCATTTACTATCAAACACCTAAATTTTTATGACATTCCAAAAATATATAAGTCCAATCTTTTTGTTCGCTATGTGAACACATAAATCTATATGGCATTTGAAAGGGATGTAAGTCTAATCTTCTCATTCTCTATGCAAACACCTAAATCTTTAGGTCATTCCAAATGGATGTAAATACAATTTATTCATTTGCTATGCAAACATCCAAACATAATTGGCATTCTAAAGGGATGTAAGTTTAACCTTTTCATTCACTATATGAACATTTAAACCTTAACAGACATTCCAAAGGGATGTAAGTCCAATCTAAATAGCTTTCTAATTGATATAAGTCTGACCTGTGCTAGCAATGCAAGCACAATCTAAAAATAATCTATGTTTATTATGAAAACATAATCTTAGTTTATCTAGCTTTCTAATGGATGTAAGATCAGTCATTTGTTCTCCATGAGAACACCCCTATAGCTATTGCATTCTAATGAATATAAGCTCTACATGCATCTGTAATGCATATTACTCCATAAAATTAAATTATTAGGTAAACTGAGAAATTAAGTTTACCTAAATAATTCAATAAACACCTACACCTCAAATATAGTCTACTCGGGACATCTGAGATGAGAAAATCCATAGCTACTAATCAAACCCCCTAGATATTACAACTAATAGCTCTCTAATGTTGGTAGATTGAGATAATGATAGCCCTCAGATGATGAAACTATAGGATCTTTATTGAGAGTACCCTCTTATTTCTCTTAAACCATCATCTATACCACACCACTAGATAGCAGTTTATATCAGAGATTCATGTTCATTTCAACCTTAATCAAGAGTGCTCTCCTATTGTGGTAAGAGGGATAATTAATTTTGAATGCTTGCATTTATAAGAATTAGAACTCAGATCTAAATAAACCCTAACATAATGTTAAGAGAAATTTAGTTCAATATAAATCATTCTACCTTATAAAAAATGAACTCCCTAACATCTCTTACAGATGGCGAAGATTTTCAATGGTGTTTTTTCTAAGCGATCAGTAGACATTACACATGAGGAATAGGAGAAGACCAGTTTTACTTCTCCTTATGGTACTTTTGCATTTAAAATAATATTCTTTGGTTTACCTAATGCACCAACTATTTTTCAACATTATATGATGGCAATATTTTTAATATCTAATTGGAAATAATATTGAAGTATTTATGAATGATTTTTATAGTTATTAGTGTGCCTTTTGAACATTACATAGAAATCTTAGAAATAATTTTAAGGATATGTGAGGAGAATTACTTAATGTTTAATTGGGACAAGCATCATTTTTGTTAGAAAAGGCATAGTTCTAGGTCATAGGATATTAGAGGCAAGTATAGGAGTTAATAAAGTAAAAAATATAAATTATTAAAAATTTTCCCTCCAATGAATGTAAAATGGATTAGGAGTTTTCTAGGACATCTAGGTTCCTATAGGAAGTTCATGAATAATATTTCAAAATTTTCAAAACCCCTATATAACAAATTAAAAATGATACACCATTTGTACTTACTCTTGATTATTTTGAACCATTTAATTTGTTGAAAACTAAACTTATTTGTTCACATATTATTATTACATTTGATTCGAACTATCCATTTGAAATTATGAGTGATGTTAGTGATTATGAAATTGAAATTTCATGTTATATATTATGCTACTGAAACTCTTAATAAAGATTAATTTAATTATTTTACTACTAAAAAGTTACCTTTGATAAGTTAATATTATATCTTTTTGGTGCCAAATTTAATATATATATTGATCATGTAATAATAAAATATCTTGTAGAGAAGAAAAATAGAAAATATATATTAATTAGATGGGTTCCTTTTTATAAGAGTTTGATTTAGAGATTAAGGATAAAAGTGGTGTAAGAATTTTGGTAGTTGGAAGAAGAGCTTAAGTCTAATTGAAAAGTAGAGAGAATATCTTTGATCAACACTTGTTTATATTTGAAAATGAAGTAATTACTTGGTGTGCATATATAGTGAACTACTTAATGAGTGAGATCCAACCTTATAGGTTGACTTATCAACTAAAAACAAATTTACATGATGTGAGATTCTACTTTTGGGATGAGCCATTTCTGTATAAGAAGTGTTTAGATAAAATTTTGAGGAGATGTGTACTTGATGATGAGATACATGAAATTTTGAGGTCATGTCATGATTTAGAGTATGGAAGGCATTTTGGAGGATATTGGATTGTAGCTAAGGTACTGCAAAGTGGATTATATTTCCTACCATATTTAGAGATGCTTATGAGTATATTAAGAATTGTGATAGGTGCCAAAAACTTAAAGAACATCTCAAAACATCATGAAATGCCTTTGAATTATATACTTAAAGTTGAAGTTTTTTATGTATAGGGGATTGATTTTATGGGACCTTCAATTTTGTCACTAAGAAATAAATATACTTTGGTGGTTGTTGATCATGTTTCCAAATGGATAAAAGTTATAACTACTCCTAAGAATGACTCTAATTTTATTTTAAAATTTTTAAGAAATAATATTTTTCACTATATTTGGAGCACCTAGAGTCATTATTAGTGATAAGGGCATTCATTTTGTAATAGAAATGTAAAATTATATTTAGCAAAATATGTCATGAAATATAGGATAGCTACTGCTTATCATCCTCAATCTAGTGGTTAGCTAGAAATTTTAATTAGGAAGATTATGAGAATTTTAGAAAGGCATGTAGGTCTAACTAAATAAAGGTTAGTTAATTATATTGAATGATGCATTATGGGCTTATATGATTGCATTTGCACACATTGGTATGTATCCCTATATATTATTTGTTAGAAATGTTTATCACTTACCATTGGAAGTGGAATATAAAGCATATTGGGCATTTAAAAGTTAATTTTTGATATGAAAGATGTAGGAGAGTAAATGCTCTTAAAATTTAATGAATTAGATCTAATAAGATTAGGAGCTTATGAAAATGCAAGAGTTTATAAAGTACAGATTAAAATATGCATGATAAAAAGCTCATAAAAAATAATTTGGGCATAGGTAATAAGTTTTATTATTTAACTCTAGGTCAAAATTATTTCCAAAGAAACTAAATTCTAGATGATCAGGGCCTCTACTAGATGTGAAAGTATATCCACTTGGTGTTATATACATTCAAGACTTAAAAAATCAAAATATATTTATGGTGAATGGTAAAAGACAAGCACTATTTTGAGGATGAGGTGAATTGACATAAAGAGTTGACTAGTTTCATTGATATTGAAGATGATTGATATTGACTAAGTTAGGTTGAGGACTATAAACCAAATGCATCAACCTAAAGTGTATCTTTGTTTCATTTAGTTTGTTTACTTATGTACTTTGTACTGCATTTTAAATATGGCTATCAGTTCATTTTAGTGAAAATTAATTACCCTTTATACCCTATAGTTAGATCATCTTGACTGTTGACTAATGTTATAGTGCTATCCTTTAGAAGACAAGACAAAAGGACAACGTGTTGGCCTTAGGTGACTACTTTCATGACGCAATAGGAAATTATAAATTAGCACTTTGGCTGATTTCTATGTTCATTCTTACCTTTTCCCAATGCTTTAAAATTCTTTCCCTATTTCCTTAGCTCACCCTTTAGTACTTTATTCATTAGTCATCAAGCACATAGTGAAGAGGCATAAGGGTGGACCATTCAACTCTAGGAAAAGAAAGGCACCATACTACACTTTTTCTTAAAAGATGTTATCTTAAGATCAAATTCTTGAATCCTATAGGGAAGGAAGGGTGGGTAGAGAGTATCATTGTTCAAAGTGGTTAAGAATGTTTATCTTATGACAACTAAGCTAGTATAGTGTTGATTGTTAAAGAAGTTTTTACAAAAGGATGAGAGGGTTTTTGTTAAGGGGAAATCAATTAAGGTTGAGAGTACTAACATAAATTCTATTAATAAATTATCCAATACATAATTTAATAAATTTATTTTCTTATACAATAATCATCTTAATTTTGATGAAATTATTAGGTACCCCATAATTAGGAAATCCAATACCTAATCGAAGAAAAGGAAGGAAAAAATCATCAATTTCTCTACATCTAGAATGACTAACAACATAAAGTCTTAAAATTATTTCAATTCTGCCAAGTTGATGCCAAGTGGGAATCTTAGTGAGATAATTAAGAATATGTTAATTTTAAATTATTTGATTAAAAAAGATTATATAATGATGCATAAAATATTTATAATTCTATTTGAAATATGATTAAAGGATAGCACTATAGTAGAATATGGGCATCCTTCTTTAATTGTTCATTATGTTTTAGCTTGGGCTTTATAAGAACATAATAAGGAGCAGTTAGTTTATTGGGCTCCTTTGACTATGGAAAAGATTATGGTACTAGGTTCCATATTTGAACTTGAAGAGACTTCATGCACATCGCCTTCATGACCCCAATCTACTAAGACCTTCAATATGCAGCTATAGGATATAAGTGAGCAAGTGATAGATTTGCAACATAGGAATGAGGAGAGCATTATTTGGTAGCAAAAATTATATGTAAATTTGATCATTATATAGGTCAACAGTAGCAGTAGTCTTCATACATACATATTTCAAAACTATCAGCTAAATATGGGTCCACATCATATCTAATTCCCTAAGTTCTAGCTCTATGTGAGTTAGACACTAGTAGCTAAAGAAAAAGAAGAAGAAGAAGAAGAAGAAGAAGAAGAAGAAGAAGAAGAAGAAGAAGAAGAAGAAGAAGAAGAAGAAGAAGAAGAAGAAGAAAAAGAAGAAGAAGATTAGGAATTTTTCTAGTTTTTGTTTATTTTTTATTTATTTGAGTTTTCATTTCTATTAGTTTTTATTTTGTTTTAAATGTATGTAGGAAAATGAGTTGGGGTATTGCTAGTTTTATTTTATTTCAAATATTTTTGAAATATAATGTAAAATCTCCTTCTATAACTGTTGCACTATGTATCATCGTGGCCTTCAATTTTGTCATGTTATTTGTTTTTGTAATTTTAACAAAATTTTAATTTCTTTCTTAATACTTTTCTTAATTAACTTCAAAAAAGTAAAATTTTGGAACTAAAATTAATTTAAAAATAAGAGCTTGCATTAAACTTATTTCTATGAAATATAGTATAAACTATTAATAACTAAAATATCTAATAAAAACTAGTAATTTTTTTATAAGTTGATCGTTGTTTTACACATGTATCACACAAAGAAGATTAATTAACTTATAAAAAATAAAAATAAAAAATAAAAATCTTTATTATTTCAATAATGTAATCATGACTAGTATTAGTTGGATATTAGTACATTTAGTGAAAACTAATAATTTGTTTGAATTGACATTAGATATTTAAGAGAAATAGAATAGTATGAAAATCATTAATATTAAGATTAATTCGCTAATACAACAATCTTCTTTAAGTAAAAATAAAAAAGAAATAATAAAAAATAAGTTAAAAGAAGAATACACTTATGTTTGAGTATTATACAAAAATAGTACATGAAATTCTCTTATAAGCTATGCAAATCAATGAACTTATGAAAATAACTAAATGTGTTAAATTAAAGAGAGAACATCATATAGTGAAAACAATAAGTGATAACTATTTATATCATTCAGTTCATTAAGAACCCTAAGAATCAACTATGTTTTTACAAAGCAGAGAAAAATATAAAGAGATAATTGATTAAATAAGAAATTAGGCTATTATAGTTTAGTTCTTTTTCATATTTAATAACTTTATATGTAAGTATATGCTTCAACTTAAATTATTACTTAATGATTATAAATTCCAAAAATCTTATTATCAAATACCTTCAAGGATTCACAAAATGCATGAAATTAAATAAGGACAAGTAATAGGTTGAGCTTGGGAGTGTTTGATAAGCATATAAATGTTAGTGAATTTTTAAATTTTAAATGTATGTTTTCTGCTTAATTAATATTAGAATGTGTTATTTTTAGTATTTTCTTAGTTTTGTTGACAAGAAATTTATAATTCAAGTAAAAAAAAAGAAAAATGCTAAGTTTGAAGACTGGCATCTCAATGCTGCACAAGGTAGAGCCACAATGCAATGAAAAGCAAAAGGAGATGTTGAGAATAAAAAGGACAATGCATAGGTGCTTGAAAGTCAGTGTCATGATGCTATAATAAAAGTACACATTAGCTATGATGTAACAATAACTTGCCAACATGACTAAAATATGACAACTTGACTATACCACATGAATCTATTAGGACATAGACCTAAGTTTACATTTCTTGGAATTGAAATAAAATCTTGATGAGTCAAAATGTGTGGCTCCAATACTCTATTGGAATGCCACCTCATATGTTTAGTAGAAGTCATTAATGAAAAAGGTATTTAAGAACCTAAAATGGGATGCAAATAAAATAATCTCTTTTGCAAGACTTTCTTCTACTTACATTATTTTTTATTTTGTTGTTGTTATCTTGGAGCACCACAAAATTTAAACTCATTCCTTGATGCATCTTTATTATAATAAAGCATAGAACCATTAATATAATAATTATTTTTATGTACATAATCTTAATTTAGAAATTACATTTTTAGTTTGATAAAAATCAACCAAAACTAGATTATCTAGCAGATTTATCTTCATAAATAGCTTAATTGCCCAAGTAAAATATTTGCTTGAAAAATAAAAATTCATCTTAATAATCGATATTCTCATTATTGAAGATAACTCAATATAAGTTGTACATTTATAAAATTCAAATTTATCAGTGGAGAATTGATGGACCATTTTATAGTCACTTGGAAAGCTAAACTAGATCATGTGGAACAAATTAAATAGAAAAGTTAAGTAAAAAGTGTAAGAAGATGTTGAAATTTCATTATACTAGAATAAAAGTACAAGTAGGAGGTCAGAATTCAAGAATTTCTCTCCCTCCCTCTCTAAAAAAGTAAAAGAGACCTAGTAAAATATGGAAAAAGATCCCCCCTTTTTTAGGATTGGGAGGTAGTTATATAAGGAAAGTACACATTAGCTATGTCAACTACATAGGAAAGGACTCGCCCATGATATAGAGTGTGAGTGATGATTCCTCGAGTGTGGTCGTCAGTCCCATGGAGCATGTTGTATGACTTGAGTGTCTAGTTGTGTAGTCTTCCATTATGGGCAAGTCATCATACAAAAGGTGAGTTATCTGATACTGGTTGCATGATTGAGATGATTTTTTTCAATGTTTTCCATCTTAGAGTGAACCATTTTGGGTAACTGAGTTGCTTGCATAAATTTTTATTCACTTCTAAGTACTCCTATGTCGATGGGTATTCACTAGATTAACACACTCTTATAGTAACACATATAGCTTCTCAATTCTTGTACTTCTTGTAAAAGCAATTGCATGAAGATTTGAAGTTTGAAACTAGATAATAATTATTAGTATTTAATTCCAAATTTTTAATAAAAATAATATTTATCACATCACCTTTATTCTTCCTTTCTTTTGTTCTTCTTTGCATTTTAGATTATATAAGTGATCCAAGCTTTAGAGCTAGTTTTCTTTGCCATTATTTTAAGAAATACATCTCATCTTTTTCTTGCAAAGTTTTCTTGATCATTATTGCAAACACTCACAATGGACTCCAGAGGACCTCAAGTGGATGTAAATTCTGCTGAGCTTTGGTTAGGCTTATAAAGGAAGAAGAATAAGACTAAGAAGTTGGTTGAAAATAGCTATTATAGTGTCTTTTGATGAGAAAAGTTCTCTAGTGCTAGTGGAGTTGATTTCGAGTGAAACTACTCTCCTAGCTAAGAACTCATAAGTGGAGGCAAGTGCTTAAAGGAATATTACTATTGTTTTGGTGGATTATCTTGTTATAAGGAAGACATCGAGTGTCTAGGGGAGAGTTGGATAAAATTCCTTTTCTATTTACTAAAGAAAGATCTTGATGAGCACGTTAAGGAGAACCCCATCTCAACAAAATGTTGTAGAAGAATGTCTTGCTAAGATAAGAATTTCACATTTTGCGACTTTATTATTTATGTGCAAGTTCTTATGGTCCTTTGATTTTTATAGCTTAGCATGCCAAGAATTCACATATATATGGAGGAAGATGATGGATAGTCCTTTGCTTAGCAAACATTCCTATAGAGCCTTTAAGTAAATTAGAGATAATCATTCATCTCATAGTAGGCTAGTTATTTGGGCATCATCAAAGTGACAACTATGTTCATTTGCAATAATAGTGTCTTCCCTACTCAAGGATGACTTCCTTGATTGAACATCTTATGCTTCCTAGTTTTTCTTTAAGAGTAGATCTCTCTCTAGAGAAGGATTAAATGGCTTTAGCTTCTTGAATTTTCAAAGTGTTTAGCTTCCCTTTGACTAACATTCATGAGATGATGGCGAGCTTCCCTTCATCAACTTATTATGAAAGTGGTGAGTCTGAGAATAACGAATCCTTTTTACTAGGAGAAGGTGATATTTTAGGGGACCACAACCATCTGTTTCTATCAAGTTTATTTTTCTATTGGGGAGAGTAACTCTCCTTGTAGAAGATGCAAATTTGATAGAAGATGTAGTTGCTAAGTTACAAAGGAAGCTGGCAACTATGGGAACTAAAGTTGTAGAATAAGTTGGCATGTGTGGAAGTGGAGTTGGTTTCATTTCATTATTGTGATGAGTTAAATGGATCTTCTTCTTCATCACATGTGCCAACTTTATATTTGAATTACTTATTTAATAAGAAAGCATTCATCAAAGGCTGAGATTCTGACCAAATAGTTAGGCAATTTAAGAATTAATGTAAGAAAAAACTATAAGCAAGTGTATGTAAAACATTTTAAAATAACACAAGAATATTTTACAAAGGAAATATTTTATTTTTACTCATCTTTTGCTTTATTCCAAGTTCACTTAATTCTATTTAGTTGTGAGTGAACTCTTTAAGAAATTGATCGTTATATGTTCCACTCAAATTTTCACAGGATTTGGTTATGAAATTTTCATCAAATGATTTACATAATACCTGCATATTGAAAATTTTTTATTGAGACTTTATTGTGCTACTCCTTTGGTTTTCAAATGAGTAATTCTCTTTTGTGAGAGCTTATTTATTATATCTTGCTAATCTTTTTGCCTTTCAACAAGCTCCTTTTTAATCATGGTCATGGTGGCTTTAAAGAATAGATAACAACCAACTTTGCAGCAACTGTGGTGAATGAGGTTTCTATTCTCAAGCCAAGATAATCCCTTTGGTTTTTCATAAGTATCGGTTTGGTATCTCGGTGTGATTCACTTGCAAAGATGAGTGAGTAAGCACTTTGAAGGAAGATGAGCTATGTGCCCTCTTCAATCACATTCAATTCGGCCTTTAATTTCACCTCTATTACAAGTTGGTGGAAATCCTAAATTTTAATAAGGTGGTGCTCATTCAAGTGCTACTGAACTCCATAGCTAGTGTCATGACTTTCATTTTATTTTTGAGAAAAGAAAGGGTTAATCTGAACTTTGACCCTTTTTCACCATGTCTTCTTTGTTAGGTCATAAGGAAGGAACTGTCCAATTTTTGAAAGTCCATCTAAAAATTGTTGGTTTGTTGAACAAGTTAAGAACAAGCATTCAAAGCTTTATTTTATCAAACTTGGTTGGGTGGGTAGTACTGACTATGTCCACCCCCTCACTACTGATAAGATAGTGTTTCTTGAATTGAGTTCTCAAAATATTAAGATTTTGAGAAAACTAATAGGCAAGGCACTCAATATCAAGCTTTTCCTTCATTTCAACAAAATCAATGAGCACATTTATAGTATGAAGTCATCCTTATAAAGATTAAATGTATTCATACTTATTCATGCATTAACCTTTGCACTTGTTTCTTTGAAGTGATGATGTCATGACTCCCATCTTGACTATACTAAAGTCATCAAGTTTCTTGGCGAGTTTGAGGAAGGTGAGGAAGTGGAAGGTGAGGAAGTGGAAGGTGAGCCTATACCTACTAAAGTTGTTCTTAGAAATTGGCCAATGATGTGAGTGTAACTAAGCTAAGTTGTACACCAAAAATATCTAAGAAGAGGTCGGAGAGTGCCAGAGCTAGTGTTTCTCTAAAAGAGAGTAACAAAGTAAAGTAGCTTGTGGATGATACTCACTACGTTTATCCCTAGAATAATTATACTCCTAATATTACTGACTCGATTAGACTAGTCTTTAGGTTGGTGCATTTGTTTTATGTGCTAGACATAATACTTGAAAAACTTCCCTCGAGGGTACTTCCTTGTGTTGCCATGACTGCTCTCAAGTGATGGTGTGATAGTCAACCTAGGAACTCTTTAGAGAATTAGTATTCAAAATAAAAGAACTTTGAGTCAGAACTCAACTCAATGAGGGATGAGCTTAAAAATGTCGAGTCCAAGTTAGTTGTGCTTCAAAAAGAGGTGAAGTGATAATAAAGGAAGAAGGATTGAGAAGTTTTAAATTTAACTTACCTCTCTCAAATGATTAAATAGTTTGAGGTGAAACTTTCTTGCTGCACTAAAGAATTTCAATAGAAAGAACTGAGTTTTCTGGCTTCCTCAATTTTGACAAGTTCAAAAGCTTGTTAAGTGAAGTTCAAGAAATGCATCGAGTTTATTATTGTCAAGTTGGTGAAGCATGACTAACTTGAAGCCAAATTCTTGGATTTTCATAATGTGTTCACTTTATTAGACTCAAAATTCTAAGGCGAGTGATGAGAAATGAAGTAGTTGTAAGTTGTTCTTTTTTGCTTTTATATTTTCTATGTTCATACAACTTAGAAGAGTAATTATAAATTTAAATTTTTATATATTTGTTTTATCTATACACTCATTGAATGAACATAAGTAAATTTACCATGTGAATGTACTGACTAAATATATTTAGTGATTGAATATATTTACTTAAATAAGTGTATTCAACAAGTGAATGTACTCATTATACATATCTATTGATCGAATATACTTATTGTATGTACTTATTCAATGAATATACTCACTGAATATGTTTAATCAATAAAGTCACTAAGTTTAATGAATATACTTTTTATTTCATAGTCACCAACCATAAAAAGTGTTGGACTTACACATTAGTCACCAACCACATGGACTGTTTGTCATTTATTATATAACTGCGAATCATACAGAGTGTTGGTTTTACACTTTAGTCGCCAACCACATAGAGTGTTGATCTTACACTTTAATTGTCAAATAAATAGAGTATTGATATTTTACTTTATTTATCTTTAGATATTTATAAAGGTCTTATGGTGAGGGACTTTAGGTGGTTATGATTTAATTTTGAGATACTATTGAAATGATCCTTATACACTTAGGCCAAAAATATCTCTTTTAGTTTTACACATTTCATTTGAGTCAAAAGTTGTATGCAAAAAAAAGCATATTACTTGGGCCAAAGGTAGCTCACTGAGTAACCTAAGTCAACACGCATCTCCCAAAGTCTTAACACAAATCACTATGGCTCATGTAGCTCTCTGAATCTTCTTAAAACTCAGTTGAAAGTAACTCATGAAATAACTTAGGCTGGTGTAGTTTTTCTTCACTTTGTATCTAACTCCTAGTTCTCTACAAATCACTTAGGCTAATGTAGCTCACCTAAGAGGATGTTGAATCTAAATCTATCCATAATGTGAAGCAGAACTCTTTGAGATACCTGAGAAATAAGGTTAGAAAAAAAAAGTAATAAGAAATAAAAGAAATATGAAAATTTCTCCAATATTATTATTCCATCAAGATTTAGTACAAGTAATAAAGTTATGGAATCCACCATATAAAAGAAGAGAGAAGGTAAAAGTCCCCTCCCCTTTTCCTACCTCCATTGAAACAACCATTTTTATACTAATAGGGAGAAGTACTTACATATAGTAAGTACATGTAAGGTAAATCCAGTACAGGTGGGGAGTCATCTTAGCATGAGTTTAAGTGGTGGTCTTCAATGAGTGGTAAGCTCCATAGACTATTGGTACAAACAACTTGTTATCTTTTCTACTATGGAAAATCTATAAGTCAAGGTCGGCTTGCTAAACTTTGGTCATTTGTGTTGTCTAGTCTTTCTTAACTAGATCTTATTCTAGTGAAGGCTTGCTATGAAGGCTTGTTGACCTCACTTTTAGTGAGATTGACATTCATCACTCCTTATACCTAAGACTCAATCTAGGCTCTAAAGTTTCCTCACTTAGAGTTAAGACACTTCCAGTGGCTAGGGGGACAACAACCCAAGGCTTAGAAGACTTATAGGCCCAACCTTAGGGCTTGACTCTAATTTTGACTAAGTGGGACCCAATGACTAAAATTTCAAACCAAACCTCATATATCAAATCCAAGTAATTATATGTCACCCAAAGTTCCAAATCTATCCTTAATAATATACAATTAGTATTCAATTTGTTCAAGTGACCAAGTTGACCCACCATGACTTATTTGGGCCTAAAGGGGCAAAACGCAAAATTTATCCAAACCACTTTAAACTAAGCTTACATAAAATACCTAAACATTGGCCAATTGTCTCATCTAACCAAAATTGGCCCAATTAAACTCTATAGGCCCAAAATCAAATCCAATTTTATCCAAAAAAAATTTGAGCCAATCTAAAGCTATGCAATCATTCTAATCACATATTTGGACATTCCTCATGATCAATTGCAACCCAATTTGCCCAATTAACCAATTGGACCTAACCTAAACAAATTTAATATTAAAGTCAAACTAAATCAAACTCTAATCTAACCCAAATCAATCTCTACAATCACATTTAAAGAGATTATTTATTATGTTCCAACATCCAATTAAAGCCAAGTAGGTCAATTCGACTAGTTGGTCTACTTAACCATCTTTGACCCAATTTGAACTAAAGTGTAAAATTATACCAAATCTTGATTTAGCTCAAAATGAACCAAACTAATTAATACAGTTAGTTCTAAATGACTATTGATTATCACCTAACACCCAATTGAGCTTAATTATGTCAATTCAACCCATTGACCCAACTTGACCCAATTTGACTTAAAGTGCCAAGTTGAACCAGCCCTTGATCCCATTCAAGTTGGATTGATTTAATACTTAAAATTAGTCCTAATTTGATTATTTAACACTTCTTAATGACCAATTTAAGCCAATTTGATCAACCTAATCTAATTGGCTAACTAGCCTAATTATACTTAAAGAGTCAAATTGAACCAAAACTCAATCCTAGCCAAATTAAATCAAACCAAATCCTATAATCAATCACAAATGAACAATTGAATATAAATGAACTCCCAATAGCACTCAATTTGAATAATTTGACCAAATTGGTTAACTTGACCCATTTGGCCCATTTCAACCCATATGAGCCAAATTCAAATTCACTTCAAATTAAGAAAAATAATTGCATCAATGTGTTCCAAACCATCATTTGAACATAACTCAATATCCATTTTGGCCCAATTTGGTCAATTAGTCAATTTAACCTAATTGCACCCAAGTTGACCTATATTTGTCAACATGAGTCAAACCTAGCTAAACATGGCATGATAATTCCTCACATGTCCCTTGACTTACTCAAGTGGACCCAACCCATGGTAAACCCAGTTTAGTCAAAACTAAGTGAACCATGGGTTACAAATAGAATAAAATCCCAAATTAGGATGGTCCAACCTCTCCCTTTGGCCAGTACAGCCACTTTAGAATGCTTTAAGCACTCCCTAGTTAACCTAAGGATGTTTGGTCTAGCCTCACCTTGGATAAACCTTGGCTCATCAACCATATGTGGTCCACTTCATCACTAGCCACCAAACTCCCTCAGCCATTGAGGGAGGTCCAACTTATTAGTCTAGAGCCATGTTTATCCATGCCTACTACTTGGCTGGGTGGCAAATGTCATAAACCAACCCAATGGGCGGTTCACATGAGGAGGAGGGTCATCAACTCACCAAACTTAGATCACATTGTAACAACACTCCTTGAACTTGTCTCCAATCTCCCCAAAATGCCCCCAACTCTCCCTCCCCCCCCCCCCCCAACACACACACACACACACACACCCACACCCATGCCTCCCAGCTCAAGCAAGATCAAGCTCTTCCAAACCCAAACATCCCATAAACCCAATCTCATTAAAACTTAACCCCAACTTAATTCCTTTCTCCCACTCCTCCCTCACACTATTGCAATCAAGAACAAATTGAGAAACACTTAACTTAATCACCAAAGATAGGAGTTTGATTATGCTCTAGTGAACTTGTCATGGTGTTAGATCTTGGGATCAAATGATAAAGAAGCAGAGGATGACTTCAACAATAATGCTTCACCTTTTAAAGGTGAAGCTACTGTGATTGGTTTCACCACTAATCTTAGCTCTAACAAGATAAAATTTTTAAAACTATAGAAAAGCCCATTAAGTGTTGGTCCATTGTGAAAAAAATTATCATTTCAACATGATCAAGCTGTGAAATCTCTTGAATTTTCTTTATAGATCATAATGGATTTGATTTCAGTGTGAAATGAACCTTGGTTAGTTCAAATCAAGTGATGAAAGATGAATTATATTTATCTCTCACTAGAGGAAGACGATGAATCATAGGCCATGCAACTTGTGCGATTAGAATGGACATCCGTAATAAATTCATGTTAGAAATTTTGATTTAATCCCTTTAAATTGTAAGATTAATCAAAGTCATTTGATCAAAGATCAAATGGTATGAAACAAAATCACATGCATCGCCATCTGAGTCAACCACCATGTAGGATCGATTTAATAATCATTCTCGCAGTGTCGTGTATAAAGTGTAGCTACATTAGTGCTAATTATGTAAATGGATTAATTAAAGTCTTAAATAGATTTAAATGGTCAGAACTTCAAAAAATTATAACTAATAGTAAAAAAAGTCTAAAACATATAAATAAATACTCATTGGAAAGCTTTGAGAGAGGAGAATCTAAGAAAAATAAAATTTATAATTTCTTAAGTAAACAAAGGCTAATTAATGTTTGAAAATTTTTATTAATATTGTAATTAAGGCCTAATTACTTGTCCAAATGATTTGAAATTTTTGGTGAAAGTTTCACACGATGACCTCTACATTTTATAATTATTTCAAGCCAATTAGGTGAGCATATTATGAGATTCATATTTTCAAATCTTAATTAGCCATTTTGGCTATTTAATGAATAAATCTATTTAGAAAAATTATGAAAATCATCATGGATGATTAAATATGCATTAGAAGCCTAATGGTGACCAAAGAAATTCACTAGGATCTCTAGTCCTAATTATTGCTCACTGTCACTATTAAGGGGACTTTAATTAATTAGATAATGTATTAATCAACCAACTAAGAAAATTTATAACTAATTGTATAAATCTTTTAAAATTATAAATGAACCCTCAACTAACATAAAGTTAATCAATGAAATTAAAATCCTTAAATGATTTTGGTTATTTTAAGAGTAATTGATTAATAAAAGATTTTTTAATTAATTAATTAATTAATTAATCATAAAATATTTGCTCAAATGCCTTGAAAAAATTTTACTATTTATTTTTTATTTTATTTTTCATGTTCTTGAATTTTCTCGTAATTTATGGGCTGATAGATTGTGGTTGCTTAATTTTTAAAGTCTTTTGGATACTAGTTGAATTAAATAAATATGAAATTTAATTATTTCATGAAAAGTTATCATTTCACTCTTAAACCTAATTAAGAAATAAAGGGCATGTGTGGTATAGTTTTATTTATTTTTTTCTCAATAGGTCTAATAAAGTACAATTAGAATGTGTTAAAGCAAGAATTTTGATTCAGTTTAAGTGATGTTATGTTCACATGAATGTGCTTAAGTTTTAATAACTTAAAAAGATTACTTTATGATGTCCATTTAATACTCTATATTCAATTATAAATGTGTGACTAATTTATGACTCATTCATACTTGTGTTTAAAATTAAATTCCTTACGTGCATGATACATAAGTAGTTTGACTTTTATTACTATTAAATCAAATAAATAATATTTCTATCATGTAAGTCAAAATATTTATAAATATAAATTATAAATATAAATTATAAATTTAAATAAAACCCCTATGAATAATTCACGTGTATAATATACACTTTTTGAAGGTATATAATTTGGATACCCGAAGGCACAAGGCTACTAGTCCATAGGGGGTCTTAAATATCTCATCTCCCTAGTTTAACAATGATGCTTACTCCAAAAGTAGTGTAGAAAAATACATGTGAAAGTATAAATTATTTGTAAACCTTACATCATAAAGATTTCAAAAATTCATTTAACCCATATTCATGTTTATATTGATGTTTGAAAATACATGGATATTTTGAAGTAATCATTAAAGTGATAAAATAAATACATAATGAAATATTAAAATGATAAAATGAGTACATGTTATTTTAAAAATGAAATATTAAAGTGATAAAATATCATGATGTTTTTGAAATTACATAATTATTTAAAAAAGATGAAACTTTAAAATCATAAATAAATACATTATTATTTTAAATAAATCATTAAGTAATAAAATAAATCTATAATTATTAAAAAAATATATTATTAAAGTGATAAAATAAACACATAATTATTTTGAAATGGGTTATCAAAGAGATAAAATAAGTGCATCATTATCTCAAAATGGAATATTGAAAGTGATAGAATTAATATTTTAAAAATGTGTTATAAGGTGATAAAGAATTGAAGGACATCATTAAGTAAGTCATGACTTATCCTTATTAGCCTTAAAGTGTCTTTCATATCATTATAATTTTATTTAAGCTTAATCTAAACTTTGGAATTAACAAAAATCTTAATACTTCATTAAGATGATTTAAAAATAATAAAATACACCTTTGTATTCAACCTTAAGGTAGGGTGTTGAAAAAGAATAAGTTTCGCTCTAAGTGAAACTTATTAATTTCCGTATTCTTTAGAACACTAAGCCTAACTTAAATAAAATTTGAATTTGTAAATTACATTTAACTTCTTAAATCACTAAATATTTGAATCAAAACCATCCTTTGGTTAATTATTTGAACTTGTCATTTAATTTGTAACTTAAATATTAAAACCCAACTTTGTCATACCACCCTAACCTTTGCATACACAATAAGATGATTGGTCACCAATCTTAGACTTAGGTTAGGTAAATTCTTTATTGTGATGTATTGATTTTTCTTATTTTATAATGTGTTGTTTTAGACTAGATGTTAAGATTATTTATATGCTAATTATTAGACTATTGATGATTTCAGTAGGGAGTTATGCTTAATTAAATGGCCACTATAATATTAAAAATAAATTAAATGTTTTGATTGTAGGTGATACTTTCCCTTTTAAGGATAGACCATCAAGATAGGTGGGCTTGGCACCCATTAGTGATAAGTCCAATGGTATGATATATAACTACTTGGTATGTTTGCATGTTATAGATAACCTCTATTTTGTTGGTTTAGTTACACTGGCTATACTGGCCTTTTTATTTTGCTAATTTGATTGATTGGTGTGTTTACATTGATTGCATATTAAAAATTACATTATTTTTCTATATTTCTTTGTGTGATGTTTTGATGTATGGCTTGAATTTTGTTAGGCTCTTTAGGACTTTACATTTTCTACCCCAACTTAAAATTTAACTTGAATTAAAATATTAATAACTCTTAACCTCATCTTAAAGCCTAGACATTAATCAACTAAAAGATTTAAGAACCCTATGTTTGTGATGAATGAGGACAACATCATGCATGAATCTTATTTTCTCCCTATAAATATAGGGGATCCTCACTCATTGCATGATAAGCATGGGTGTAGGACCTTTAACAGCAACCCCCTACTGTGAAGAAGATCCTTCTCACCAAATTATCCCATAGCTCTATTTTATCATGCATGTAGGCATACTTACCCACCTAACTTGAGTTAAAAATTTAAGAGTATGAAAATTCATAAGAAAATTGAAATTTTATTACATTAGTTTAGACATAATTTCATAATTATCATATTCTAGGCTCTTAAGGAGTGAGTTTCAGCTCTTAGGTTTTCTTTCTAAATAAATAACAACCTAACTATCTTGCATTCCTAAGACTTGGCCATATAGTTTTAAAGCGTAGGTGTTAGCTAGTAGCCCTTCTATGTAGTTATAAGCTGAAAAGAGTCAGGGATAGGTTCACTCTCTCTTGTGGAAGTGAACCAACATATCGCAATTTTTATGAGGAAAATTAAGTCGAACTCTTAGTTTATGTTAAAGCACTGAAGCCCATTTCTCTTTTACTATAAGTATAAATCCTCACCTCCTAGGTATTTCTTCAATCTTGTGTTATTGAAATATAAATTATGTATTTCTAATAAAATGTTAACTCAAATGATAATAATCCTCAATTTTAAAAATATAAAACCTCACCATAGGATAGCTTGAGGTGCTCACTAAGCTTCATAGTATCATGGTCACTTCTTACTTGTCTTACCTTGGATTCCATTATAAACTCTTCCAAATTGATCTCCCGCACTTAATTTCCAACAATCCTAAATCTTTGGGCATCAAGCTTTGAAATCCATATAGAAGTTAGCCAATCACTTTAATTGAGAGTTTTTTTTGTGAAATCTTATTTTTTTTTTAAAATGTAATTAACTATGGAGGCTTGCCTATATAGTGAATATACAAACTCAGCTTAAAATTTATCTTACTTTACTTCAGCCATGTAAGGTGGATGAAAAATCTCTCATAAATGTAGAGTCATTGGCCTTTGGAGTCCAAATTAGGTGATTGAGTCAATAATAAAGTGATATTTCAACCTTCTGAGGTTGTATATTTTTCCTTGATGTCATACTTGGCGTCCCATCAGATTTTTAAACACCATAAGCATATTCTAGCTAACATGTATCTTTTGAACATACAATTAGCTCCACGATTTTTTTGCTTCTTGTAGTGGTGACTTGCAAAATGGACATGAACTTTAAAGGATATTATAAAGTTATGAATAATCACATTACCTTTTAAAGTGCCTAAGCTTCTTAGGTTATAAAAGGAACAATTGCCCCCTCTCTTGTAAAATCCTTTCTTTGTATTATGCCTAGAGCTAAGTTAAGAATTTCTTCTTATTTTCAAGTCATCATTGGTGAGAAGCATTCATTTATTTCCACTAGATGGTAAGAGATCTCACTGCGATATCGATTATTTTGTACTATATCAAGCCTTCAGAAGAAGATGAAAAAACTAAGAAGCCAGTGGAATTTGTAGTTGCCCCTATAGCCGAGGTAAGTACCTCAGCCATCCCCATTTGTGAGAATATTGCTACTCTAGCAAACGATAGCATCAATGACTAGCAAGTAGAGACAAGCACTTATCGTGTTGAGGCAAAGAATATGACCAATACTATAGAATCGCCTTCCTTCCCACTTGTGTGTGCTCAAGAGAAAAAAGAGGATATTCACTTGGTTTGATGCCAAAAAGTATTGGTAAGAAGCTTGGCAAGAACCACTTTCAGAAAAATATTTGTGGAGTGACATCGAGGTTGCTGACCTCCTTTTTGAATGAGATTAACACTCTTCTAAATATTAATAATTAGGACTCTTAATCAATGATTAAAATCATTCTAATTACCCACTTAGGATAGTATATTTAGTGGCTAAGTGTGTGTTCAAATTGAGACAAATAAATAGCTATGCCAAATATAAAATTTGAAATCAAAATTAAATCCAAAATCAACACCTTAGGGTGGAACTTAAGTTAACTCAGTGAATCATTAGGACCTATCATGATTTAATTAGACTACGAGATTCCATTCAAATATAAATTGAATAAAACTCAATAATGATTAAAATAAATAAATTCAAATCAAAGTCTAAATTCAATTGAGTCTTGAGAGAGTTCATTGGGTTGATTAACTCAAATAACCCACTTAAGCCCAATTTAACCTAAATCTAAATAAAATCAAATAAAATTAATACTAAATCAAACAAAAGGCATAGAATCAAACTATAAGCATAAATGAACAAAAATAAAATCTAAATGAGGCACAAAATTGTTTACTAAGTCAACTAAGCTAAGTTGACCTATATGGGCCCCACCAATCCAAAAGTTAAACTATTAAAATTTGACCAATTTAGGCCATACCAAAGCTTAAAATCATCTTTTAAACTTGTTTAAATACAAAAGTAAATAAAATTAATTTCAATAAAGACTCAACTATGCTAATTTAGCCATTTGACATAAATGGATCTTATTAAGCCAAATTCAAAATTAAACTCAAACCAATTGAAACTAATAGAAGTAAATCATTCAAAATACTTAATCAAATATGATTGAAGCACAAACACACTTAGATTGAGTCAAACTGGCCATTGACGCAATTGACCAACTTGACCCATTTGAGTCAAAATGGGACAATTTGGGTTAAAATCAAAATCTATATCAAATTAATCAAAATCAATCAATCATAAATATTTTAATTGATCATTTAACTTTAATTAAACTCAAATTCAAATCCTAAGATGGCTAAATAGGCTAGGAAACCCAATTTGGCTTATAAATAAATCCAAATCCAAACATAGTTTAGAACAATTAACTTATAAATCATGATGTACAACAAACATTGATTTTAATCCTAATATTACTCCAATCCATCAAGGAAAATAAAATCAAACACTAAAAAGTTAGTATATAAATGATCATCTAATGTGGATTAATAAGAAAATTGGGATTTCCTGATTTTAAAAGTTAATAAAAATGCACTAAAATATTGAAGAATCATAGAAATTCAACCACTTAGTTAAAATTGCAAATCAGAAAGATTTCTCCCAATTAGAGGAATCAAAGGAATATTCTAAACTCAAAACACCCAATTTTTTAGGTAATTTGGGTTTAGTTTGCAATTAATTGAAATATATAAACCTTAATTAAATCTAAAATACCTATCTCATTAAGTTAAAACTTTAGGGAATTAAATTATTATTAATATACCTAAGATAACAATTTCTTAAATTTTTAAGAATTCGATTAAGAGTTACAAAATTTACAATCTTAAACATTAATTTCATTTCATGGAATAAAAATTAATAAATCACAAAATTTATGAAATTAATAGAATCACTTTAGAACATCATCACCAATATCAAAGAATTTTAGGAAATCAATAAACCCCTCTAAAATTAAGAAAACCCTAAAATCCATAAATTAGAAATTAATTTACCTAATTAATTTATTTAATTGAATAAAACTTCAATAAATCATAATAAATCAACTAAAACCCTAAAAATATATAAATCAACCTTCTCTCAACTCATATTCGGGAAGGGAATCAAAGAAAAATAAAAGTCCTAAATTTTCATATGTAATTTTGGTATGATTTAAGTTTTAATAAAAATGATTAAACCTTAATTAAACTCAAAATAATCATCCAATTAATCTAAATTTTTAATAGAATGAAATTGATGATAAGATGCAGTGTACAAAAAAACAATTTAAAGACCAATTCCAAATAGATCATATGATGAAAAATTTCCATCCCCAAAAGACTAATTTAATGAATTTAATTAATATAAAAATTTAAAACTTAAAAAAACATTTGGAAAATGACTTAGAACATTATGATTAATCTTAGGGGCCCTACAAAATTTTATTACCCACTAGAACTTAGTAGACCTTAAAGTCACTTAATTAAAGATTAATTGAATTAATTAATTCATTTAATTAGGTTGAACTTAAAAAATGTATAATAAATCAAATAAAAAAAACTTCAATGAATCCTCTCTGAATCCCTCTTTCATAGAAGGATCAAAGAAAATTAAAATTCTTAATTAATATTTAATATTTTAGGATTAGAAGTTATGAATTTTTTAATCACAAATCAAAATGACTTTTTCGAACAGAAGTAATGAATTTTTTAAAGCTCTAGGACAATTTAAATTAAATAATAATTTAAAATTATAAAAATTTATAAAAATTGATAAAAATAATTTAAAATACTTTCTTTAACATCAAGAAAGTTAGGAAAAATCTCTCAACCCTTTGAGGTTAATGAATCCAAAGAATCATATATTTAGGGATTAGCAAATGATTAAAGAAATTAGGATAATTAAAATTCTAAAGTTTAAATTAAAAATTTAATAATAAATTACATAATTGGCCAAAATCATAATTAAACATTCTCTAAATATATTGTTTAATAGAGTATCCATTAAAATTAGAATCATCAAAATTCATTTTATATTTCAAGTGTAATTCAATTTTGAAAAAAACTGGATAATAATCAAATAATGTTTGAAACGTAGGGTAGTCTAATTGAGTTCTCTCAGTGAATCACTCACCTAAGTTCTCTAAATTATATGATAGACCTTATTCTTAAAAAATCTAACTAAACAACAAATTTAAATTACAAAAGTATTCTTAATTAAATTAAATATACAAATTGAATTAGTAAACTAATTTGATATATATATATATATATATATATATATATATATATATATATATGTAAAATTATGAAAATTAAATATTAATCAATCAATGTAAATAATCTAAATAATGAAACTTCATGAGTTTAATAAAACATCCAATCATACTCAATAAAATTACTAAATATAATTTGGACATTACATTAAGGAATTAGTTTATTCAAATTAAAACTTCATAATCAATGTAAGATTGAACATCAATAATAAAAACATATGAAGTTAAATAATCACAACAAAGTTAATTAAAATCATTAACTAAATAAAATAAACTTTAATCATACTAAATCTAATTCAACTAAATCACTTTAGAAAAATCTAAAAGATTAATTAAAATATATAGGTAGCTAGTTTGACCTTTAAGGTGAATTTTCACCATTTAGTGATAATTTCACTTTATTACGATTAGGGTACTAAGTAGATTGAGATTTTCCTTAAGTAAGCATTAATCTTCTTTCCACTCTTTAAAACTTAAATTTAACTTTAACATAAAAATAAACTAAAATAAAAATTAAAATCACTTAGACTTAAACCACCCTATGATAAATTAAACCAATCGTAAACTCAAATCAAAACTTAAACAAGCCTAGTACAAACTTATCACACTAGCTCTCTTTTTACATAATAGAGTACTATGTCACCAACCATAGATTTAAGTAAGGCCGCTGATGTATTGATTATGATGTGATGCTTTTTTATTTTTTTATGGTGTACTATTTTAGCCTAGGTAGCTAAGAATTTTAGCCCACTAGATCAAGATGTTAAGGCATCTTTTTAGATTAATGTTATTTTGTATAGGAGAAAATGTTTAAGGGATTGTTATAATAATAAAATTATAAATGCTATTTTGTTTGTAGGTGTTATTTTGCTTAATGTCCCTAACCATAGCCATTTAGGATAGCTGGGCTTGGTAACCATTATTTCTAATCCCGAATGCTTGATATATATAATTGTTGGTGTGATATTTGCTTTTTCTAACATCTATTTTGCAATGCTTTGAATTTTATTTCAAATATATTAAAATATAATTTGATTCTAAAATTAGGTTAGAATCTATAAGGCATAGGATTAGCAAGAGCTTACTTCAAAAGTTGGTAGTTCCATGTTGAGCCTAAGAAGGTCCCTGAAGAAGTAGATAATTCAAAAGAAGAAATGCCAAGTGAAGAGTTTTTCTTCTTCCATGGTGTATAGTGGAACTCGACCGCATCGGCCTTTCTTTAAATTAATTTTCTCTATTTTGTGTGTTTAGTTTGGTGCACAAAAAAACATGTTTTTCAAAGGTTTCTCTTTATGTTTATTGTGTTATGATAAAAACTTATATACATTAGGCTCTTAGGGAAAAATTAAATTTTCTACCCTTTAAAATTAAATCAACTTAAACAAACAACAATATATTTCATAACTTCATGTAATTAAAGCCTTAGGAATAAATTTTAAAAGCAACTAGAAACTCCTTAAATTATGAACCATAATTGCATATTTATTCTCCACTTCTTAAGCATAAAAATTAAAAATTATTATATTAGCTGGAGGTAAAACTTCTCAGTCATGATCTTAAGGTTTAAAGAGAGAGTCTAAGTTCTTAGCTTGCTTTCCTAATTAACAACAGCTTAAACTATCTTGCATTCATAAGACTTGACTCATAGGCTTAAAGATGTTAGCAATTGTTAGCTAGCAAACCCTTTAATGTGGGACATATGTTCAGAAGAGTCAAAATAAGTTTATATTATGTAATGAGAAAGAACCCATAATTCTAAAAGTTTGGTGATTAGACTAAGTCTAGCTTTTAAATTATGTCAAAAGTGTTGTTTAGCCTTAGGGTCTGAAGCATCCTTTTTCTCCTTGCTACGGGATTAAGTATTTACCTCATAGACATTTCAAGAATCTTGTACAATCAAAATCTAAGCCCTAACTTTCTAATAAAATAAGGTTCACTTTCAAAACAATAAACCCCAATTGTAGATTAGGGTTGAAATGCTTGTTTCCCAATATCAGAAGCCTTTCTTACTTATTCTCCTTTGAAATTGGTAGAATTATTCCTAATTGAGTTATCTTATTTGAATTTCTATTTAATAATCCTTTGATCCAATCTCTGTACTCCATAGAGATGAAGGTCAGTTTCTTCAATCAAGATTATTCTTACAAGGGTTCCTTTCTTTTAATATGTAATTAACTATAAGGGCTTATCCATATAGTAAACTACAAACCTTGAACTAAATAAACCATGTTCTACTCCTCTATATAGTTTAAGGAAACAAATATTGAGTACATTATAAACCCATCAGCCTCAGGAGTCAACTAATTGACTCTATTATAGGGTGATATCTCCATCTTTTGTGATGGTATATTATTCCTTAATGATGCATTTGATTACTTAAATAAGTACCCCTATGTTTTATGAGGTGTTCTAAAAAAAAATTCATAGATTTATCCAACGACTCCACTAGGGAGTAGTTCCTTTTAATTTAAGTTCTAGAAATTCTTATTTATCATAGTTAAATAAGTGGGTCCTAGAACCAACCATTTAAAATTTTCAATAAATTTAAAGAAAAACAAAGTCATTTCTATTAGTCTTGATTATTGGTCAAAATAGATCTCACATTTTTTTAAATAAAAAATATTATTTTTGAAAAGAAATTTTAAAAAAAATCTAAATTCCTCATTGTCCTTGAGTATCTTTGGTTTCAATAAAAGCCAAAGAGCATCAAGACAAAGTCCTCAAAATTAATTCTCCATTTCATTATTTATGATGAAATAAAAATATATTAATTTATAAAATAAAATATTTATTTTTTTATTATTTATATTTAAACAGCTAATAAATTTTTTATTCAAAAATAGAAAATGGTGGGGTAACTAATTTTTGTTCTTAGATCTAGCTATAATTTATCCATCAATAATGGAAACTAGCCTAATAGTTCTATGAGTTCAATATTGGCTTGGATGATATGAACAATACTTTTTGTGATGACTTTAACTCCTATCAATAAAGCATCCTTGAAGGAAAGATGCTCGTCCTTGAGTTTTCTAAGGTTTTATATGCCACTTCTTCTATTGAAAAGGAGGTTGCTAAGACCACTGGAAGGCCTTAGATGGAGCCATCTATTGAGAAACTTAAATTGCCAATTGTGAAAATTATCCCTAGTTCTCTTCTTAAAACCTTTCAGTTAGGATCCACTTTTAAGATCCTTGAAATGACCAAGACATAAAAGAAAAACATGAATAGGTGACTTAGAAGGAAAACTATTAGGGAGAGAAATGAAGCTGAGCTCTTTATACTAGAGCAAGTAAGGGCTGAAGAAGGATATGCCCTTTCTTAGTATTCCTCCTCTTCTAGGGAGAAGTAGATACCATCCTCTCTCTCCATTGTTCAGGTAGAAGAAGAAGTGGCAATGATAATGAGTTCTCTACCTCACCCCTTCTAGCACATGGTTAGCAAGCTAGACTGCTAAGATGCACATAGTAGGTTACACACAATTTGTAGAAGTGTTTCTAAAACCACTAGCAAGACTATGCATGATGTGTTCAGGGTCATGAAATGAAAGGTCTCTAAAGAGATCTCTTAAGAAAGACTGAACATGCCTAATACAAAGGCAAAGAGAAAGTTATTCTCATGAGTAGAGTGTGCCCAAAATAAGGTTATATCCATCATCATTGATGTATACTATAGAAATACATAGCCTAGAATTAGGCATATTGATGGAATTACTCTAGTAGAATTATGAAGAGCTAAGAGCATCCCTAAGCCTAAAATAAAGAAAGTGTATTTTCTTGTCAAGAGAATTAGGCCTACCATAAAGTTAGTTCTACC
The DNA here is from genome assembly GCA_021442155.1 of Cymbidium sinense. Lineage (NCBI taxonomy): Eukaryota > Viridiplantae > Streptophyta > Magnoliopsida > Asparagales > Orchidaceae > Cymbidium > Cymbidium sinense. Next base: position 140,215,804 of record CM038218.1, on the reverse strand, counting down.
TGCTACACATCCTATCACACCACTCAGTACACCTATTACACCATCTTTGATTGAAAGGCCCCAAACAGAGGGCGCATCTCTATCTTTTCTTATTAAAAAAGAGATATAATCTTTCCAAAAGCCATCTCCCTATGCTAGGATGGAATCTGATCATAAGTGGCATTGTCTAGAAGCCACTCCCAGAGAAACTAAAAATAGAGAAAGTGTGTGAGAGTGTCGAAGGGCAAGATGTGGCATTAGATGATGGGGAGTATTCTCCAAATACTTCATTCCTCCTCTTGAAAAGTAATAGCCCAAAGATTCCTTCATTGATTATATTCTTAGATAAAACTCTTAGCATGAGGTATGAACCTCAACTTCATGAGTAGCATGTCATTAAGACTCTTTTGAAAAATATTCATGGCCTAGTAGCTTCTTTGTTAAAAGGGTTCACTATCAAAACTTTTGAAAAGCTATTAACTAAACCCTCTAGTTTATAGACATAAGTCTCTAAGTTCACCTTCTTAAGAGACCAATCCACTACTAAAATAAATGGACCTAAAAAGGTATTTGAAAAGAGATTTGGGTGGTTTCTATAATTGACAAAGGTAAGGCTCTAATTAAAGTTCAACCAGAAGGGTCTCCCCCTCAGAAGTCATAGCAGCCACAACATATATCTTCACCGTAGTTGATAACACCTAGAAGATAGTTCACACACCCTTTTATTGAAAGAATGAATCAAACTTAATTTTTCAAAAGAGAAGCTATAAAAAAGACATTTAAAAATTTACTTACAAAGCTAGATTTCAAACTTCTTGAGCCAAAGAAACCTAAAGAAGCTGACAAAGTAAATGAGCCCACATATTATCCATATAACTATATGGTGGGCCATACAATTGAAGATTGCTTTAGCTTCAAAGATTGGGTTGAGAGAAATTTCAAAAGAGGGATGGTGGTAATCCTTAAGAAATACCATGTTGATCCTAGAAGGGATTTATCAAGGTAGTCTTACATGAGCTTTCCAAACATAGTGATAATACTCTTCTTTCTAATGAATCAAATCTAGCTTTATAAAAAATATTTAATAAGAGTTTTTAAAAATTCCTTACAGCCCCTTAGAAAGTCCAAAGGTTGGTCATCCAAGTTGACCTAATGGCTTCAGCTGATGACTTGAAGGAAGTTTCCCCTCAATCCATCTGAGAGTGTAGAGTTGTACCGAGATGTGGAGAAAGTGATGGAGAGAGAGAGAGAGAGAGAGAATTAAAATTATATTAGATAGAGTTTTGATTGGTGAGGATAAAAAGGGTAAGCCTTACTTCCCTTTTCTTTATGTACTTAATTAAAACTCTTAATCAAAAGTTTGTCGAAGATGACATTAAATATGTACTTTCTTCTTCAAAAAAAATATAATATAAATGAATATGAAGATAATAATAATAAAGATCAAAATAATTTTAATGATATTCTCAAACTCAATTGCTTAGAATCAATTCTCATTCATTTTATGAATTAGCATTAGAAGATGATGTTTTTATGGTTGATTCACAAAGGATTCTTATTGACATAGAAATAAAGCTTTCTGACTCTAATCATACCTTGGAGGATCAAATAGTTGAAGTTGAGAATCAAGTTATCATGGCCCTTATTTTTATAACAATAATAAGCCTCTATCCCACTATGTGGGGTTGGCTACATGAATCCTTCTTCTCCATTATGTTCTATTATATGTCAAATTCACATTTAATTCAAGTATACTAACGTCATATTTTATACATCTTAACCAAGACTTTTTAGGTCTACCTCTATCTTTCTTAACATAAGGCAAATCTAATGCACCTACTCTCCTAACCAGGACATCAGATGACCGATGCTTTATGTGGCCAAACCATTTAAGGCAATTCTTTATAATCTTATCTGCCACTAATGCTACTCCAAATTTTTCCCGAACATACTCATTTCGCATTTTATCTCTAAGAGTACATCCACTAATCCACCTGAACATCCTCATCTCTACAACACTTAACTTAGTCTTATTCTTCTCTTTTATTGGCCAACATTCTTCACCATAAATCATTGTAGGACTTACCACCTTCTTATAAAATTTTTCCTTAAGTTTAAGCGATACTTTTCTATCAAACAACATGCTAGATGCATTCCTCCACTTCAACCATCCAACTTGAATTCTACTAATAACATCTCCATCTATTTCACCTTCAATTTGAACAATAGAGCCTAGATATATGAATCGCTCACTCTTTTTAATGACTTGTTCATGCAATGTCATAACACTACCACTAGACCTTCTACAATTAAAATTAAAATCCATATATTCAATTTTAGATCTACTTAAATGAAAACTTTTTAGACTTTAAGGTTGACCTTCATAATTCAAGTTTCTCTTGGACTCCCTCTTTAGTCTTATTAATAAGAAGAATGTCATCAGCAAAAAGCATACACAAATGTACATTTTCTTATAAATTCCTAGTAAGAACATCCATAACTAAAGTAAAAAAGATAAGGGCTTAAAGCTGATCCTTGATGTAATCCAACTGAAATAGGAAACTATTTTGTCAATCCTCCTTGTGTTTGGACACAAGTAAGAACTCTAGTATACATATCCTTAATGACTCGAATATAACCAATATTAACTCCTTTCATTCTAGAACTCTCCAAAGAGCATCTCTTGAAACTTTATCATAAGCTTTCTCTAAATCAACAAATATCATATGTAGATCCTCCTTACTTTCTTTATACTTCTCCAACAAACCACTTAACAAATGTATAGCATCCATAGTAGATTTACATAGCATGAAACCAAAATGATTGTGAGAAACTTTTGTATCACATCATAACATATGCTCAATTACTCTCTCCCATAATTTTAATGTATGACACATTAACTTAAATCCTCTATAATTTGCACACTCTTTTGTATTGCCTTTATTTTTAAATATATAAACCAACAAACTCTTTCTCCACTCATATGGCATCTTTTTAGTCTTTAAAATAATAATAAAAAGATTTACAAGATAAGAAATTCTTTAATCTCCTAAACATTTCCACACCTCTATTGGAATATCATCAGGTCCTACTATTTTTCTCCATTTCATTTTCTTTAAAGCTCCTCTAACTTCAAATTTACTAATACAATGATAAAAACAAATTTCTCTATTTTTATTTAGGGTATTAAGGTTGCTAAAATCAATTTTATTTTCAAATCCTTCATTAAAAAGTTTATCAAAATACCGCATCCATCTATTTTAAATATCCTTTTCTTAGAAAAGCAATTTATGATTTTCATCCTTAATACACCTCACTTGAACTAGATCCTTACTTCTCCTATCTCTTAGATTGGCTAACTTATACATATATCTTTCACCTTCTATGGTATCCAATCTATTGTATAAATCATTAAAAGCTAAATTTTTTGCATCATATATTGCTTTCTTAGAATCTCACTGGCCACTTTATATCTTTCTCAATTCTCTGTGCTTTTACATATAAACTAATTTTATAACAATGCTTCTTATTTTTTATCTTTTCTTGCACATTTTGACTCCACCACCAACTATTTTTATTAAAAGAAGCTTTTCCTTTTTGATTCTCCAAGCACATTTTTTGTAACTTGCTTAATTTCACTTGATACTTTTTCCCATATAACATTAGCTTCCTTATGAACATCCCAAATTCTAAGCTCTTGTAGTCTGCTCTTAAAAATATTTATTAATATTTTTTAAGTGCCCTCATCTAATCTTAGGATAATAATTTGATTTATTTTTCATCTTCCAATCTTTCATCTTAAAATCTAAAACTAATAGTCGATGTTGGGTACTTAAACTTTTACTCAAAATGACCTTACAATCTTTACAATCTAAATGATCTATTTTTTTATCAAAAAAATAATCAATCTGTGTTTTACTATATCCATTTTTATAAGTAATAATATGCTCATCTCTTTTCTTAAATAAAGTATTAGAAAATATAAAATAATATGCCAAAGAAAAATCTAATATAGTTCTACCTTCTTCATTATCACTCCAAATCCATAACCACCATGAATACTTTTAAAATATTCTACCACTTTATCAACATGTCCATTTAAATCTCCTCAAATAAATATTTTTTCTTCAAGAGGTATCTTTTGTATTAATCCCTCTAATTAATTCCAAAAAAAATTTTTTGAGCATACATCCAAACCTACTTGAGGAGCATAAACACTTATAACATTGATAATCTTAGTATCAACAATAATCTTTAAAGCTATAATTCTATCTCCAAATCTATTAATATCAATCCCTCTAATTCATGGTAGAAAAATTTATTGAAGTTAACCTTCAAAGTGGGAAAGTGTTACCAAATCAATTACTCCCCATTAATAAAGGATAGCATGTTATTGATGCTAGTCAGCCCTTAGAGATTTCTTAAGCTAATATAATGGTTAAAACATCTATTCTTAAGATTGGCTATAATGTCTTAGACTATGTTAGGAAGTTACCTACTAGGTTGGGCATTTATGATTTCCTCAATCTTTCCAAAGAAATGAGAGAATCATTAATTAAAGTTTTGCTTGATCTAGAAATCTGTTTAGTTCAACAAGCCACAAACTCCTCTGATAAGGCTTACTATTTCAAAGAGGTCCCTGGAGTGACTTTTTTTTATGAAGATTTACTCTTTAGGACTAATGATTATAATTTGCATCTTTACATTATAGTCAACATGGAAAGTTTCATGCTATCCAGAGTGCTCGTTGACCCAGGAACTTTAGTGAACATCATGAATGTCAAAAATTTAGCATATTTGAGAATTGATGCTCGAAGGCTTACTTCTGATAGAATGCTTTTGAAGGGTTTTAATGAAGCAATTCGCTCGCGCCTAAAGACTCACTTTGAGTGGGTGAGCATGAAAAAAGATTATTCCTATCCGGAAACCTACATCAACTAACTCATCTCATATCTCATATGTAAAGGCTTGCCCACATGCAGTAGACTATGTAGCTAAATGCTCATTAAGAAACTTGTCACACTAACATTGGCAACCACACTTGAGAACTCATCACTTGATATATATAACACTTACCTTCACGAGCGAGCCTTCTATTATGTAATCAGCTTAGCTAACATTCACTTGATATATGTAACTGCCTTTTGACATTATAATAAGAGATTTGAAGGAGTGGGAGGATGTTTTGGAATTTTTTTTACTTTTGCACTTTTGTACTTCTACTAATTTCTATATTATCCCAAAGAGGGAAAGAAGAGATCTCTATACTTCGATCTTTTGACATAGTAAAATCTTTTATATTTCTCGTACTCTCTTATTATACATTCCATTCATCTTGTCACATTCGTTTTAGACCTAATTCTCAGGTGCTAAGAGGTTCTGCTTCATTCCATTAAAATATTTAAATTTAACAACATAACTCAAATTCTATGAAAAAATTGGATATTATTTGAACCAAAAATGGAGAAAAATTAGGCATTGATGATCAACAGGGAAAACAACAACAACAAACAATAACAAGCCTTTATCCCACTAAGTGAGGTCGGCTACATGAATTCTTCATCTCCGTTGTGTCCTATTATGTGTCAAATTCACACTTAATTCAAGTATACTAAGGTCATTTTTTATACATATTAACCAAGTATTTTTAGGTCTATCTCTACTTTCTTAACATAAGGCAAATCTAATGCAACTACCTCTCTAACTGGGTCATCAGACGGTCGACATTTTATGTAGCCAAATCATCTAAGGCGACTCTCTCTAATTTTATCTACCACTGAAACTACTCCAACTTTTTTCCGAATACACATTTCACATTTTATCTCTAAGAGTAAAGCCACTCATCCATCTGAGAATCCTTATCTTTGCAACACTTAACTTAGTCTTATGCTTCTCTTTTATTGGCCAATATTTTGCATCATAAATCATTGCAGGTCTTACCACCATCTTACAAAATTTTTTCTTAAGTTAAATTTTCCACCTGATCAATAGGGCATTGAAAAGAAAATGTCATTATATATATATATATATATATATATATATATATATATATATATATATATATATATATATATATACATAAATTTAATTTAATTCTACCAATATGGGTGAGAAATTATGGCACAATGGTGCTTGACCAAGTGGTTCTTAGTTAAGTTAATTAGGGTGTAGAGTTCAATGGGAGGAAGAAGATCAAAATGATGTATTACTTATACAATCAGTGTAATTTTTGATGATCATGTTGTAAGAATTTAATTTTACTTATGTCCAATGGAAATTTCTAGTGGATTAGATGACAATAAAATTTTCCACTTAAAACCAACGTAAATTTCTGGCAGTTTGGACGCTGGAAATGTTTTAAACCCAATGCGACAGAAATTTTTTGCATATAGGTCACCAAAAACTTTCACGGCAAATTTTCTTGTAATAGAATTCTATAAAATTTCCCTATGTTAGGCCACCATAAACTTTACCGGTCATTTGACTATAAAAAATTCTGTCGGATTTGGCCATTTTTTCTGCAGAGTCCTAAATACTCATGAATCATTTGGACTCTACTAATTAAAAAAATCATGCGGGTACTCCTAACATTTTTCTTAATAAAATATACTCAATAACCTCTTGTATATACATAGCTTTCTCGAAATAAAAAGAAAATGATAAATATGAAATACACTAAGGAGCTTGGCACTGAGTTTTTTGTGAAATCCTTCAAAAAAATAAGAAGTACATATGGTTTTGACAATTCCTCCAAAAAAAATAAGATTGGCAAAATAGCACAAAAAATATATTTTTTATTCATTTTTAATTTGCTTTTTTTAAAAATACTTTATTTTAAAAAAGTAATCAAAATAAATTATAAGTGTATTTAAATTTGCAAAATAGTTTTTCGTTTCCCTACCACTTCCTAGTCGGCTCCAACGCTCCCAATCAACTCTCTTTCCTAAAACATGTGATGTCGGCATTGACCAGTTCATTGCTTTTACCACTATCCCGATATCACCACCACCCACCATCTTCATATCATAATACCAAAAAGAAAAATTTTAAAACTCTCCCAGAAAACCTTCGTATCTCCCCTTTTATTCCTCACTGCCTTTCTTCTAGTTTTTACTGGTGGAATTAACAGAATAATTTTATAAGATTGAGTAGAAATTTACATCATGGGTGAATTGCTTAAGCATTGGATGCCTTATGATAACTAAATTCAGTTTTCTCGATTGATGATTCTTGTTGATAAATAAATATATATATATATATATATATATATATATATATGCCAAACTATTTATGTTCAGAGCAAAGAAAAAGTAAAAGTTATCCAAATACGTCCGATATAAAGGCACAAATAAGCGATCTATCTGTAATACTGATGAACCATATGTCTGTGGAATTCTTCTCATTCAAGCAATGGGTTAATTAGGAAGATTAAAGCTTCGTTTGGGAGGGCTTTTTTAGTACGTTTTGTTTTGAGACAATTTTAATTTTGATAAGTTTGAATAGTGTCTTTTGAAGCTATTTTTTCAAAATCTGAAAATTTCGTTTTTCATAAATACTTTTAAAATCTTTAAGCAGAACTTTTGAGAATCAGAAAAACTTCGAAGTAAATGCAGCGGCCGCTGGCTTTCGATTTGATGAAGAAGCACAATGGGGGGCACATGAAAGCTGACCTTCACTACGGACGGTTGCTTTAGCAAATGAATCTTCTCACTTTTGAGCTAGCTAGCTAGCAGCTGGCATCACAATGTCGGCTACAGATTAATCGCTTAAACAGTCACTTTCAAATCGATAAGAATTTAAATTTTTGGGATCTTTTGTCGTACTGCTTCGGATATTAACTTTTATATGTACAACATTCCAATCTTTAAATTTACTCGGTATCCTTAACAAACATATTTTAATTAAGAGAATAGCATGTTAAGTTTCTTTTAAATAATGATTAAATTTATCTATGAAAACAATCACCTCCAAAATTGATTCAAATCTGAACGAAATAATCCTCATAGATCACATCCAAGTTCTAATTTAATAAAAATTGACTTGTTTTAAATTAATAGCATTAGATTTGAAATTAAAAATATCAAGATTCTCATGCATTCTTTTTAATATTTTATATTTTCATTTTAACTTTCTTGATTCACATGCAAATTTATTAAATGAATCAACAAAAATTTATAATTAATCTCATCACATACCTCAAAAGAGTCTAAAATTGCTGCTCCAATAGTCATTAAACAATTCACTTCATTCTTTGAAGAGCTAGCATTTAATTCATCTGAATCAGAATTAGCTCGAAAAGCCTTCTTCTTCTTTCTATAGTGCTTCTTCTCCTTATTCTTCTTTATTCATAGTATTTTGTCCTCTTACCCTCATTTGTATGTTCTACATTTTCTCCTTTTACATGTCCATACTTTTTGTAATGGAAGCATACTATTCTTTCACCTATATAAGACTTTTTAACATGAAACTTAAGAATTTTTTATTTTTCCTTTTGAATAGACTCCCAAATCTTCTTGAAGTATGATTACCTCGTTAAGATCAACCTCTAAACTAGAGTTGGTGGTATCACCTATTTCATCAACCTTAAAAGCAATAGTCTCTGTCTCTCTCTCTCTCTCTCTCATGCTCGCTCGCTCGCTCTCTCATGTGAGGTTTCATTTAAATCACTTTGCACTAACACCTATTCATGTGCTATTGACAATCCAAAAGCCAATCAAATCGATAAGTAGAGATATCATTATCTACACTAATTGCGATTATCTCAACATCAATTTCTTTTAACAACATTTGTAAATTTTATTAACCAAATCTTGGTTTTTGAATATTCTTCCAAAATAATGTAATGTATTTATAAATTTCATGAAACTTATATACATATCATAAATTAGTTCATCTGATGACATACAAAACAACTCATATTCATGAAGTAATCTATTCATGTGGGTATCATTTATCTCACTTAAATGTGATGGTGAGCTTATCTTAAATATATTTACTTGTAAGCAACATATATATCTCATATAATCATCAAGTAACATAGCAAAATATAAAATATTTCATGCTTTAGCTTTCAATTTATGTACTTTGTTTTTAGATGTAGACTATTATCAAAAGGTTTATCTATAATTCTTAAAAATGTACTAATCCTATTTTTCTAATAATTAAATGGTCAACATCAAGCAATGAAGATCTATGACTGAATTATCTATCACTTACATAGTGAATTTTGGGAAAACCCTTTCATAGTATAAAAATGATCTACTCTTGGATGTTAAGCTAAAGAAATAGCCCTTACTCTTACAACCAATTGTAGAGTGACAATAACACCCTAGGGAGTTGTGAATTGAGTGATTTAAGAAATTATTACAAGTTAAAAAAGTTTAATATTAAAATTCATAGAAAAATAACTTTAGGATGATATGTTTATTAATAATTATGACAAATAGATAGCTCACCAAATTTTTAATGTAAAATTATATTAAATTTTTAAAACTTGATACTTGCAATGGATATGTCATTATATAAGTAAGCAATCACTATAAAAATAATTTATAATTTTTTTATTTCAATATTTGTAATACTAGAAAATAAATTTCAGTAAACACACAAATAATTTTGACGTAATTATAATAAATATTATTAATGCAATGAGTTTATAATGATTTCTCCACCAAAACTATGTATTTTCACTTATATATATAATTTAATTTAGCAATACAAGTTTAATTTCAGCAAATATATGAATTAATTTAAGAAAAAAATTAAGTGTCAAATGCAATGATTAACTAAAATTATAATCAAGTGCAACTAGCTTAAATTAAATTTCAGCATATAGTTTATTTTTATTAAAAAATAAATTTTCAACAAATATTAAATTTATTTAATCAACCCGAAAAAAAAAAGCAATTTCATCAAATTGGAACTTTAGTACTAAGAAAAATTAAGATTTAATTTCACTTGAAAATGCAATTTTATACATAACTATACTTTAATTAATTAATACAAGCAATAGCTTTGATTAACTAAGTATAATTTTGTCATTAATAATAAAATAAATTACTAATGATTTAAATAAGAAAATTTTGTCAGAGCATGAATTCTAACACAAACAAATCAACAAATAAATTTTGTATGAAATAATTATGCATGCATTAATTTTTGAAATTATATATAGACATTGTTTTTTTTTTTTGATAAAAAAAACTATGATGAGTGAAATGAATAAAATAATGACTAAATTTTCCTATTTAATCTTATCATGATCACATTTAACAAATTATATAATATACAGTGAAATAGCTTATAAAACTCATTAAATTTATAGAATTTTGCTCTTAATCACTCTGGTTTGTTGAGCTTAATAATTTTTTATATACTTAAAAATAAAATATTAGTAATTTCAATCATATAATATTATCATCAAAACATAAAATGACAAGTCATTGGATTTATTAGGCATACATTAGACTTCATAAGATTAATTTCACAATAGTGTTACTCCAAGAAACACATTGAATTATAAAGGCATGCTTATGTTTTAATTTTTAGGTTAACATAAAAAAAGGATTATGTTTCATGGACTATCATCTTGATAAGATAATTTATATTTTGAAATTAATTAGTATATATGATAGAGTGAATTACCATAACTAAGTGAGATAGTTATTTCTTTTCGTAAAAAATCTTTACAATAATAGTCATCCAATCAGCATGTAGCCAATGAGCAATAAATGGCCCAAAGGTTTTGCAAATAAGGATATGCAATCCAATTGAAGAAAAAAAATAACTTCATATTTTATAAATCCATAGTCCCAAGTTATTAATCATTTTGGTGTGAAGGTAGTGAATCGAGCTTGATCATGAGAAACTCCATACAAAATTATAAATTTATCATCTAAAATTAGTTAAATGATTCAAATTAAAGAGAAAATTTGAGATTTTAGATAGATGATTTTCAGGCTATAGATTTAAAAATATGTAGAACTTATAATGCTTAGTTTTATATAAATTGCCTATGAAAAGAAGATAATGAGATAACCTAATTATAAAGAGTCATAGCAACTTAATTGGACATTTAGTTTGGTTTGATTCAAGATAGTTTTTACTTAATGTACTAAACCTCTTTGCATATATATTAAAACCTTGCACATAGTAGAAAGATCGAATTTAAAGTACATGATAAGTAATACATATTATGTACTATTTGAGGGGATTAATGCCAAGCACTACAATGTATCTCATTAATCAGTTATAAAGCTAACAAATCGTAATTTATTAAATACTGGTAGCTAAATCATGTAATTAAAATTCAATTTAATTTTTAATTGAATAATCAATTTATTAAAATTCATAAAGAAATATTTATCCTTTTAGCTATTGCAATCATCAAGTTTCAATATATTATTTTACATATATTGTTTTCTAACTAAAAAAAAAATCATATTAAATAGGATGTGCATTAAGTGGGCCATCATACTATAATATAAGAAACAAGAAAAAAATATATTATCATATCATTTATTGAATCGTATCAATCTATCAAAAAACTAGTATCTTTAATCTCTCAACACCACCGACTTATCTTTAAATAATAAATTTAATGTAAATAGATTTTACTTATTTTGCAGAAAGAATTTAATTTACTACATTAGTTTAACATAGATATCTCTATCCTATAATTATATAAAATGTTGATTTTTCTCCTATCAAAGATGATAAGTGATGTAATCTAATAGAAGTTATGAAGCATACAAGAACAAGCAATAGGACAACAGAATATAAATAAATATTTAAAGTGCTCTTTAAAGTGAGGTAGCCGCCATGATTTATTTTGATTAGTTTAATTACTTTGCATGTATCCCATTGATGATCGATTAAGGTGTAGAAATAGTAATCAAAGTTCATAGTTTATCTATAAATCCTATCGTCAGTACGACATTTAGATGAAGAGAATGCTCCATCTCTCTCTCTCTCTCTCTCTCTCTCTCTCTCTCTCTCTCTCTCCTTTCTCTTTTTATATACATATATTGATTTAAAAAAATTATATTATAATATCTCTATCTCTAGCAGTATTACTTAATTAATCGCTAGTATTACAGCATTAGAAAAAAATTTATGTCCTAATTCTAAACTAACATATTTTAAAAAATAATATAAAAATAAAAATAAAAAATAAAAAACAAAATTGATCCTAAACAGCCCCAAAACTTTTATATAGCAGTCAAATTTTTAATATTATATTGAAAATATTATCATAATTAATTATTTAAAGTGAAATGTGCATTTTTATGCATAGAAAAATAAATTATAGTTGTGAATATTAAATAAAAGATATTAGATATGTAAATGAATAAGAATTATGTGCAATATATATAATTTTTTCTAAATTATGTTCATGAAATGTGAATGCACATTTGATTAGTAAATGCTTTAGATTAGTTTATCCCTAAATTATATTCATCAGCCCTCACTGCCTTCCCGCTAGTGTTTATCGTGAAGATTGCGTAGATGTTTACCTAGAAGTCGAATTTGTTCAATCTTTAAGTTCCTTAAGACATTTAAAAGCCAGTTTTATACAATGACGATATTTTTATGAAAAAATTATAAATATATGAAATGTATTTTTATTTTAAGCTATAGCATAAAAATTTAAAAAAAAAACAAAAGTTTTCAAGATACCTCCGAAATAAAGGAAAAAATAGGAGAGAAATTCGCAGAACTGTTCACTCATGTCCGTCCAATTTGTCTATTGCAGCAAAGATTGAGGAAGAATAAATGGAGCAGCTGTCATTATTTCAAGGACGAACACAACAGGGATAAAAGGAAGCTAGCTTTCAAGATGGACTGCTGCTTTTAGCAAGTGAATCCGCTCACTTTCACATATGATCTAGTTGGTGAAACAATCACTTTTAAAGTTAAGAATTTAAAATTTTTGTTATTGTACGACTTAAAATAAAAATAATTTATTGGTTTACTATTTAAACTTTAATGTATGATATTGTACAAATTATTTTAAATAGAAGAATATTATGTCATTCTTTTAAAACGTTATGAAGATAATCTCCTTCAAACTTGATTCAAATCTAATTGAGAGAATTAAAGATCATATCTGAGTTTTAATTTAATAAAAATTCGCTTATTGTGAATTAATGCAATAGATGTTGGAAATAACAAATTTGTTCAAATACTAAGGAATATATCTACATTATTATTTAATAATTTGACCGTTGTGTTAAAATATCAAATGGCAGACTTTCTCCATTATGCCTTGAATCATGTGAGTGATCTACTCGTCCATATATTCAAAATCTTAGTGGATTACAAAGTGTTGGGGTTGATGTTCATGTGACAACATTCTTCATAGTTGCTATTCTACCACTCACAAAAATATGGCTTTTTTGCCTCTGGCATCTATTCTACCATCACCATGCCTTTCAGGATATTGAATTTTGATATATGAGAGAGTAAAAATGATACAACTAAAGGTCTTTTGATGATAATCTCTAGAATGAGAGTTTAGGCCACAAAAGTCCTAAATTTGCCAAAAAGTCTAATGAGCTCTAATGGACCTCATCTGTTTGTGTGTGGATACTAGACTCCACCTATAAGACTTTCTTAATGAAGTAGGGTGTAGAAAGAAAGTGATGAGTAGAAAATATGCGATCTATGATATGTCAGTGATAATAGAAAATGCAAATATAAACCAAGTACAAGAAATTCTAGAAGATTGAAAAGTTAGTGTGAGTAGTATGATCTCAAATAAGAGTTGAGCAATATAAGGACCTCAAAAAAAATTATTCCCAATATATCTCTGAACCCTTTATTTATAGATTGAAGGGTTGCATAAGTAGCTACAAAAACTATTAAATATTAAAAGAAAAATATATATACTCGAGGGTCTACTAAAGTATACGTATATAATAATTTGAATGAAGTGGCTTTTCGATGTTGTGTTCCATTGTGTGAATCTACTTATCTTGCTTTCAAAATTAGGGGAGCCAACTATCTAAATCCTTGTTAGGTTCGTATTGCAGGTGAGTAACATACAAGTTTTCTTATAAAAGTCATTTTCCAACTATGTTGGGCGAGTTGGGTGGTTTACTTGAGTGGATGGCGAGTCCCTTGCTAAGAGTTAACCTATGACATGTGTTACTATAATTGAGCTGATGGTGAGCTTGCATGTATTACGTATCATGCTAGTCTAACTTCGTTGTGTTGCTAATTGTTTCCCACTAGAACAAGTCTAATTTGACCATAATATACTATCAATATATACTTAGTTTCTTGATTCTCTCACTCCTTATAGAGGAGACTTGCAAAATAATAAGAGAATTAATGATAAGCATTAAATCATATCAGCTTCAAAAAATTATAATTATTAATGTCATTATTATTTATGGAATATTTTGAAAAATATGTTACATCACTTTTAGTTTAACCACTAACATGATAGGTTAGCGGTCTTGTATCTAAAAATTGATGGTTGGTGTAGTGCCATTCACCTTCATCGTGCTCTTCTTACTTTTGTCAAGTTCATTTGAGCGAGATGGCTTCCTTGATTAGGTAGGCTATGTTAAACAAAAGGCATGTGCAAGGATCTCTAGAGGATAAAGTGGAAACAATTCATTATTGAAGCTTAGCAGTGAGTGTCCAATCACTTAAAATTGGCAACTTTTACTCCAACTAAGATGGCTCCTACATTAGGCAAAACTTATATTAAAGCACCTCGAGTTGGGGCTTAAATCCCTATTATGTTGAGTGTGCCTCCACAAGAAGAAGAGGAAGAAGTTTGATAGTTGAGGTGATGAGTGAAGAAGGTGGTGAGTCAGGAGCAACTTATTATGGACCATAAGTTGGTGGAGGCTTATTTTACTAATGTGTTGTATATTGTATTTTCACATTAACATTAGAAAATATACTAAACTTTTATTAACATACAAGATGGACTAAGGAGCCCTCCAACTCGTTAACGATGAGTAGTCAACTTTTGAGCACAATTGAATGGGAATCAGTCATTAAGGCATTTCTTACTAATAGATTTATGAGTTCCTTCTCAACTGAGCTTAGTTTTCACCTCACTGAATTAGAGAGAGCCATTCTAATTTATAATGGCTTCTTTAGGTGAATCCCATTGTGAGTCACCTTATTACTGTGCATGTTACAATTACGAACATGATTGCTACTAATCTTGTTACATCTTTACATTCTACACAGTCAAAAATATTTAGGGGCTATTTGGTTAGAAATAAATATAGTGTATTGTAAATAAAATGCATATATATTTTAAAATTCTATTTTTTTGGTTGGCTGCATTTAAAATGTAGTATATTTTTAGAGTGAATTTGAAATACACTTGTTAGTTTAATTTTGATGTATTTGAAATTCACCCAATTTGGGAAATTTTCAAATACACCATTTGTGTAAATTAAGATCGCCGCCACCCCACCCTCTGTTCACAACCACTGGCTACCACCTGCCATTGCCAACTACCTCCTATCATCGTAGCCCAACGCTAGTTGTTGGCCATAGCCATTAGCCATTGATCGCTGCCACAACCGCTAACCACAATGGCCCATCACCGCTACCTATCATTGTCGCCCACCGCCACTTGTAGACAAATACATTACATTACTTTGATTTTACCAAACAAAAAAAAAGTAAAATCATGAATTTATAAAGTTTTCATCCTAACAATCTAAAAGTATTTTAAAAAAATTACTTATACTTTACACTTCATTTCTTTTACTCTACATTTTAAATTTTACCAACCAAATAGCCCCTTAGGGAGAGTGCTATTTTGGTGTGCCATTAACTTATTGTTACATGTGATTTAGCTTCTCATTAGGAAGAAGCAATCAACACAAATAGAGAAGAAATGGGTCACTATCCTTTTTCACATTTATGTAGTAAGTTCTCCTTCTAGCGAGAAGGAAAAGAGTTAGGAGCCTATCAAGGCTCCACCTTCAGTAGGTCATGGGATAACTGATTGCTAATAATAGAAAGCCAAGGTTGTTAGCTAATGAACCAACTCATAGTCTTATATGACATGGTCAATTGTTTATCTTAAGAAACTATGACACTCAAGAGGGGATGGGGGGTGGGAGTGAATTGGTTGATTAAAAGATTTTTAAAATTAAAACTTAAGATGTTTGTTTGTAAAAACATTAGTTGCAAGAATATATGAATGATTATAGTTAAAGATTAAAGAAATCAACCAAACCAAATGTAGATAAAATAAAGTTAGGAAAAGTAAAAATATGAGGCACAAAGGTTTTTCCGTGGTTTGGCCAAAATCCCAAAAGTTGGCCTACGTCCATATCTAGTCACCCTGACTAAGAATTCATTAATCAAAATGAGATTACAACTAATTTCTCATACTTTCCTACAATAGGAAAGTACAAACCTTACTCTGTACTTTCTTACAATAGACAAGTACAAAGCCCAATGCAATACTTTCTTACAACGGGCAAGTACAACCTCAACAAAGTTTTAAAGAATGAGAAAAAGAAAATATGAATTTGATTATCTAATTCTCAAATTTAAAAATAATTTTACACTCAAATCCACTAAATATTAAGATAAATAAGAAAATAGAGAGAGCTCAAGCTTATTTTATATGCTTTATAAATGTTTAATGGTAATGAAGTGCACTTGAAAATAATCTTAACATAAGATGTAAGAATGAAAGATAATTTTTAAGAATACTTGCACAAAAGTGAATGGCTAAGATCTTTAAATATAACAACCAATATTTATGAAAAGAAAAGTTTAAGATTTAAATTCAATCAAACCACTAAGCAAACCTTTAAAATCACTTAAAAAGAATGAAAAGAGACTAGAAAGAAACTTTAATAATAAAGCACATGAATCTTTTCACCCAAATAAAATCAATAAATCTACTAATTCAAAGGATTGAAATATAATAAAAATTCTTACTCAAGTCTTTATGAATGTTAACAATGAAATCAATGATTTGATGTGAGCTTTCTAAGGCTTGCAAACATTGAAGTTGATCTCAACATGGATCTAGATGAAGTTTAGAAGAGAGGAGATGAACTTAAATACTTATTCTTCAAGCTATTTTCAATGAGGTTCTCAGTCAAATAGAAGCAGTCAATAAAGAATTGTTTTAGCACTATGGATCTAAGAGTCACTCCAAGAATACAACTAGAAAGGGGTCAACCAAGGTGGAGAGGATCAAGAAGAAAAGTATCTAGGAGACAACCTCTTTAAATAGGCCAAGATCTATGAGGGTTTGGCTAATACATGAAGAAAAAAGGATGGAAAAAAATAATATAAAAATAAATATAGAATGAGTATGATTTTAAACAAATGATCACATGCAAATTAAATTCAATCCTGAATAAGAGAAATCAGCCAACCAAGAGAGAAAAGAAAGGGAGATATTTTTAAATTAATTAAGAAATTCTTATGACAAAGTAATCTCATATGGAATTCGGCAAAAAATAAATTTGGCAAGAATTTGATTTAAAATAATAAAAAATGACAATATCTTCAATTAAAATTAAATTAAAAAGATGTGTGAGGCTACGGGTAAGAGATGGAAAGAGTATATTGTAAATAACATTAATGAATTAAATCCATTAAAGGGAATAATCAATTAAGGAAATGTTTTGAATTAATTCTAAATAATTTGAATTTAAATTTTCAAACACATGGGATGGCCAAATAAATTTTTAAAGGAATTCAATGATGACCAATGTAAATAATATGAGAGATTAATTAGCTAAAATGATTAAACTCAATAAGGCAAGACATATAAATAAAATCCATTAAAATAAATCAATTAAAATTTCAGCCAAGGGAATTTCTAAAATAGGATCAATCTCCATTTGATGGAATTATTCAATAGAAATCAAGGGATATAAATGTAAAAACATTTAGAAATATTTATATAATTTTAATTAATTAATTTTTAAGAATAAGGGGTCGGCTACCCATTTCCATAAATGGAAAATAAAAAAAATAGAAAATGCAATTAATTTAAGATCCAATTAAATTTGATTTTGAATTAATCCTAAATTAATTCAAATAAATACAATTATCATAAATTAAATTGCATTAGGGGTCTACCAACACAAGCCAAAATTGATTAAAACACATTTGAAAATATATCATGGTAAAATACAATTTAAATTTCAAAATTCAAATAATTATGAATTTACAAATTCAATAAATAAGAAAAAAATAATATGGAAAGAATTTTAATAAATCCCATAAAATTATTCATTCCAAAATTAACGAAAAATATAATCAAAATAAAAGATAAATAAAGATTATTACGAGGAAAGAGAAAATAAAGGATATGAGAGAGAAAAAGATAATTTTGATAATGAATGAATAATTTAATTCTCGAGCTAAAATAAATGAATTAATAATTAATCCAAGCATGAAATTGTCTTAATTAAGTGCAAAATAAATTTAACTCACTTTAAAAAGTAATGGATAAAGCTTAATTTTATGTAAGTACTCAAATTATTCAAAAAAAAAATACTTCCATGAATAATTAAAAAAAATGTTGCAATTGAAATATTGTAAATATGGATAAATATAAATAAATAATATGAAAATATTTAAGCCATTAGTTTTATATTCTTGAGTTCTTATTGTCTTATTATTGTAAAATCTAAGAAGATTCTCAAACTGCCCTAGTCTAGTTGATCTTAACTTTCTAAATCTAATTGGGCACACTAAGTCTGGTTAGCTTCTTAAAGCACTTAAACTAAAGTATTAGTTCCATCTTATCATGCATTTATTATCATCAAAATCAATTACATAAGCAATGGGATTCATAACAATCTCTCCCTTTTCAATGATAACTAACCTATGTTGGTAGTGTTTAAAGATGAAAGTGCAAAGTGACCTTTCATCTTCTTTTAAGTAAATATGTATTTAAGTAATATAGCAGATTTTACAAGTGAAGTTTAAACAAGTTACAAACAAAATGAAATGAAATATATAGAAAAGTAAAATAAAGTAGCTAACTAAAACATGTAGAAATAACAAAATAAAATAGTTCCCCATAAATCTATGCATATTTAAATCTAATTTAAAAAATAATATTTGAAAAAGCAATGTACATATTTCTCCTTGTTTTCACAGCATTAAAAAGATATAAACATGTAAAATATGTTGAAAATAAATTTTATTTAAACAGATGGATCTAACATACTAAGCATTCGTCTCAAGATACGAAAACATTCTTCAGGTAAAGTTTTTATAAATATATCAACAATTTGTAAATCAATACTAATAAATTCAACATTACCATAACCTTTACAAACATGATCTCTAGTAAAGTGGTGTCTAATCTCAATATATTTAGTTCGTGAGTGCTAAATAGAATTGTTGGTTAAACAAATATCACAACTATTATCACATCTAACAAGAATGTGCTCTAGCCTAATGCTAAAATCTTCTAATTATTGCTTTAACCAAAGAAATTAAGAACTAGGTACTCTACTTTTTTTATCTATTTTATAACCTATGAAGTCAACATTAGAGTAAACAACCAAATCACATGACAAAGAATTTTTAGGATAACATGAACCTAACCTATAAGTTCTTATCAAATAATGAAATATGCTTAACTGTAATTAGATCATATTTCTTAGAAGAAGCCTGAAAACAAGCACAAAAATAAAGATCAAATATAATATTACGCCTACTAGCAGTAAGCACAAAAGTGAACCTATCAAACTCATATAAAGCTTCTTGTCCAATTTAGTGTAAGTGCTCATTGGGGTTTAACTAGAATTAAATCTCTTCATATAAAATCTTTCAATCAAATAATTTGTTTACTTAGTTTGACAAATGAAGGTGGAAATTTTTTGTTGTCTCACCTGAAGACCAAAAAAAGTTATCTTCATTATCATATTCATTTCAAATTCTTTATATATCAAAAAGAAGAACTCAGCACACAAAGATTCATTTATACTTCCAAACAAAATGTCATCCACATATATTTACACAATAATCAACTCATCACTTACATTTTTTAGGAATAGTGTGGTGGATATTCTACCCTTTTAAAACCCATAGTTAATAAGAAAACTACTCAGCCTATCATACCAAGCTTGAGGAGCCTATTTTAAATCATATAAAACTTTCTTCAATTTAAAAATATGATCATAAAATTCTAGGCTCTCAAAACTTGGGGGTTGCTCTATAAAGACATCTTGATCAATAAGCCCATATAATAATTTACTTTTCACATTCATTTATAAGAGTTTAAATTCCCTTTAATAAACATAAGCAAGTAAACCTAATAGTCTCCAATCTTGCTATGGGTACAAAAGATTCCTTAAAATCTATTCCCCCAACTTGTGTGTACCCTTGAGCAACTAACTTAGTCTTATTTCTAAGAATACAACCTGAGTCATCTAACTTATTTCTAAAGGCCCATTTAGTTCCAATCATATTTTGATCTTGGGTTTAGGACTAATTCTAAAACATCATTCCAAACAAATTAATTTATCTCCTCTTCCATAACTATAATCCAATAATATTCTTTCAAGGCTTCATCAATAAACTTAGGTTCAATCTCAGATAAGAAGACAAAATGATTAATCACATCCTTAAAATGTCTTCTAGTCATAACATCTTGGGATGGATCTCTTATAATTATGTCTTTAAGATGATTCTTATCAAATCTCCACTCTTGAATTAACATTTTCTTCCAAATTAATTTTCTTAAAATCTTTTACCTCATCATCAACTAAATCATCTCTAATAAAATCAACTGAATTTTCATCAAATATCTCATGTACAGATTCTTCTATAATCATGTTCTTTATATTAAATATCTCATGTACATATTTCATCATCTAATTTGCTATCAATTTTTCTTAAAGATTCTTTTCCATTATTCAACAAAAATATGAAAATGACTAATCTTAGATTTCTTTCCAAAGAATAACTCATAGGGGGTCTTATTTAAGATAGGTTTCAAATAAACTTTATTCACCACATAATAAGCAGTATTAACAGCTTCAGCCTAATAGTATTTAAGTAATATATAGTCATCCAACTTGGCTCTACTTAACTAAATTAAAATCTTATTTTTTTTTCTTTCTACAACACCATTCTACTGGGAATCCTATGAGAAAAAATGATTATATTTAATTTAACTTTCATCATAAAAATCTTCAATTAGTTATTTTCAAATTTTCCCCCAGGATCTTTTTAAATTCTACTAATCAAACAACTTCAATCTTTTGAATATATTTTACAAATTTTCTAAAAACATCAAATGCTTCATTTTTGTTTCCTAAAATTATAACCCAAGTAAATCTAGAAAAGTCACCAACAATAACAAATCCATAAAATTTACCTCCTAAGCTAGTAGTACTAATGGGTCCAAACAAATCCTTATGCAAAGTTATAAGGGTCTAGAAGTAGAAATAAAAATTTTATTTTTTAAATATTATTTTGAATATTTTTTATGTATCCATGCATCACAAACATAATCATAATGAAACTTAATTTTTGACAAACCATCTATTAAATCAAGTTTTGCAATTCAATTTAAAGAATGCATGTTGATATGATAGAACTATTTATACAACAACCAAACACCATCATGTGTACTTTTAGAACAAAGCAAATTTAAACTAGCATCTTAGGAATTTTCAATATCAATTAAATAGATATTTTAATGCCTATGACATACAAGCAAAACATTTTCTTTATTTCTAATAATAGAAAAAGAAGTGAGAATTTCAATATTTAGCTCTTTGTCACATAACTGGCTAATTGAAATTAAATTATGCTTCAAACTATGAACAAAAAAAAAAACTTTTCTAATGTAATTAAATTTTTGGATATAGAATTGATACCAATGACTTCACCTTTGCCATTATTATGATAAATGACATATCCTTCTTCATAAAGTTCTAAATTAGTAAATTTTGATTTCTCACTTATCATATGCTTTCAACATCCACTATCCAAGTATCATATGCCTTATTTGATCTTGTATTGAAGGCATTCCTACAAAAGAAAAGTTAAAGGTCAACTTTTAGAACCCAAACATATTTGGGACCACATCTTATAGAAATATTATGTAATGAATGTTGTGTAGTGTGTGCTATCGAAAATTAAATTTTAGGTAACCAAACAAAATTTGATTTAGGAAATGCTTGATATTTACATGTATGATAATCAAATGATATGTGACCTCTTCTATTCTAAAAATTACACCAAACATTCATATTAGTATAAGGTTCATATCTAGATAATTTTGATGCAATAAATGATTTTCCACTACTAGATGAAGCATGTGAATGTGAACTACAACAAGTATTCAATCTTGCATGTAACAAAAGTATTTTCCCTTTTTAAGTTTTCTATAAGCAAGCATTGATCTACTAAATCTTAGCTTTCAATTTACAACATTCACCTTTTAAAGATAAAACATGCATTTCCAAACTCTTTTTCTCTCTTTCTAAATATTGTATTTTTTTTAAATTTTTATATTAATCTGCTAGCTCATTAAATGCATCATCTAATTCTACTCCATATGAAGACCATTCATCAAAAGGCTTTTCAGCTTTCAAACCATTTATTTCAATAGTGGGCATATGGTATTAGTGTGTCAACATATGAGAATCTTGACTATGAATAAAAGTATTTATATGATTTTTTCAATAATCAAATGGAACATTATCAAGTAAACGTGATTTATGTGTAGACTGTCCTTCAAGAATCCATAAGAAATACTTCTGCCATAGAGATCTACTCACAGATAATAAACTACTAAATGAACCTAGGCTCTGATACCAATTATTAAGAAGTTATAGCACCCATGGCAGAAGGAGAATTGGGTGACTAAAATATTTTTCAAATTAAAATTTAATTGATTGATTATAATTAGCCTAAAGAAACCAACCAAACCAAATCCATATAAAATAAAGTGCAAAAAGTAAAGACAGGAGGCACAAAGATTGTTATGTGGTTCAGCCAAAACTCCAAAAACTTACCTACGTCCACACTTAGTCAATTTGACTAGAAATTCACTAGTCAAAAAGAGATTACAACCAATCTCCATACTTTCCTACACTGGACAAGTACAACCATAGGTCCATAATTTCCTACAATGAGTAAGTACAACCCTAACACTGTAGTTTCATACAACAAGCTATTATAACCCCAATAAAGCTCAAAAAATTTGCAAAGGAAAATTACAATTTAAATTTCTAACTCTCAAATTTAAAAATAATTTTTCACTCTAACCTACTAAATAATATTAAGACTAATAAGAAAATAGACAAAGAGAGCTCAAGCTTATTTTATATGCTTTATGAATGTTTAATGTTATTGAAGTGCACTTGAAAATAATTTTAACATAATATAAGAATGAAAGATAATCTTTAAGAATACTTGCACAAAAGTGAATCACTAAGATCATTAAATATGTAAGACAATATTTATGAAAAGAAAAGTTTAAGATTTTAATTCAATCTAACAACAAAGGAAACCTTTTAAATCACTTAAAGAATAATGAAAAGAGACTAGAAAGAAACTTTAATAATAATACATATGAAGCTTTTCATCCAAATCAGACCAGTAAAACTAATAATTCAAAGGATTAAAATGTAATAAAAATTCTTAGTCAAGTCCTCAAGATGTAAGAAATGAAATCAATGACTTGATGTGAGCTTTCCAAGGCCCAAAAATTTTGAAGATGATCTATACTTGGATGTAGATGATGTTGAGAAGAGAGAAGATAAACTTAAGCACTTCTTCTTCAAGATATTTCCAACGAGGTTCTCGGTCATAGTAAAAGCAATCAAGAGAGAACTATTTTAGCACAATGGATCTAAGAGTCACTCCAAAAATACAACCAACAAGGTGTTGGCCAAAGTGGACAGGATCAAATTGAAAAGTAGCTAGGAGACAAGCTCTTTAGATAGACCAAGATCCAAGAGGGTTCAGACATTACATGAAGGAAAGTGGAAGAAAAAATTTTTTAGAAAGAATTTGATTTTAAATAAATGATCACATGCAAGGTAAATTTAAACTTCAATGAGAGAAATCAACTAAGCAAGAGAGAGAATAGAGGGAGAGATTTCTCAAATTAATTGAGCAATTCTCATGATGAAATTATCTTATGTGGATTTCAGCCAAGCCAAAATAATTAGGAGGGAAAAACAATTTTGGCAAGAATTTGATTTCAAATAATCAAACACTTGACAATATCTTGAATTTAAATTAATTTAAGAAGATGTGGTTACCTAAGGCTAAGAGAAGGAAAGTTGCCATAACATAATTGAATTAAATCCATTGAAGAGAATAATAAATTATGGAAAGGTTTGGAATTAATTAAAATAAATAAATTTAAATTATCAAGCACATGGGATGGTCAAATAAATTCTTAAAGGGATCCAGTCATGATCCATGCAAATAATATGATAAATTAATTAGTTAAAATGATTGAACTCAATAAGGCAAGACATATAAATAAAATCCATTAAAATAAATCAATTAAAATTTTGGCTAAGGGAATTTCTAAAATAGGACATGTCTTCAATTAATGAAATTATTCAATATAAATCAAGGAATATCAAATTAGATACCTTGTGAAACATTTACGTAATTTTAATTAATCAATTTTTAAGAATAAGGGTGCCTACCCATTTCCATAAATGGAAAATAAGAAAATAGAAACTGTAATTAATTTAAGACAAATTAAATTATAATAAAATAAATTTCATTAGGGGTTGACCAACACATGACAAAAATGATTATAACACATTTGGAAATATATCATGGCAAAATACAATTTCAATTTTAAAATTGCTCAAATTCAAAATTCAAATGATTATGAATTTAAAATTTTAATAAATAAGGAAAAATAATATAAAAAGAATTTGAATAAATCCCATAAAATTCATCATGCCAAAATCAATAGAAAATTTAGCCAAAATTAAAAATGAAGAATGATTATTGCTAAGAAAAAAAATATATATAGGATACGATACAGAAAAAGAATGATTTTGATAATGAACGAATAATTTAATTCTCAGGCTAAATAGATGGATAAATAATTAATCCAAGCATGAAAATGACTTAATAAAGTGTAAAATAAATTTACCTCAATTTAAAATGTAATGAATAAGGCTTAATCTCATATAAGAACTCAAACTATCCAAAAAAAAGATAATTCCAAGAATAATTAGAAAAAAATGATGCAATTAAAATATGGAAAATATCCATAAATCCAAAAAGATTATATGGGGAGATTTAAGCCATTATTTTCATGTGACTATGCTCTTATTTTTCTTATTATTATAAAATCTAAGAAGATTTTTAAACTGACCTAGTTTAGTTGTTCTTGACTTTCTAATATGATTAAGAACACTAATTTTAGTTAGCTTCCTGAAACACTTAAAATAATGCATTAGTTTCATCCAATCATATGTTTGTTATCATGAAAATCAATTTCATAAGCAACGATGCTCTTGGAGTCAACATCTTAGAGTAAGGTGAGAGTATAACAGTAGCTGCCTCAGGTTTTGTGATATTATAAGAGGAGCTGATGGAGCTATGGGTTAACATAATGGTTGTCACTACTATAATGAGTTAACTAATCTCATACTATTTATCCTAGGTTGCAACTTCATCTTGTAGTACTTAACAAAAAAAAGCATTGTCTCTACTAATATAATATTTTATCATATACTTGGACAAATTTTTAACAATTAATTCTTGTAATAAAATGTGATGCTAGATTTGCATGTGTTGTAAAAAGAATTATTATTAAATGAATTCTTCATTCAAAAAACCCTTATTCAAATTTTGCATACCATCGAGTTCTTTCTATATCTATTAATGAGTTAATTCCCTATTCATTTGTAATGAGCATTTTATACACTTTATCATGTCATGGATTTTGGTGGGATTTTACAATGATGGCATGGATCTTGGCTATTAAATGATTGACTTGACATCACTTTATGAATCAAGGAATTTACTTATTGTAAACATCGCCCAATAGTAGGTGGGATAATTGATAGTAAGAATTCTTCTTTTAGGTGAGTGCGCTTCATTTTCTAGGTTCAAATGCCCATATTCTTTTACTAGATTATCTTATGTTGAGTCCATTAAAGGTAGCCATAAGAAAATATGCTCACACATTTTGGACATTGAGTACTATGAATCTTCAACTTCAACTTATATGTTAGCTGACTTGGCACTCATGTTGTATTACTATGGCAACACAAACTATACAATGCAAGTTCTAAATGTAAATGAACAGTTCAATTCCATATACTATGATGAAACATGTGTCTCATATAATCATTTCAAGCTCAGCTTAAGGATCCATGTCAACCCTAAGCTGGCTGATATTCATAATTTATTTAGATTGTTGTCTACTTAGTTATTATCACTTTGATGGAATGTATCATTACCCTCATCTCATGCATACATAATAAAAGAATCTCATGGAGTCTAATT
The DNA here is from genome assembly GCA_021442155.1 of Cymbidium sinense. Lineage (NCBI taxonomy): Eukaryota > Viridiplantae > Streptophyta > Magnoliopsida > Asparagales > Orchidaceae > Cymbidium > Cymbidium sinense. Next base: position 140,189,347 of record CM038218.1, on the reverse strand, counting down.
AGAGTCTCCATAAACATGTTTGGGTTTGCAAATAAAGTAATGAATTGGAGAAGTTGGTTTTTCTTTATCATGAGTTTAATGGGTTGGCCAGAGCCAACTAGGCCAATTCCATTTATGAAGAAGAAGTTCTTCATGCCAAAGTTAACCTTAGGATAGGATGCACTCTCCAAAAGCTGAAAGAGAGGACTTTAAATGTTGACATCTTCCTAAATGGAAAACAAATTTATGACTACAGGTAATATACTCACTCTATTATTTTACAGGTAGTATCGATTAAACTACTTATTTAATTAGCCTAGAGGTACTTCCATTCTTGGGTGACTTGCCTTTAGGTTTTTTATAAGATGAGGAGTCCATCATTATAGTTTTAGTCTCTAATGCAGTTCCCTCATAGATGTATTATGAGTACATGGTGACTATGAAGGATGAAAAGATGCTGAGCATGATAAGTAAAACCACACCAACATTGCGAGTTAAGGTAATGTGTACAATGCCAAAAGAAGTGCTTGTGATTGCTATTATTGTTTCTTAGGTGCCTCTTACATAGAAGTGACCAGACAAATGAAAGTTGAAGGTCACTGAAGCTAGGCCTTCCAAGAAAGTGAAGGTGATGAGGCTTATTAGCCAAGTAATAAGCTCTTATGATCCACATAAAGTTGACCCAATTAACATTGACAACACTATTTTAAATTGAATTTATTCAACTCTCATTGATGACTGGCTTGACCAAATTATTTATTTAAAGCTCCACTTTATGGCTATGAATTTTTATGGCATAAACTAGCAGACAACTTTTGAAGTTTTTTAACAATAGGAGGAGGTCCTTAAGGAGCTTGTCATAGTAAGGAATGCATGTTGCATTGTTAAATCATTATTATATAAAGTTGACCTCCATAAGGCATGTGATAAGGCCTAATAAGAGGAAATGGAAAATAAGATCAAGATAGTTACAAAGCTACTCATCATGAGGTAGAGAATGGTGCACTTATGATGGAGCTCTCAAATCATGAAGAAGAGTATCAATTGTGGGAGGTGTAGTTATAAGAGAAGGAGATGTTATGACCAACTTCCTATAGACACTAAAGTATAGGAGTCTCCTACCAACTAAGTTTAAGGAAAGCATTATATTTTACATAAAGAAGTTAGTGGAACACATCCATCTCGGAAACAAAATAGTAAACATAATATAATGTTCTCATGTTGTCAAACTATGATGATAAGGATAATTGAGTGACATTAGTTAGCTAAGCTTGATTATTTTCTTTTTTAATTCCTATATGTAGGAGAGTTAATGATCATTTTTTATGCTTCTATATTTGACCAACCTATGCATGATGAGTGTTTATTATTCAGTAGCTCTCTTCTATAAATTCAGTCTTATTCTAATGATGATCACTGTTAAGGCTATTCTATCTTTCTTGAATATTTGTATATATATTTAGCTCCCTGATTCTTCTGCTCTTTGTAGAGGAGACTTATAAAAAAATAATAGAAGAATGAAAATTAGTTTTGAGTTATTAATGAATTCCAAAAAAAAATATCATGAAGTTAAGAATGATCTCATGACCTTTTAAAGTGTCTAAGCTTCTCTAACTATGAAACCTTTGTCCCCTCTCTTCTAGAGACCTTACCTCATATTATGCCTATTATTAAATTAAAATTTTCTTTTTATCTGTCGAGTCATCATTATTGAGAAGCATTCACTAACTTGCCATGGATGCTAAGAGAGATTGCATCAACATCTCTTCTGCTCAACTCTTGGTAATCCTTCAGTACAAGATGAAGAAGACTAAGATATCAATGAAGTTTTTAGTTGCTCCTATGGCTGAAGCATGTACCTCAACTATCCCCTTCTGTGAGACTATTGCTGCTTTAGATGATGGGAGCAATGATGATTTATGGATGGGGTTGAGTATTCGCCTTGTAGTGGTGAAAAGTGTGATTGTTGTGGTAGAACTACATTCTTTTCAACACAAGAGTGCTTAGGAGGAGGAGGATGTTCCCTTGGTTTAGTGTCAAAAAGTCATGGAAAGTAGGTTTGCAAGAACCATCTCTATGAAAGTGGCTATGGAGGAGTCTCTCGTTGAGGTAGGATTCATCCTCCTTTTATTTTTAATCTCTTCTTGTTAGCCATTCTAAACCATTCTTAATATTATAGTTAAGTGTGACGAGTATACAAGTGTTAACAGAAGAAAATGATCGATACTCACCTATCTCTTAAGTTATCTCCTTTGATACTCTAGTTATTCATGGGAAAGTCATTCACCTTACTATATGTGAGCTGCTAAGTCATCCTCTGAGTGTTGAAGAAGTCTATTTACTTGAGCAATGGATTTTTTTTTAATGGATCTAGCCCTTACCTGATCTCCTTATCAAGAATCCATTATTTATTTTTGATGGATTAATTTCTTAGCATTTAGGGGCAACTCCAACTTCATAGTAGGCTAACTTGGTGGTGTCAAGTTTTGCTTTAGAAGGGATATCATACCCCCCATAAGGTGCCACTAAAGCACTTACCCTTTCCTCTATTAGGGAGACCAACTTTACTTTGGCAGACATTCAAGAGAGGTTGATGAGTTTTCCTTATCTTTCTTCCCAATGCTCATCAAGAAAATAATGAGTTTGTGTAGGATGAGCCTCCTAAACTAGAGGGGGTAGATGCTAAGAGATAGTTCTAAGCACTTATTGATCCATTTATGTTTCTTATCTTGTAAAGGAAGACCACTCTTCTCAAGGAAGACTTGTACTCATTCAAGGAGAAGGTGTGCAAGCTTTAATCACTACTAGAGACAGATTCGTAATAAAGGCAGGATTTTGCAACCATGAAGGTCGAGTTGGCAGTGCTCCAATACTTTAGCAAGTCACAAGGGACTAATCTCTTCATTTTTGGTGTTATTTATTTATTTATTTATTGATTATATGTGTGACAAGGGTAGGCTTGGCGAGAGATGACACTCAAACCCCCTTATAAAGAAACTCAAAAAATAATGTACAATGGTCATAGTGAGTGCATTGCAACTATATTTTGTATTTTTAATAAAAATGTCTAATTATTTTTGTTCATGATTTTTTTGTTCTATTTTGTTGTTAGGATGCGAATAGAAGATTTTAATTTTTTTTATTATGACATAAGCCACTTGAAATTTTTTTGGGATTGAGTAGTGATTTCTCCACTCAATGCTTAATGTGACATCCACATTATCGTGCTTTACCTTATGCATTTATAACTTCATTCTTTTCATGCATGGTTTAATCTTTATTACCCATTCAATTTTGGGCAAGTAGATATCTTGTCTTAATTATTAGGTCACATTATTCTCATCCTTTAAAGTGACTTCATTTTAATTGACCTAAATGGTAGCTTTGAGGAATGTAGCCAACTTACTCATGAAGACCAAGGCCAAAGAAGTGTTTAACCATGATTCTTTGACTGTGAATTATGTCTTTGTTGGCTACTGTGAGAGTCAGTCTGACTATATGTTATGAGTGGCTAATAAAGGTGAGCATTTGACTTTGGTTAATTCAAAAGAGCTATACATTCTCCTTGATCATTTTCAATGTTCTACGGTTCCCTCTTCCTTACAAGTGGGTTGATATTCTAAATTTTTATGGAGTCATCCCAATCCAAGTCTTGCCAAATTCAATGGTGAGCATCATCACCTTCATTTTATATTTGTGGGAGTAGGAAATTCTGTGGAGCCTCAACATATTTTACCAAGTTTTCCTTATGAGAGCCATCAAGATGAGACTATCCATGTTTCAATGGTCTTGATGGAAACTTGTAGTGTAGCGAATAAGGTGAGGAAATAGCACTCAAAGCTCTTATTTATTAAGAGCTTGTTTCCATGGCTAGTAGCGATAATCCCCTTGTCATTTTTGATGAGTAAAGTGATTGCTCCTGAGTTTGAATGCTTAAGTGAAGGAATTTTTAGGGAAAGTGATGGATAAGAGAATTAATATCCTTCACTATCTCCATTTTGGTTGAGTCTCCATGTCTTCTATGGTATAAATTTCATCATCATTCACTACTTTTATATAGCCTTTATGACTCATCCTTATCTAATTACTTCATTCACTTACTTGCAAGGGATGAGACTTTTGTGCCCCCTCCACTCAATCTCACTATGATTCAATTCTTAGAGGAAGGCCGGCATGATGAGGATGAGGAAGAGTTGGCTCCCAGTAAGGCCACATATGAGCCTGAGTCGAGTATAGCTCCTAAGAAGTCCAGGAAAAGAGCAATGCATTTGACACCTTGATGTTTCTAGAAGCAGAAGCAAAGCGAGCCTAAGGAAGAGAAAGAGGAAGAGGCAAACAATGAGGAGTATACTAAGGATAATTATACTGCAAGCATATCTAAGCCAAGTAGTTAAGCCTTCCAGCCGAGGGAGGCTATCTATTCTGAAGACCTCAATGCTCTTCTTGAGAAGACTCCTAATAGTCAACTACCTTTTGACATCATGAAAACCCAAACGATAGCTTGGAGTTAATTTGGGAGATCGATAGGAAGTTTTATAATAAGAGAAAAGCCTTGTCCACTATAATAGAAGAACTAGTGGCTGTGATGGACGAGCTTCAATCCTTTAAGGACAAATTTTCAGAGCTTCAAGTGGAGGCAATTCAATAGAAGGAGAAGAAAAATAGAGTATTCCTGGAGCTAACATACCTTATTGAGGTGACAAAGGAGCTGGAAGAGGAGTGCTCTTATCATATGGAGGAGTTTCTAAAGAAGGAAGCCAAGTTCACAAGTTTCCTTGATTTTGATGAGTGTAAGGATTTATTGTATCCAAAGTTCAAGGAAAATATCAACATCAACTTTGCTAAGTTGTGAAGCATTATTAGTTAGAAACTGCATTCTTGAATTTCTTCAACATACTCGCTCTTTCAGACTCTGATGTAGATGACGATGAGGGCCGCACAAGTTGATTTTCTCTTATTTTCTTTTAGTCGAGTCAAAAGAGAATATGTAACTCACACTTGCACATTTTGTAAGGATTTTATGTATGAATGAAAGCCACAAATTTTCTTCTTTTTGTTGAGTACCTTCTAAATTGAAAATGTTTTTACTTGAATGAATATGAGGGTAATGTCTTTTTGGAGACTCCTTGGATTCTGTTATTAGGAATTTATTTACATTACTTATATGAATATTAAGTTTGTGACTCAAAAAATTTATAGATGCTGACTTTAGGATGCGCTTGATTGTTGATTGTAAAAAATCGCCCATTTGTAGTCACTGATTTTGGCGAGTTTGATGACCTTTTGCCAACAATCCAAGAGGGTTGATTTTTTCTTTGACAATTATGGAGATTCAAACTCCCTCTTCTTTTTTTTTTATTGTCAATTATGAAGAGTTGCTCTTTTTGATTTCCAACAATAGTGTCTTCTTCTTTTATTTTTTTATTATAAACTATGTAGAGTTGGTCATAATAGTTGCCAACTACTTAAAGTGTTGGTCTTACACTTGGGTCGCCAACTCCATAAAGTGTTGGTCTTTTGGTTTTCAAATATGAGAAGTTAGTATTTTAGTTAATAGTTGCTAACCTCTCATGGTGTCAATTTTACACTTGATTTTCCAATCACATGGAATGTTGATCTTTTTGGTTGCCAACAATGAGGAGTTGATATTTTAATTAATAGTCTCTAACCTCTCAGGGTGTCGATCTTACACTTGAGTTTTCAACTTCATTGAGTGTTGGTCTTTTTGGTTTCTAATTATGAGGAGTTCATAATTTTGTTAATAGTCACCGACCTTTTTATTGTTAGTCTTTCACTAAGTCATCAACCACACAGAGTGTTGGTATTTTTTAACTAGTGTTAATAATTTAAACTCGCAGGTTACCTTCTTGACTAGGATATTCTTAGGCCAAAAATTGTTCACCAAATTCTTAAGTTTTTCATTTTGGCTTTAGCAGCTTTGTGAGTGCAACCCCTTTTCTTTGGCTAAAAGTGGTGCGCCAAGTACCCTGAGTCATCACACAACTCCCTGAGTCCAAATCTTTTCATCATTCAGTAAGGCAGAAATCTAGTTGAGAAGGAATACAAGCTTTATAGAGCATAACTTCACAACCTTAGTAATAATTAAAATAATAAGAAAATATAAAATCCAAAAGATATTAATCGCATTAAGGATAGAAGTTCATGAGACCCATGACATTCTAGGTATGAGGTATGTCTTGTCATTCGTGTGTCAGTAATTGTATGCATCGGGTCTGGCTTACATTTTGATAATGTAAGGTCCAGCTCATGTGTGGGCGAGTTTACTTTGGAGTTTTGTCAAGCTGTTGCATCAACTATCTTCAACACTAAGTTGCCACCTTTGAAATTCTTTTCTTTCACATGGCAATCGTAATACATAACCATTTGCCTTTTTATTTCTTCTTGTCTAAGTGATGCTTCGAGCCTCAATTCTTTTAGCATGTTGAGTTTGTCTTACATTGCTTTGGCATTCATCTTCTCCCACTTGCTAGTGTTTGTTGGCTTAATTAGCCTCATGTTCAATTTGATTAATTTTGATGATAACAAACAAATGCTTGGATGTTCTAATGAATATTTTTATGTGTTTCAGATATATCAATTGCTAATTACATATCCAATACATCTCACAAATTGTTAGAAGAAATTGCAAGAATAAAAGAATGAAAGGGATAATGTGAAGCTCATGATTTTAGGTTATATGACTATTCATATGAGTTCTTTGGCATGAATCAATTTGCTCACAACCTAACATACTATTTTAATGAGGTTAATTTATATAAATCTTTATTTAATTAACATTCAATTATATGTTTTTCTACATAGCAATAAAATTGTCAAAGTAATAAATGATCATAACTATTAAGTATAATTATTTTATTTACTTAATATAATTAGGTATTTTAATTTAATTTTCTAGTTATATGATAACTAACATATTTATGATTATATATAAATTATATCATAATTTTTAAATGTCACATGTCAAAATTAACAAAAATATATAAAATTTGTATTTTAGCCAAAGTCATTGTTTAATCAAAGAATTCATATCTGATTTTATCTCCATCGGATTCCTTGGATTTTTTCCTTTAAAATAAGTGGTTACATGACCCACTTTTCATTAAAATTAAATTTATTATGATTTTTTAAACATTACCTGATTTTAATAATGGATGCATGCTACATGCTTTGAATATATTAAGAGCTACATTTGATTAGTTTTGACTTTCCCATGTGAATAGCCAAATTTTTGCTACTAAATTTAATATTTGTTTAATATAAATTATATTTTTATTGAATATTAAATTATCACATGATAGCATGAGGTTTGTATAATATATTTCTTTGAAATAATTTTTTAAATGACCTTTTTTTATAAATAGCCCTCATTCTCTTCATGAAAGCATCCCTCATTCAAAATTCAAAATCTCTCCAGAAAATCTAAGAGAAAACTCTTAAATGTTCCTTCCAAGTGTTCTCCAAATATTGCAAGATCAAATCCTTGGTTTGGAAGCTTCAACATCTTCAACGAAGCAAGCCTTTTTAAATTACTTTAGTTTGTTTTCTTGATCTTAATACTTATTAGTTGTTCATGCTATTTTCACCATCTATTTCTTCTTTCTAATTTATACTTTTTGGTGGATTAGTCTTTGAACATTGGTTTTCACATCAAAGTTTCTCAATCATTTTTTTTGGTGAAAAACTCTTGTGATAATTTGTAGGATCTATTTCAACTTGCTGAAATTTTTAGCTTCCTACAAATTCTTTTGGTTTCGTGAAATATTTCTTCTTTGGTATTATTTTGAAAGATCATTTATTCTTAGATCTATTTTAGAAGTATATTTTAAGCATTTTAAAATAAATTATTGTGCTAAAATTATTTTCATATTTGCTAGATCTCTTTTTTAATTGAAAGCTTACTAGCCAACTTAGATCTATCATATACTTATTTTTTTATTTTGTGATCATTAGCATTAATTGAAAGAATCTTTTGGTTAAAATAAATTACTCCTTGCTGAAATTTATTTTATTATGAAAAAAAAATATTGTGAATTTATTTTGAAATCATTTTATATTATTCTACAAATTATAATAACATAAACATCCTAGTAAGATCACTTTAAGATATTTATTTATATTAAGTGAGCATTTTGCCTTAAATTTTTTAAGTTGTAAAGTGATCATTTATAAGTTGTGAGATCACTTTTGAATTTGATTGCTTGGTATATTTGTGAGATTTACTTTATCAAAATTTATTATTTTGTATTTTTTTTTTTGTTGTAAAATTTATTTTGGGGTTGTACTAGCCCTTTGTAGGGAGTACATATTGATTGTAGGGTTGTACTTGCCCGTTATAGGAGAGTACTTTTGTAAACCATTTTTCATTTAGTGGATTCCTAGGGGGTGGCTAGGTGTAGGCGGTTTTGGGGTTTGGGTTTCCGCGTAAAAAAAATCGTGCCTCTTGTCTCTATTTACTTTATTATATTTTTATTTTGCTGCATTTATAATTATATCTTATCATTATAAAATCAAAATCTAATTTTCTATTTAAAATTAAAATTTAAGTTTTGAAAATTTAATATTACCCAATTCACCTCTTGGGTGCTATAGTGTCTCACAGTGTTATTCTCCAATCCTTTTTGTTGCTAATACTCTTTGGCTATGGAGCTTATACTCAATCAATAAGATGTCTTCTTCTCTAAGTGATAATACAAATGGTGAGTGCCCTGTCATATTTGTAGGAGTGGTCTTGAGGTCCTAGAGCATGTTGCGTAATGCATACCACTTAATTTTGGTAACTTCTCCCTTCTTCTTTTGTAAGTTGAGGATCTTTATGTTGCCTCTTCTACCTGGACATGGCTCTACCTATGATGAACCAAAATAAATTTTAGTTGTACTCTTTGAGTCTCGTAGAAGTTTTTTAGCCCCCTATTGGCAAATTGTGGCCTATTATCTATGTTAATTGACATAGGATTTTTTATACCTTTAAATAATGTTAGTATAAATAAAGTTTTGAAATACATGGGTAGCTATCATCATGAGTAGCTTTTCCAATTACTGAAGTAATTAATCATGATAAAAATGAACTTTCTCTGGCTGCTAGCTATGGATAAGGGTCAATCATGTCCATTCCCCAAATAGCAAAGGTTTCTTATGATATACTATAGAGGTTGTGGTGGTTGTTATTGAACTGGGGTGAACTTTTGGCACTACACACAACTCTTGGAAAATTCCTCTATGCCCTTCATGAGTGTGGGCCAGAAATATCCATGCCTTAGAATTTTTTGGGTAAGTGCTCTTCCTCCTGAATGACTACCACATTCATCTGAGTGTACTTCCTTAAGGACCCTTTTCTGCTTGGCCTCCTGTACATATCTTAGGTTAAGCAAAGTGATCAATCATTGAAATAGCTCACCTCTAATCAATAAGAACTAGGCAAACTTATCTTAATAGTTTTTTCAACTTTACTAGTCCACAAGTATTTTTTTTAATTTGATCAACCTAGCTCAGTGAGTGCTCATATTTCATTTGCAATAGCTATTTTTTCTTTTTTTTTCTTAGTTTAGCAAGTCATATAATGGAGTGCTCCCTGAGTTTAATCACCCTAGATAGAAGATCGATGAGTTGGTTCTCCTCCCTGATTATATGTTTGATCTTGAAGTATTCTAGTTGCCTAATTTTTATTTTTACTTTTAGTAGGTATCTTCGTAATGACTCATCCCTGACCTCATAGTCCCACTTAACTTGTCTAAACATTAGTTATGAGTTTGAGTATGCCACAATATGTGAAGCTCAAAGTCCTTTGGTGAGTAGGGTTTTATATTCAAATTGGTTATTTATTTATTTGAAATCAAACTTGACCAACTGTGTTATGGTAATTCCTGGTGGAATCACTCTAGCAGCACTAATACCTTGCTCACCTGATAATTCATCCATGTATAATTACCATAAGGGCTATAGATGAATCAAAATGATGCAAGAACTAGAAAAAAACAATGAGAAAATTCATGAGCACATGGAACTTAATCGTCGTCCAGAGAAAGTAAAAGATATAAAACTCACTCAATTTGACAAACCATTTCAATAACCTCTTGTAATTATATGTTTTAGTGAGTATATACTTGAGCATATTGTCCAAGAAAACTTGTATTAAATGTGCTTACATGTATGGTTGAAGTTGTCATGTTAAGGTAATGTGTGCGAGTACAAGTTATTCCATGGTTTAGCTGACACCTTGCAAAGACTTGATAATGTTCTAAATAAGCCACTATTTTTCATTTTTCTCCCTAATAAGAATAAATTGGACCGAGTCTTCTCTATAATAGTAGGGCTTCTTCCTATTTTGAGCTTTGTAGTAAGGGTGGAGATGTGAGTAAATTTTTTAGTTCACAAAAGGCTTTCTTGCATTCTAGGATCCACTCAAATTTTGTAGCTCCCCTAAGAACATTGAACAATGGTGAGTAGTATTCTCCTACCTTAGAGATGAACCTATTTAATTCGATGACTCGCCTTGTAAGCTGTTGAACATTTTTGTTATTTTTTGTGAAGGCATCTTAATTATTGCTTTTACTTGGATTCAATTTAATGCCTTTGGGGGTGATTAGAAATCCCAAGAATTATCCTGACCAACTACCAAAAGTACACTTGAAAGGATTAAGGCACATGTTGTACTTCTTCAAAGTAGAAAATGTCTTCTTTAGGTCTTGACTAAGTTGTCGACATAAACCTTCATATTTGTTCTTTTTTTGCTCCTTGAAAACTTGATCTATTAACCTCTGATAGGTCGTCCCTATGTTCTTGAACCCAAGCAAGGCATTACTCCATAATAATATGGTATTTCTACACTGATAAAGAACCCCTTTCCTGAGTTGGCAAGATGCATTATATTTGATGGTACCCTAAAAATGCATCCAAGGAGCTCATTATTAAATTGGCATCTATCAATTTCATGAGAGTGTTTATTCGGGGTAGAGGCTATCCATCCTTCAGACATACTGAGATTAAACTACTAAAGCTGACACACATTCTCTAATGTTTATTTATTTTTTGCACCATTATCATGTTTGGCACTTATTTTGGGTACTAGATTTGTCTAATAAAGTTGGATTCTTGCAGCTTAGTACTTCCACTTTAATGAGCTCGATGAGTAGTGTGTAGTCTTTCTCAATTTTTTATTTATTGGCTAGGAATATTTGCCGATAATGAGGTGATGATAAGTGACATTGATATTAATGCCTAACATTTCTACTATGTTCAAGGTCAATGCATCTAGGTATTCCAAGAAGGTTTGGTTAAGTTCTTCCTCATGCTTAGAGCAAAAAGTTGAGCTAACTTTGAGGACTCGCCTAGGATCTTGCATAATAGAAATCTCTTCTATTTTATTAAAACTTTGACTCAAGTTTGTCTATAGTTGTAAAACTTCATCTTCTTTGCCTAACCCCCCTACAGCTCTTAAGTAGCAAGTCCTGGATTGAATCAAATTTTCTATGATAGTGATTTTCACAACTCTTATGGGGAATTTGATGGCCACATGATACGATGAGACCACTACGCTAAATGTGTTGAGCAATGGCCAGTAAAAGATGGTGTTATAAGTGGTCAGAGCCTCAACTAAAATAAAGTCATCCAACATTATGAAATGCTTCCCGTCTTCCCCTCAGGTCACGATGAGATTAATCACCCCTTTTATATCTCTCATTTCACCTAAGAAGCTATATAGAGGTCCTCCAATAGTGGCAAGCTTAGAATTTGTAGCCCTAGTTTGTCATAGACAGATTTGAAGATGACATTAACTGAGCTCTTTGTGTCAATTATTATGATACCAATTTGATAATTAATGATTAGAGACATGATGATGACAACATCATTGTAAATATTACTAATGGCAGGTTTATCTTTCTCAAAAAACTTACAAGAACTATGGAGGTGGGTGGTGCATGAACCATGGCCTTCAAGTTAAAAGTAATAGATCATAGTTGTTTGAGGCTTACTTTCCTCAAGGACTCTTTTCCACCTATAAAAATGTGCATTGGGGCGAGTTGGTTACCCATTTTAGTGACTTCATTGTTCTTCCATTTAGTGAATTCTTTGAGCTTCCTAGCTTTTATTCACTCATCCACTAAGCTCCTTGGGTGATGACATTTCTCAGTATCATTCCCATGATTGTGGTGATACGGATAATATTTAGATCAATTACAGATCCCATTGGCCTTCATAGGTAGTGGCCATTTGAAATAGTAGTTATTTTAGATCTCTTCAACTTACTTGGCCATTGAACCCTTAAAGATGCTACCAAGGCAAGTTATGAGTACTCTTCTCTGATAGCAAGTCATGAGATTTTTCAAATCTCACTGAAGTGTTGGCTCTTTGGGTTGCTTTCTCTTATATGGTCTTTGATCTCAATAGCTATCTGTAGGTGATTGCTCCAAAGATTTCTTCATCGAATCCTTTATATGAGTTAACAACTCTAGACAGAAGATGTTGCTATACTTTTTGGCATTTTCATCATTATTTTCTAATTGTGTTGTTGTTTTCTAACTCAAGTAATTCAATGAGTGTTTTGGGTTGTTTAAGTCTAAGGGCATATCTAAAATGTCCTTCCTTTATTCTTTCAATGAGTGTAGCATGAGCTACCATAGGTTTCAAAGCTTTAATCTCTAGTATCTCTCATTGAAAGTGAGTGATGAACTTTCTTAAAGATTCATCATGTTCTTGTCTCATTTGTAGAAGAGCCTAGGAACTTTTCAGAGAGGCTTCTAAGAAATGACAAATTGTGTAGTGAGCCTTCTTTTAAAATCACAGAATGATGTAATGCCCCCTAATAAGAGATATGAGAACCTTCTGAGGGCTGACTCCTTGAAGGTAATAAAGAAAGGTGGAACATCATCATGTCATCCAAATTCAATCATGATGTTGTCGACTCAAAATATGCTATGTGAATAATAGGGTCCTCTCGCCATTTGTATTTTTCCAAGTGTGGGATTTTGAATTTGTGTGTGTGTGAGATTTTGAAGGAATTGGTTAGATTTTTCTTCTTCCCCTATGCGTATTCTTCTCACTAGCATAATATGATTCAACATTTAAGCTGGGGGTTTTAGATAACTTCCTTCTTACTCAATGATCTTGGGGAAATGCTAATCCCAAGGACCACTCATTCTCTTCAACCTTTGATTCTTTATGGTTAGTTTTCTCTATAGCCACCTACTGTAGGCAGTGATTCTATCTTCCATGTCTCTCAAACCCTACTACATGGTAAATTATTGGGTGTTCTACTCCATGTCGGTTGAATGATTTTGTGTTAAGTGTCTTACTTCACTTTATGACAGGCTCCTAGTCCTCAGCCTCACCCACACTACCCCACCTAAAATAATGTTAAATTAAAATATGTCCACAAAGTGAGGCAAAACCCTCTGAGTTACCTAAAAAATAGGGTTAAGAAAAATAGAGCAATGGAAAAGTAAGAGAAGTGCAAAAATGCCTCTAATTTTATTATTCCACCAAGATTTAATATAAATATTATGGTGTTTATTTTTAGATGTGGGGGACACCACGCAGATTGTAAGGGTGCTTATTGAAGTGGTCAGAGTACGATATTGAGGTATGATATTTTTTCTAGAAAGATAGAGACATCACACTTCAATGGATCTAATGACCTAATAAGGACTCCTAAGGCATGTTGGGTCTTTGCATATACCATAGATTTTTCCCTTGCTTTACATGGATGAATAAAGCAGGATTTATATTAAACCAGGTTCTAAAGTTTCCTATGAAGGAAAGCCTCTATAGTTAATTACATCATAGGGAATGCAATTCCATAAGAATACTCTCAATTAAAGTAGACAATTATCATCTCCAAAGATTTCAAGGTTAGATTATCAAAGGATTGGTTATATTTGAAAAATCAAGTAGGGAAAGCTCAAGGAGAAGATTTATTTTTGGAATCCAAAGGGAGGAAGTAGGAAATGCTCATAATTCTAGGAGGCTTAGTTAGCATTTCAATTTATCATGTAATTGGGCTTTATATATTTTAAAGTGAAGAGAATTATTTTGTTTGAGTTAAATTTTATTAGATTGCTAAGACTTATAATTCATCAACCCAATATTGTAGAAATACTTAAAAGGTGAGGATTTATGCTTGTAGCCTGAAGGAAATAACAACCTTGGTTCCTAAATGTAGGGAGCTTTAGTAAGAACCAATGAATGAACTAAATCTAAGCGATGGGTGGACATAAAGGTTCACCTCCACAAGAGAGAATTAACCATATGACTTCTAGATTTATAATCGCTTGGAGTGGCTGCTAGCTAAGTCCTCCTATGATTTTAAAACCATATAGTCTGATCTTATAAATTATAAGATAGCTAGGGTGGTTATTTAATTAGAAAGAGACTAAAATCCTAAACCCACTCCCTCAAAGACTAGAGCATGAGTGGTATGAGCATATGATTTAATCTACAAATGAAAAATATTTTCAAATTTTATTCTTATTTTTGAAACATCATTTTGACAAAGGCTTTAGGATTTTTATATGCCTAAATACATGATGAAGTGGATTATTGGCCAAACTAGCGAGAAGAGGGTTTTCTCCACCATAAAAGATGCCCTCATTGGTCAAGCATTCCTCTATCATACAAGGATGGAAATCCCTCATATTCAAGAAAGAAGAAATATGCATGCATGATGTGTGACATATAATCATACAACTAAGAGGTTGCTAAATTTTTTAATTATCTTATTTAATATCTAGGCTTTATGATGAGATTATGAGTTGTTTAAATTTAGTTATGAGTGATTAATTGGGTAGAAAATTTATTTTATCCTAAGAGCCTAACTCATCCAGGCCACACATTAAAGCATCAATCATTAAGATACTAAGAAAAAGATGCAATTTCTAATACACAATTTAAATAAATCATCAATCAATTTCTATAATTATCGTGAAAGAATAAGAGGTTGGTGCGATCGGGTGCCGCCGCACAACCCGAAAAGAAAAGATGGGTAGCCGAGCTCTACCCTTATACAACCCAGAATATAAAAGAATAATTACAAATTTTATTAAATGCTATGAGAGTCTTCATTCTTCATTCTTCCATTTCCTCGATTTGATTCTTCCTTCTTTGATTTGGATGTGCTTTCTTCAAAGACATCACAGGGCACCCTAGAATAAAGCCTTCCGACCACTGCACATCCTTACCCGCCATAGCACTAATCCTAATTCCTAATGCAAAATTACC
This sequence comes from Cymbidium sinense, assembly GCA_021442155.1. Classification (NCBI taxonomy): domain Eukaryota; kingdom Viridiplantae; phylum Streptophyta; class Magnoliopsida; order Asparagales; family Orchidaceae; genus Cymbidium; species Cymbidium sinense. The sequence continues at coordinate 140,174,137 of CM038218.1, read as the reverse complement.
TTTACATAGGAAAAGTAAATCTAGCTACACCTACAAAATAGAGGTTGGCTAAACACACATACAATCCCATATAATTATATGTATAATTTGGACTTAGCACTCTGCACATGGGTAACCAAGCTAGCCTGTCCTAACTTGGATTATGCTTAGGGGTTTAAGCAACCTACAAAGAGAGCATTTATATTTATTTTTAAGCACCATCTTAAGCATAATCCCTTCCAAAAAATATGATTAGGCTAGGAATGACCTAACATCCAGTCTGTGAAGCATACACCCTAACATCTAGTCTAAAATATTATATCATAAAACAAAACATACACCACATCATACACTGCCCTAACATAGAGCTAGAAGTGGTGACTTAATTCTAATATGTGTGTTAAGGTCTTGTGTGGTAGGTCTTTAACTAAGCATTAGAGTTGTATTTTTATAGGTTTGGAAATTATTCAAGTTAACATGATGGTTGGTTTTACATTAAGTTGTTTAATAAATTTATGAGTTTTAGTTAGTATTTTGTTTTGTTTCATATGATTTGCACTTAGCAACTAAGTGTTATAAAGAGAAGGAAGAGGATTACCCTCTTTCATCCCTACCTTAAGCCACTTTCTAAAGCCTATTAATTTAATTTATTTCTCTTTAGTGAATGGCTTATTACACATTTTTAAATTAATCCTAAGTTTAAGTTCATTTTAAATTGCTCTATTTAATTTGAAAGGCTTCATAAGATTAATCTAATTGAATTACTACCACATGACTTGTGTTCAATTCTTCCTTTCCAACACATATAACATGGATATAATTTAATACTTAGCATATCTACACACACAACATATTTTAACAAACTTGAATGATGGATGTAGATGTGTATTTGAAGTTTATATATTTTATTTGATTGAATTATTTAATCATATTAATTTAAAGTTCTATCTAAATTCTTATACAAAAATACATAGGGATGAAATTAAATAGGCACATGCCATTATTAACCAGAAAAGTAAGGTAATCAAATGACCTCCTTGGGGCTAGCTAAAGCCTCATATTTTTGGGATGTCTAGCCTATATACCCATTTGCATTCAGACATATGTAAATTTATATACATGAATATAAGAAAGAAAGATCCAAATCACATTACTAATTAATTCAATCACCTAGTCAATTATGGATGCATGTATTTTTAGTATAAAAGGGGATTTTCATTCTCTAATTACATATACATACACATGTATGAAGAAATAAGCAAGTACATGCCTTTGTTAACTAAGGAAGTTAGGTAATCAAATGACCTCCTTAGGGTTAGCTAAAGCCTCATATTCTCGGGATGTCTAGACTATAAACTTTGCCATCTCATTACACATGAATGAATGAAGGAAAACCATGCAAAAATTGTACTTTTATTTGGTTGAATCATTTATGTATATGAATTAAAGTTCTATCCAAATTCTAATGTAGAAATACATGTAAATGAAATCAAATAAGTACATGTCATTGTTAATCAGGGAAGTGAGGTAATCAAATGACCTCCTTGGGGCTAACTAAAGCCTCTTATTCCCTAGGGTGTCCATACTATATACTTATCGACATTCAAATACATGTAAAACTACATATGAATTAGGGAAAAGAAAACTTTACCTCACATAACTAAGCTCTAAGCACATGTAAAGCCTAAATGTGTTCATAACTACCATCACTCTAATCAATGTAATTGATTTATTAACTTTGGAAAGTAATTTGAATTTATTAGTGATAATAGCCACACATATTATAAATTAATCCAAGACATGCAAGCTTACATAAAGAAAAATCATTTGACTTAATTAGTTTGGAAAAGATAAATGCATGATTTCAAATGACATATAATATCTAACATGATTAAAAAGGAATAAATAAAGATAAACACATGATTTCATTCAATTAAATTAATTCCTAAGGTCAATCATATTTAATAAAGCCATTTAAAGTAAACCAAAGCTTCTTTATGCCATTTTTAACTTTATGTTTTGATTTGATTAAAGGATGTGAAAAAAAAGTTTGCTGATCCTAATCTATTCCCATGTTTGTTAAATTATTTGGTTTATTGAAATATAATTAAGTTGATTTTATGAGTTAATTAAGTTGTAGTATGCATTAAATACATTAATTAACCCTTTCCTATGTTACCTTAACATAATTACCCAAATTATTATAAGCCAACATGATATGTACATGAATTTAAAATTAAATTGGTAATGATCCTAAGAAATAAAAGAGGCCTAATGCAATTGGCTCACAATTAATGGTTAATTAGATTAAGAAACTTAATTAAGTACTCTTATGGTTTCCCCATACATATAGATTAACCATAATTTCCTTAAGCCCTTTATGTTATTAAACACATAAAGATTTACCCAAGATTCAATTTATTAGGTTCTAATGTGGTTATGATTTGATTAATTAATTGAACATTTAATTAATCCCATTTTAATTAATTTTCCCTTTAAATGGAATGGACTTAGGGAAAAGATTAGAAAAGCCGTCCTAACCCCATTCCTATTCCCCATTTACTGTTCAACGATGATTAGCAAGCTTAATTAACTATTTCTTTACTATTTAAGAGGTTAATTAAATAATTAGATTAATTAAGAAAGTGATTAAGGCTCAAATATAATTACCCTAATTAACTAAGTAGTAATCCCAAGAAAATTATAGGAGGCAGAGATCATCCCATTAAACTAACCCATAAAGTTTAGTGTTAATTATCTGAGTAATTAAAGAGTAATTAAGCTAATAAAATTTTTAATTAAACTCAAATTAAGCTTTTATTACTATTCAAAATCACTTAGTATTAATTTTAAATAATTCTCCTCTAAAATACCTTTAAAATGAGTATTATTTATATATTTTTTATTTTTCTATGATTTGTTATGAATTATGGAAGTTTCAGCCTTTAAAATCAATTAATTAGCCCTAATTAAGCCTAATCCCATCAGCGCCATGCAGACTGATGATGTGGCACACTTTCCACATGGCACCATAGGATTGGTCACTTAAATGCGTCTGACTAAGCACTGATGTGGCTGGCGGCTGACGTGCTTTCATCTTCCCCGTCCAATCTCGGATCGGATGGCGCATATCGTACCTGTGGTTCCTTAAGTGATTAAATCAAGATTTAACTGGTGAATAATCACTACTGCCCATTCTAATCACATGAAACGGACAGTGCATGATCATTTCTAGAGTGATGAGAGATAGAGGCCGTCTTCCATTCCTTGCTCGATCTGAGCTCATTAGAGCTTAGAATGACTCCAAATTGATCCCACACCTTCACACAAAGGATATGAAAGGATCCAACAATCATAATTGCACGACATGCAAGTTTCCTTTGAAAATCTCAAGGAAAAATCATCCCAAGCTTGGTTTTAATGGAATTACCTCGTTAGAGCTCAAGACTGGTGGCAAATTCGATTGAGGAAGCTTCATCTAGTGGAGATGAAGCCCTGTTGATGAGCAATTGGATCAATTCTTTATCGTTGGCTCAGAAGGCCATAAATTGGTGATTTAGAGATCAGTGTTGATTAAAGTCGCACGTCTAGTGGTCGGAGGGCTTGGGAGGTGATTTGTTCTTTCTTGATGTAGTGTGTGGATGGTGTGTGCGAAGTTAATTTAGATTTGGTTAAGAAATGGAGGAGTTGGGTTCAAAATGGGGGTGTTCTATTTCGGGACCGATGGGAATGGAGCTTTTTGATGAGGGAACAAGCTTAAGTGCTTTGGAAATAGCTCTAGTGGCTCATCTTGGGTAGCTAGGGCTCTGAGGATGTTGAAGTGCTCTATTGGAGTTGGAATCAGGTGGGGTATACCCCCTCCTCCTTTTTATCGGATCGCCGATCAGGTTTGGCATCTAATGGCCATCCAACCACCTCAGGGGGTTGTGGATGGCAGGGAGGAGATGAGTTATCTCAATTTGAGTGGGTGAATGTGTGGAGGTGGCTGCCAAGGAGGGATAATGGGTGTCATTGGGTTTCTAATGTGCCAATGGGGGAGGTGAGGTGAGTTCACCTCTCTATGGGTCATGGCCAACCCAACCACCTCTTGGGTTAGGTTGGGTAGTGTCATAGGTGCCTGGGTGGACCATTGGGAGAGTGTCAAGTGGCCATGTAATGGAAATGACCACTTACATGGGTGATTTGTCTCATGTGATACTCCTGACCCAAGGGTAGAATGGTCATTTGGCATTGGATTTAATTTGGGCATATTTGAAATGAGTCAAAAGTGGTTCATACCAAATATCAAGTGATTTGGAGTTTATTTGATTAGGTTTGGCTCAATTTGGCTCAAATCGATCAAATTGGGTTAGGTTAGGTCAAGTTGGCCAATTGGTCAAATTGGGTCAAACCAAGAGTTGGGTCAAGTTCATATGATCATTTTGGATGTTTTGGTTTAATTGGTTTGGTTTAGTTTGGCTTAGATTTGATCTTGGCTCATTTGAGTTCATTTGAGTTAAGAGGGTTGACTTGGTCAAAGGACCAAGGTGACTTGGTTTGACACAATTTGTGATAATTGATCAACCTAAGGTGACCACCAATCATGATAGGAGGTTTAGATTGGCTTGGTTCGATCAAATTTGGATTGAATTGAAGTTTGGCTCAAATAGGTCCTTTAGGTCACTTTGGGTCAAGTGAACCTAAATAGTTCAATTGGATCGATTTTGGGTTGAGTTGAGCTTGGTTGAGTTTATATATGGATTTGGGATTGATATATAAATTCAATTACAATTGATTTGGGTTTGGATGAGTTTTGGTTCATTTGGATATTTCAAGTCAAAATGGCTAAGGTGGGTTTGACTTGGGTTGATTTTGGTTTGGTTTGTTGAATATAGATTTCATTTATATTTGTGGACATGATTGAAGGTATGATTGATTCAAGAGAAAATTAATTGAATTTGGGTTTTGGAATGAAAGAATTTAGCTATGTCCATGGAGTTTGGTCATGTGGCTTATGAATGGTTTGATTTAGTTTGATTTAATTTTGATCATTTGAATGTTGATTTGATTTATATTTAGGAAGGTGATTGAAGATATAAATTGATTATGAGAAAATCAATTAAGTTTGGATTGATTTGGACTAAGATTTGGCTAAGTTTATGGAATTCGATCACATGACTTAAGATGGATTTTGAGTTTGGATTTGATTTGATTATAAGTTTCAATCATTTGATTTGGGTGATGAGTTGAATTTGAGGTTTGATTATGGCTTAAGAGGGTGAACATAGGTTGGGTTTAAGCTATAGGGTAGGTAGATTATCCTAATCCCTAAGGCATAACCTAATCCAATGGTTAACCCTTCTAAGTCTCTAGGCTTAGGTTAAGTGTTTACCTAATTGCTAGAAGTTTCTCATGACTAGGGAAGTATTAGTGTCTAGAAGACTCTTAAATCTAAGATGGGAAGATTAAGTCCTCACTCCAAAAGTGAGGTCAACAATTATTGAGAGTTATTTCCTCTGAGAGATAAAAAGATAAAAAAAGACTCCTAAATAGTCCAATTGGGATCGATTTTGGGTTGAGTTGAGCTTAGTTGAGTTTATATATGGATTTGGGATTGATATATAAATTCAATTGCAATTGATTTGGGTTTGGATGAGTTTTGGTTCATTTGCATATTTCAAGTCAAAATGGCTAAGTTGGGTTTGACTTGGGTTGATTTTGGTTTGGTTTGATGCTTATAGATTTCATTTATATTTGTGGACATGATTGAAGGTATGATTGATTCATGAGAAAATTAATTGAATTTGGGTTTTAGAATGAAAGAATTTAGCTAAGTCCATGGAGTTGGATCATGTGGCTTATGAATGGTTTGATTTAGTTTGATTTAATTTTGATCATTTGAATGTAGATTTGATTTATATTTAGGAAGGTGATTGAAGATATAAATTGATTATGAGAAAATCAATTAAGTTTGGATTGATTTGGACTAAGATTTGGCTAAGTTTATGGAATTTGATCACATGACTTAAGAGGGATTTTAAGTTCGGATTTGATTTGATTATAGGTATCAATCATTTAATTTGGGTGATGAGTTGAATTTGTGGTTTGATTATGGCTTAAGAGGGTGAACATAAGTATATCCTAATCCCTAAGGCATAACCTAATACAATGGTTAACCATTCTAAGTCTCTAGGCTTAGGTTAAGTGTTTATGTGTAGTGAGTGTTAGAAGGGTTAACCATTGGATTAGGGATGTTGAGTACTTATGGGAACCCACCTAGACATTAAGTGGGTGTTCTATGGCGAGTATGGAGCTCTATATATCATTTGAGTGAGAGACCTAACCTACTAATTTCTATGATATGCAACTACTCATAAATAGTGGATTTATATGTCAATGTAGATTCATTGAACTTTGGTTATTTTGGTTGTTTAGTCTTCCTTAGTCACTCGCCAACCATAGGCAAGCCTAAAAATGTAGCTAATTTTTATACTTCATTCTTCAAGCATCCTTCTTTGACCTGTCATATGTGTAGTGAGTGTTTATTATCGAGTCACTCTCTTCTATAGATTCGGTCTTATTCTGATGATGGCTCATTGTAAAGGCTTTCCTTGCAAGCTTGTGTATATATATATATATATATATATATATATATATATATATATATATATATATATATATTACTTACATTAGTTTTAAAGTGTGCTCTTCTATGTTAATGAATTTCTCTAAGGATAATCATCAGTAATTAGCTATTTTTATACTCATATGTAAGTGTAAAACACATCATTATGGTAACTTCATTGGTTTCTTCCAAGCATATATTAACTTATGCAAACTGTTGAATTTTCAATGGGCCACTCACCTAGGTCAGTAAATTATGGTTTATAAGGCTAAGTGTAGTTTCGATTGGTGCACCTCACCTTACATCTAACTCTTGGGTCTAGACTTATATAATATAGAGGATTCATGTGCTACTCATTGTAGAGCTATCAGAAAAGGGGGAGTTAGCTTGCTATAAATATAGTCATCTCCTTGGATGCATAAAACCTTATGTCTTCACAGGGGAACACATCTAGTCTTATTGATTATGAAATAATCTTACACTACTTATTTATAAATATCATCATAAAGGAGTGAGTCAGCTCCTTATTAAAATAGTCTCACACATGATTGTTTATTAGCAATTTAAATATGCATGATACTACAGAGCAAGTATGCACATAGATAAGGGTAGCATGTTAAGTGCAACTTTCCCTTTTTCTTGGGGCTTTGGCTTATTTGTAGAACTATTAATTCAATGCTTAGGCTTTTTTAGAATGAGTAGTCTAATTTCCCTTTAACACCTTTGATTTGATGCTTGACCACCCTTCAACTTGGTTAAAACACACTTATAGTCAAAAACTCTTAATTAAGTTGGCCCAATTCCCTTATATTTAAAGTTGGCCAACTTTATGGGTGATTAAGTGGGTTTAGAGATTAAGTGACTTTTTGTAAAATATTTACTTGGGGAATAGAAGTTTTTCAAGCCTACAGAAGCATTGATTAGTTCTCATGTAGAGAAGTCAAGTACTACATGGCTTATTATCTCTATTCTATTAGTTTGTAGAAAGCTCAACGAGTTAGTATTCTTTAAATTGGAAAAAAGGATTTTACAATTTGGTTTCCTTGCTAAGAGAAATGGATACTAAATGATGATAAAAAATTTATACTTCCCTTAACACTATATTTTTAAATTCATTTGAACTCCCAGTCCTTGTTATGCTTTTTTTCAAGTCTGCAGCTGATGTACAATAAATATAACTTTCTAACAATCTGGTGTGGGTAGACCTTGGTTAACTTCAATGACCCAACTTGTTAATGGAGGGGCTCTTCCAAGTTGTCTAGAAAAGTAGGGGAGGGCTCTAGTGGGTTCAATTAGAACTAGTGGGGCATTATTTTATAGTTTTGGGTCAACCCACAAACAAATAAGAAATTGATTCAAATCTTCAATCCAATTTACTAACAACTAGAACTCTCTCTAGTACCTCAAATTTTATGAAATAAAAATCAAATTGTAGATTATTAAGCCTACTTGTAATTTAGAAAGTTTTGTTCATTTTGTAGAGTTTTAAATATTTTCCAAGATTTTCTCCTAGGACTATTCATAATAAAAATAGCTAGACCGACTCTCCAAAATTATATATAGGTTGGATAGAAGTTTAGAAATCCTTGAAACCAAGCCTAAATGACACATGAAATCTAAAAAAAATGTGTTAAAAATATTTCTGAAATGTTTCATCGAATTTGGTAAAGTTTAAGGGTACTAAACATCAACAACAACATTAACTGGACAATCAAGTCCTAACACTGCTAACCTCAAATAATACCTAGAAAACTCACTTTTTGGTCAAGGAAAATAATTTCATAACATAATAAAATATTTTAACAACAATAGATATTACACATAATACTAAAAGGTTAAATTTAAACACTCACTAAAAGTAGCATATGCAAGAAAAAATCACCAAATCCTTCTTTCTGATTGGTCAACGACCAAGTCTTCACTAATGGAGGAACTTATTCCCATTTTTATTCTAAATATCATTAGCAGTACACTCTAGCAATAAACCATAGTTTTTATAGGATATGACCATTCAAACCTGAAAAGTGGGGGGGAGAAGAGAGAGTGGTGGAGAGTGAGAGTATCTCACTCCAAGTCAAATTTAATTATTATAACTAATTATTTAATTAATTATAATGGCATTTAACACTTTGGCCATTCCCTTTATTTATGTTACATTTAGCATAATAATTAACAACAAGTACACAAAATAATGTAACAACCTTTTCTTCACTAATGGAGGAACTTATTCCCATTTTATTCTAAATATCATTAAGTGCCAAGAGAGTGGTGGATAGTGAGAGTATCTCACTCCAAGTCAAATTTAATTATTATAATTAATTATAATGGCATTTAACACTTTGGGGATTACCTTTATTTATGTTACATTTAGCATAATAATTAACAACAAGTACATGAAATAATGTAACAACTTTTGACTTCTAACATAACATATATGAACTACTTATATGAAACAACATTAATATGATAACTAACACATACTCTTCATTTCTTTAAGCTTGATTTCTTTACTTGACACTCATGCTCTTTGTAATGTAACATTTATAATTAGTCTTCATCTACTTTGATTTATTTAGCTTTTATTATCTGACATTGTGCTTATGCACACCATTTCCCTTGTACCCAAAAAAAATTATTCTCCAAAGAGTTGAATTCCATGCAGTTAGCTATATGCTTTGAATTTAGTTTTTAGAAGTTGACTCTAATCATCCAAGTGTGTGTGGTGTTTTTTATTTGGAATTATAGAGAAACCACATAGATCTTAGGGGATACTTATTGAAATGATCTAGTGTGACATCAAAAAATGATGTACTATGCTGAAAAGTAGAAACATCACCTTACAATGGACTGAATCATCTAATAAGGACTACTAAGGCTAATGGGTCTATGTATACTAAAGACCTTTCCCATACTTTACATGTATAAAGTAAAGTGGAGTTTATTTTCAGCTAGGATCTTTAGTTTCCTACATAGGAAAGCTTCCAAAAATAAATACATCCTAGGAAATCAAAATTTCTTCTGATTACTCTCAATTAAATTAGTCAACTAATGTTTCTAGAGATTTCAAAGTTTGGTGATCAAAGGATTGTTAATTATTATGAATGAAGTAAGAGAATTTTAGGTAGGAAGAGTTCTTCACGAACTCCAAAGGAGAATTAGTTGGAAGCACTCATGTTACTAGGAAGCTTAGTGAGTGCTTCAGTCTACCTTATAATGAGGCTTTATATTTTTAAAGGTGAAAATTATATTTATTTGAATTGACATTTTATTATAATATTAGGACTAAGATTACAAGAATACAAGAGTGTGAAAATGACTAAGAGGTGAAGACTTATACCCATAGAAAATGAGGAACAAGTAATCTCTAAACCTATCTAAAGTGCTCTAGCATAAGCTAAGAGCTCGACTTAAATCTATGTGAGGAAGGTGGGATGCATCGGTTTACCTCCATTAGAATGAGTGAACAAATTATTACTCTTTTTGACTTATAATCAGCTGGAGTGACTGCTAGCTAACACCTCCTATAATTCAAAACCATTCGACAAATCTTATGTAAATGCAATATAGTTAGGTTGTTATTTATTATGAATGAATCTAGAGCCCTAAACTCACTCTCTAAAAGACTAGATCATGACTGGTGTATAAATTATGAATTAAAGTAATGCAATCAAATTTACAAATTTTATTTCTTTTTGGCTCATTATTTTTAACTTAGGCTTGTGAGAGTTTATGCCTAAATACATGATAAAATTAGATTATAGGCTAAATCAGCAAGAAGATGTGTTCTCCACTATAAGAAACTATCTTCACCGTTCAAGCCTTATCCCTTATCGTGCAAGACTGGAGATCCCCTATTTTCAAGACTGAGATATGTGAGTCATTATAGCAAATTAATATTAAAAGTTAAATCTTAAATTTTAACTTTTAGTAGAAAATTAATTTTTGATTTTATAATGACAAGATACAATTCTCAATGCAGCAAAAAATAAACTATAGTAAAGTAAAGAGAGAAAATAGGCACAAAATTTTTATGTGGTTCAGCCAAACCCCAAAACTGGCCTATGTCCATGCCTAGCCACCCTTGGCTAGGAATCCACTAAGTGCAAAATAGCTTACAAATAGTAATAGGATGAGTACAATCCTTACAACAATATGTACTCTCTTACAAGGGGGTGATTATAACCCCAATATAAATTTTACAGCACAAAAAGAAAAATACAAAATAATAAATTTTGATAAAATATATATCTTACAAATATATCAAGCTATTCAATTCAAAAAGTGACCTCACAACTTATAAATGATCACTTTACAACTTACAATTTTGACAATATAGAATGCTCACTTAATTTTGATAAAATAATAATAAAATAAATATCTTAAAGTGATCTTACTAAGATATTTATGTTATTATAATTTGTAGACTAATATAAAAATAATTTCAAAATAAATTTATAATATTCTATTGCATAATAAAATAAATTTTAGTAAGGAATAATTTTAAGTTTAAGAGAAAATATAACAAGTATGTTTATAATAGTGTAAGAATGATTAACTCTCTACTAAACTTCTTTTTTCTTAATTATTAAACAATAAAAATAGTAAGCTTTACTAAATTTAAGCAAGATAAAATTATTTAAATAAAGTATATTAGTTGAAATAAAATGATAAGTGACAAATAAAATAATTTAAATTTTTATAAATTTTATTATGATAAAGAAACTTTATTTATAATAGATCTAGCATATATTCTAAAATTCTAGCAATAATTTATTTTATTTTAACCAAAATGATGCTTTCAATTAATGCAACTGATCATGAATTACTTAAATAAATTAGTATATGATAGATCTAAGTAAGCTAGTAAGCTTTTAATTAAAAAGAGAGATCTATCAAACATGAAAATATTTTCATCACAATAAGTTAATTTAAAATGCTTAAAGTATACTTATAAAATAGATCTATGAATAAATGATTTTTCAAATAAGATTGATGATGAAATATTTCAAGAAACCCAAAGAAATTTGCAGGAAGCTAAAAATTTCAGTAAGATGAAATAAATCCTACAAACTATCACAAGAGTTTCTTACAAAAAAATGATTGAAGAAACTTTGATGTAAAAAACTTAAACTTTGTTGTCCAAAGACTAATTCACCAAAAGTAGAAATTTAAAAGAACAAATAGATAGTGAAAATAGTATGAACAACTAAAAGAGATTAAGATAAAAAAAAACACACTCAAGTAATTTGAGAAAGCTCCCTTAGTTGAAGATGTTGAAGCTTCCAAACTAAGGATTTGATCTTGCAATATTTGGAGAACACTTGAAAGGGAAATCTAGGAAGTTTTCGCTTAGATTTGCTAGAGAGATTTTAAATTTAAATGAGCAACCTTTTCATGAAGAGATTAAGAACTATTTATAAGCAAAAATGTCATTTTGAATTATTTCAAAGAAATATATTATTCTAACATCATTTTATCGTACAAAAATTTAATATTCAATAACATATAATTTATATTAAATAAATATTAAATTCAAATAGCCAAAAAAGCTAGTCACATGGGCAAGTAAAAAATAATCAAATATGGATCTTAATATATTCAAAGCATATAGCATGCATTCATTATTAAAATCATCTAATGTTTTAAAACTCATAATAAATATAATTTTAATCAAATGTAGTTCATGTGACCTATCCAATTAAAGGAAAAAAATCCAAGGAATCCATTGAAGATGAAATCAGATCTAAATTCCTTGATTATAAATTGACTTTGGTTGAAATACTAAATTTCATGTATTTTGGTTAATTTTGAAATATGATATTTAAAAATTATGATATAATTTAGCTATAATCATACATATGTTAATTATCATATAGCTTTTAATTTTAATTAATATAGTTAATTATATTAAGTATATAAAGTAGTTACACTCAATAGTTATAATTAGTTATCATTTATTATTTTGACAATTTAAATGCTATGTATGAAGCATTGAATGTTAATTTAATAAAGATTTATATAAATTAACATCATTATCAATATTTAAAATAAGTAAAAATAATATGTTAATTTGTGAGCAAATTAATTCATGTCAATGAACTCATACGAACCTCTAAGATAGTTATAAATGCATATAACCTAAAATGTTGTATCTTGAGCTTCAAGATATTCATTTTGATCTATCTTTCATTCTTCTATATTTATAATTTCATCAAACATATAGTGTGATGTATTAGATATGTAATTAGCAATTAATATATTTGATTCACATAAAACATGCATTACAACATCCAAGCATACGTTTCTTATTATCAAAATTAATAGGATTGAACATGAGGTTCATAAAGCCAACAAGATAATATTCATGTGTGATATTGAAACATACAACCATATAGCCAAGGGGTTGCTAAATTTTTTATTTCTTGATTAATATACTTAGGCTTTATTATGAGATTTTGAGTTCATTAAATTTAATTGAAATTTATTAATTAGAGTAGAAAAATAAAGTTTTCTAAATAGGCTACCGTATCTAGGACACAAAAAACAATCAAACTTTAAGAAATCCAGAAAAATATGCCATTTCTATTACACAATCAATGTAAACACAACAATCAATAATTATTGATTAAAAGAATAAAAGGTTGGTGTAGTTGAGTACCGTCATACACCCTAGAGAAGAAAAAAATTCGTTAATCGAGCTGTAATCTTATACAACCGAGATTATAATTAAACTATAAATGAAAAATAAATCTATGGGGCTTTTCAATTCATCATTTTTAGCTTCACATCATGGTTTCAAACCTCAGGTATCACATAGTCTCCCAGGTCTATGCCTTCTAGCCACTACTTATGTTAAACATCATAGCTCTAATTTTATTTCTATTGCAATTATTACTTTTTTATGGAAATCAAATATAACTACATGTGTAAAATAGTAGTTAGCTTAACCCACACATTCAAACCAAGCAATTATATTTCATACATTTGGGCTTAGCACCCTGCTTTGGGATCAAGCCCACTAGTCCTAATAGATTATCCTTAGAGATTTAAGTAGCACTTACAAGTAATAAATATTTATAATTATTATTATTATTATGGAAGCCTCTCAAGCACAATATCCTACAAAAATTATCATGAGTCTAATATCGCCCTAACATCTAGACTACACATAAATAATCCTAACTTCTAGTCTAGAAATAGTATATCATAAAACAAAATATTGCATCATCACAACCATTACCAGCCTAACTTAAGACTGATATTAGTGACTTAGCATTCTATTATGTGTGCTAGGTTTAGTTTGGTAGGCCATGATTAGGTTTTTGGTGTTTGAAACCTTCAATGATGTATGTTTAAATTTCTATTAAGGCTAGTTACGCTTTACATAATTAATAATTTAAAGTTATTTTTAACTTGAGCTTTCAATTTCATTTTGAGTTTCATTTAATTTTTTTGTTATAAAGATAGGAAGGAAGGGTGAAACCTACCTTAATCCTTAAATTTAGGCTGAATCTAAGAGGTTGATTTTATAGTTTTTAATTCTCTTAATGAAGTGTTGCAAGTTTTACTAAAGCTTATGTTTGGGTTCGTCGTAAGGAAGTTACCTTACATGATAAAGACACTCTTAATATTAATGAAACTAAAATATAGTTGACTTGATGATATTCTCTCAACCTTGCTTCATTATTTTTTTGTATTTATTTTAATGCATACATATAATTAGCTAATGATATTTAATGAACATATGTATATATCATTAGTTACATCACACTTGATGCATGGATGAACTAATATACCTTCAACTATTAATATTTACTATAAATTATGGCTACATGATGCATGAATATCATAGGAATATATGTTTTAATTTTATGCATATACATCAATCTACGTAAGTGCATTCCATTGTTGAACTAGAAAAGTGAGGTAATTAGAGACCCCTTTAGACTCAAAGTCTAGTGTTCCCGGGATGTCCAGACTATATACTTGTTAATTCATATACATATACACACATATATGAACATAAGGATGGATTTATAAAATTTTATTAAATGTAATTAGAGAAATTATTTATACTTAATATATAATTTACTACAAATTTTAAGGTATGTGCCATTATTATACGAGGCATTATGACTTCCTTCGAACTCGTAGTCATGTGACCTCAGATTTCCCAACTATATACCTTTCAAATCATAGCTCATACATGTACAAATTATAATTAATTTTTAATTATTTGTATTAATTTATATTTATATTAATATTAATAGCTATGAATCAATAAAATAAATTAAAATTTATTAGTGATAATAGCAACACTATTTAATTCAAATGCATGTAATTAATGTAATCTTTCATTTTTTTTTTTTTTTTTTGGAATATGGATGCATGAACACATGAAACACAAAAAGGGTAATTAAACACCATCAAATAGCCCATTTGGTTCATTAATTCTTAAGGACATTCCCATTAAGACAAGCATCTTTAAGCCTAATCAAACTTACTAAGGATTGATTTTAGGAATTTGAACCATTTAATCCAAAAAAAGAGAGATGAGATTATTGAAGTCACCCCTTAGCCCATCTTTGTTCATTAAGGAATTTAAAACTGATTTATGTGATTTTTATGATTTAATTAATGTTAGTTAATTAATTAATTAATCAAATAAGTCCCAAAAGAGCCTCTAAATCTAATTAAGACTTAAACATGAGCCCAAAATTAAGGTAAAATTATCAAAAATACATAAATATGCCTTAAGAATTCCAATGCAATTAGGTTCATAATTAAGGGTTATTTAAATAAAGAAGGAAAAGGTAAAATCATTAATTACACTGAAAATACCCCAAACAAATTGGGGATCTTCATTTCATTAAAAATCTCTTTATTAGTTGAGCACAAAGAATGTTTGGTTAGTTTTTTTACACTATGTTAATTATTATGATTTTTCTAAGTTATAGATTAATTAATTAATTAAGGGCCTATTAGGATGATTTGGGGGAAATAATTAGAATTAGGATCCCAATTAATCCATAAGAACATCCTTATTGTCTTAATATTTAATTGAGATCTCATAATTACTTTTATAATATTTTTATTTTTAAATAATTATTAAATACATAAAATGTTTAATTAGGGTTTGAAAATCAAGATTTCCCAAATTACTTAGAAAATTATTTTGAAATAATTATGAGAGGTAGAGGTCAACCCAAGGAATCATTAAACCAATTTTCAAGTCAATTAGCCAAGTAATTAAGGCCTAGTTAAGCTAATTAAGTGAAATTTTAAACCTTAATTAAGAATTGTTCACTTAACAAAAATTACGGGTTTTATTTTTCTTTAACTCTCCTTTGTCTAAGCTTTCCAAAATGGATTTATTTGTATTTTATTAATTTTTGTACAATTAATTATTATTTTTCATAGTCCTAGCTAATTAACTCACATTTTAATACCTATTTAATCCATTTACACAATCGACATCGAGTCAGCGCTGTCACGACATCGCTTTCCACATGGTGCCACGAGACTGGTTACTTAAATCAACCCATGTGGTTGTTGAGTCAACGTTAGTGGGCATGCTTTCTCCTCAGCTGTTTGATTACGAATCAAATGATGGAGATTAATATCATGGATTAAATAAAAATATCTATCATAATTAATAGAAATGTCTGTTCTAATCATGCAGAATGGACAGTTGGTGATCTATCATCAACCCATAGTGAGAGACAGACACTATCCACCCTTCGTCTTCCGATCTAAACTTGTTAGAGCTTGTTCGATGGTGGAAACAATTTCAAAATGATCAAGAGGAAAATCTAGAGGAGATCATATGATATGATCAACACTAAATGCTCTATTCTTTCAAAAAGCAATAAGAATCCTATGTTTTTTAAAGTTCACCAAAATTTATCTTATTAGAGCTATAAATCGATAGCCTAATATTAATTTAGCTTCGTCTTAAAGAGGTGAAGCCCTGCTGTAAAGATCATGAGCTAGCTCCCTACCGATCATCCTTTAGACCAAACAACACCTTGAAGCTCATCAATGTTGGTCTTGGAGTACATTTTAGTGCTTGAATCGAGTGAGGATCAATTCATTTTGACTCGCCAGAGTGAGGAGAAGGTGTGGGTGAAGTTAATTTGTGCTTGGTGTAGTTTTGGTGAGGTTGGACAATAGGGAGGCTCAAGTTTGAAGTGGGGTTGATCTCATTTGTGATGGGGTGCTAAGGAGGCACTAGGGAAGTTTAGGGGCTGGTCTCTTGGCTCTAGTGATCATCCGTGTGAATTTTGAATGCAAAGGGAGGAGTATACTCTCCTCTCAAAGTGAACCAAGCCATGAGATTGGTTCAACCTTTGGGAGTAGTCAGACCAACATAGGTGGCTGAATATGGTAGGGGACTGGAGAGATGGATGTGCTTGAGTAACTAAGGGAGCCTGGTACCTTACCACGGAGTGTGCACCCTTTTGAGGTTGACCAATGGCTAGCTAAGGAGAGGAGGTCCTCCCCTTGGTCAAGTACTAAGCCCAATAGCTTTGGGTTAGGTTGGGTCAGTGGTCTTATGTCCAAAGTGGGCCATAGGTGGCTGCCATGGGCTAAGAAGGCTGATAGGTCTTCCAAATGTGGATTTTGTCTTATTTGGAATGATTGGTTCAGTTAGTTTGTGTCAAACTAGGTTCACCATGGGTTATGTTCACTTGGGCAGGTCAAGGGGGACCTAAAGATGAGTCATTCCAAGTTTGGTTGGGTTTGGCTAAATTTGAACTATGTAGTTCAATTTGGATTCAAATGGGTTAAGTTGACCAATCAACTAAATTGGGTCAAGATGGCTAGTGGATTATGTTCAAATGGCCATTTGGTATGTGCGATTTATTTGATTCAGTTTGAAGTGAATTTGGAATTAGTATATATTGGTTCATTTGGGTTTAATGGGCTAGGTTGACCAATTTAGTCAAATTGATCAAATTGGGTTAGGTGAGGTGTTGAATCATGTTTTATTAATCATTTGAGAGTGATTGGAGGCTTTAGTTTGAATTGTGTGGTGTTTTAATTTGGAGTCATAAGGACACCACGTAGATCTTACGGGGCACTTATTGGAGTGATCAGGTATGACATTAAGGTATGATGTACAATCTCGAAAGATGAAAACATCACCCTACAATAGACCTAATCACCTAATAAAGACTCCTATGGTAGATGGGTCTATGTATATACTAGAGATCTATCTCCTACTTTACATGGGGAAGCAAAGTAGGGTTTATTTTATGATAGGTTCTTTAGTTTCCTATAGAAGCAAGCTTCCATAGTTAATTATATCTTAGGAAATAGGAACTTTTTAAGAACACTCTTAATTAAAGTAATCAATAAGTATCTCCAAAGATTT
Organism: Cymbidium sinense; assembly: GCA_021442155.1. Classification (NCBI taxonomy): domain Eukaryota; kingdom Viridiplantae; phylum Streptophyta; class Magnoliopsida; order Asparagales; family Orchidaceae; genus Cymbidium; species Cymbidium sinense. The sequence goes on along the minus strand of CM038218.1, from coordinate 140,156,177 downwards.
CAAAACTAGACTATCAAAGGATCATGTAATTATGGAAATAAAGTTATAGAGTTCAAATAAGAAGACTTATTTATGGATTCCAAAGAAGGATAAGTAGGGAGCACTCATGATACTAGAAAACCTAGTGAATACTCTGGCCTACTTTATAGTAAGGCTTTACATATTTGAAGAGAGAATTTAATTTTTATGTAAGTTAAAATCTTTATCACAATGTTAGGGCTTATAATCCATCAACACACGATTATGGAAATGCTTAAGAGGTGAGGACTTATACTTATAGCCAAATAGAAAATAAGTAACCTCGAAACCTAACTCTAAGATGCTTTAGCTCAAGCTAAAAGCACGACCAAAGCATAATAGAAAAATGGGACATAATGATTTACTTCCACAAGAGAGGATAAATTCGTCTCAACTCTTCTAGCCTTACAACCGCCTAGAGTGGCTGCCAGCTAACACCTCATATGCTTTAAAATCATATAGGCCGATCTTATGTAGATGCAAGATAGTTAGGCTGTTATTTAATTAGGAAGGAAGCTAGAGTCCTAAACTCACTCCCTAAGAGACTAGATCATGATCGGTATGAAAGCATGACTTAGACTAATGCATAAATTTACAATATTTTACACCATTTTGACACATTCATTTTGGACTTAGGCTTGTGATAATTATGTCTATATGCATGATGAAATAAAGTTATGTGCTAAATCAATGAGAGGAGGTGTTCTCCACTACAAGGGATTGCCCTCAACAGTCAAGCATATCTTCTATCATACAAGAATGGAGACCCTCCCTATTCAAAGAGTGAAATAATATGGTATGTATGATGTGAGATCATACAACATTCAGCTAAGAGATTGCTAAATCTTTTATTTATCTTGATTATAAACCTAAGCATTAAGGTGAGGTTGTATTAAAATTTAATTATTAGTTATTTATGAGGATAAAAAATTTAATTTTATCTTAAAGAGCCTACCGCATCGAGGCCAAACATCAAATCATCATATTTTAAAAAACCTATGAAAAACATGTCATTTTTATTGCACAAACTAAACATAACAATCAAACATTTAAATTTTTATAAAAAGAATAAAAGGCTAGTGCAGCCAGATACTACTATAGACTCTAGAAAAGAAAAAAAATTGGATAGTCGAGCTCTACCTTGATATAACCTAGATTATAATAGAATTTTACAATTACAATGAAACATATGCTATGGGATTCTTCAACTTCTTATCTTTTTTTTCTTTCCTCCTCTTCTTCTGGATTGGTTTTGCTTCAGGCTTAATAGGGCCTCCCTGGTCTTTTCTTATAGCCACTACGCATCCTAAACCCCATAGCACTAATCCTAATTACCATTGCAACAATTACATATTTATGAAAAATAAAATCTAACTACACTTATAAAATAGATGTTACTCAACAAACATACAAGCCAAAAAAATTATACTTCATATGTTTGGACTTAACACTCTGCACATGAGTAACCAAGCCCACTTGTCCTAATTGGATTATGATTAGAGGTATAAGCAACCTTCAAGCAAGAACATTTATATTTATTTATTATTTTAATGGCCCCTTTAGCATAATCCCCTACAGAAAATATCATTAGGCTATTATCGACCTAACATCCTGTCTACGCATAAACAATCCTAATATCCAGTCAAAAACATTGCATCATAAAATAAAACATAACTCTACAACATACATCAACCTAACCTAAATGCTAAAATTGGTGACTTAGCATTCTAATGTGTGTGCTAAGGATTAGTGTGGTATGTCTCAGTTAGGCTTTAGAAGTGTGATTATCTAAAGTTTAGATTTTTTTAAGTTAAATATTAGGGGAGGTATCACTTAAAATTATTGAAAGATAAGTTAATTTTAATTTGCATATTTTTTATTTCATTTGATTCCTATTTAACATCTAATTATTATAAAAAGAGGAAAAAGGTTTGACATCCTTCTTCCCTATCCTAAGTTATTTTCTAAAGGTATGTTATTATGACTTTGGTTTTTTTTAATGAATGACTTATCAAATAATTTTATTAAACTTAAGTTTGGGTTAATCTTAAAAATCTCATTCAAACATGAAAGGGATCTTAGGATTAACAAAATTGAATCACTATCACATGGATAACATTCCATTATTCTTTTTCATCATTAATAGCATACACATCTTTTTATTTTTACTACTCATGATATTTGATTTAACACATATTTATACATACAATCTATTTTTATATTTTCACACTTGATGATTCTTAATGCATGTATTTTGGTATAAAAGAAAGATTTCATCTTTTAGTTAAGCATATATACATGTATTAAAGGCTTAAGTAAGTATGTGTCATTGTTAAACCAGGGAAGTGAGATTATCTAAGATCTCCTTGGGGCTACTTAAAACCCCATGTTCCCAAAATGTTTATAGACTATATACTTGCTAATCTTAAATACATGTAAACATATACACAAAAATAGGAAAGAAAACCATGCAAAAATTATATTATAGCAAATCATTTATCATGTTAAAGAAAGTTCTATCCCAAATTCTAGCACATGCACACATATGAATGAAATTAAGCAAGTATGTGACCAGGAAAGTAAGATTATCTAAGACCTTCTTGGGGCTACTGAAAGCCTCGTGTTCCTAGGATGTCCAGACTATATACTTGTTAATCTTCAAACATACATAAACATACTCATGAATTATGAAAATAGGATAATCCTTTACTATGTTTAAATTATAAGTAAATGAAAATTTTTATCATATATTTATAGCCAATATTAAATTAGCTTTTTATCATTAACTTGTAACTTTTGAAGATAATTTGAGATTTATTAGTGATAATAGCTGCACCATATAATAATGCTAATCCAACACATGCAACTTTGATATAAATATTCTTTTGATTCTCTTTTTTTTATTATTATTATTATTTTGAAAACATGGATACATGATATGAACGGCATGCAAATTTATAATGACTGAAAAGGAATGACTAAACATTGCCACATAATACATTCAATTACTTTAACTCCTAAGGATAATCAAGTCAAATAAATATTCCATAAGTTTAACCAAAGTTGTTATGAAATTTGATTTTTGTGTTTGAATTATTATAACCTAGAGGAGAAATGACACTTAGTGTTTTCCCCCATCCCACATTAGTGACTTAATATATTATAACCTAAAGAGGAGAAATGACACTTAGTTGGTTATTTAAAATCTCTGATGTAGCAGCTAATTTAATAATGGTAGATGTGATTTCGTACTGACTGTTCGATCTTGGATCAGACTATCGAGATTAATCCCATGAAAAAGGATTAAATAAAAAATTCTAGCTCAATTAATCATGGTTGTTCATTCTAATTATGTGGAACAGGCAGTGATGATTCGTCCTCCCCTGAGCATTGGAGGATGGACACCGTCCACCTTTCATCGCTCGATCTGATCTTATCGAAGCTCGTTCAATGGAAAATTTGACTCCAAAATGATCAGGGAGGAAATCTAGAGAAATTCTATGGTGGAAATCACATGAAATCACATTTCACTTCAAAAAAGACCAACACCTATGGGAGAAATCCACGATTGTCAAATTTTTACTTCGCTTGAGCCAGAGACCGTCGGTCCATCGATAAAGATAACTTCATCTTGAAAAGATGAAACCCTGTTAAGAAGATCACGAGCTACCTCTTCATTTATTGCTGTGTCAACCAAATAATATTGTAAAACTCACTGAAGATAGTCTAGCGAAGCCTTTCGTTGATCGAATCATTTGAGAAATGATTTGTTTCAACTCACTAGAGTGAGGTGAAGGTGTGGAAAGATTTAATTTAGGTTTAGTGGAGTTTTGGTGAGATTAGACAGACAGGGCTCTCAATTTCGCTCGTAGGTTGGTCTCGTCAGTGGAGGAGTGCAAAAGGAGCTTTAGGGAAGATCTTAGACTGTGCAAAATGCTTTAAGGAAGGTTTCTGTGAATTTTGAATCCTTGGTCCGGAGGTGGCAGAGGACTGTTGAGGTGGAGGTGCTTGAGTGGCTAAGTGAGTGGAATGGGCTAGCATGGGGTGTACAACTCTCCTTAGGTGGACCAATGAAGTACCATGGGTGAACTCACCCTCTCATGGCCAAAGGCTAAGCCCAACAGCCTTGGGTTAGGTTGGATCAATGGTCCTCTTGTCCATGAAGAGCCAAAGGTGGCTTCCATGGAGTGGGGAGTTGGAGAACCCATCTAAATGGGAATTTTGTCCCATTTGGACGGCTTTGTTCAATATGTTTGACCCAAACTAGGTTCACCATGGGATGGGGCCACTTGGACAGGCCCATGGTGGCCCAAGGATGAGTCATGCCAAGTTTGGTTGGGTTTGGACTTAGTTTGGTTGGCTTTGGCTCAATTTGATCCATATGAGCCAATTTGGGTTCAATTAGGTTAAGTTGACCAATTGGTCAAATTGGGTCAAACCAAAGGTTTGAGTCAGTTCAATTGGTCATTTAGAATGCATTGGTGCAATTGGTTTGATTTAATCTGAAGTTTATTTGGATTTGGTTCATTTGGGTTCATTTAGACCAGTTGGGTTAAGTTGACCAATTTGGTAAAATTGGCAAAATTAGCTTGGGCATGGCTTAGGTTTAGGTTCAATTGATAATTTAGGAATGATTACAAGAATTAGTTTGAATTGATTTGGATTAGAGAATAATTTGGTTCAATTGGACCTTTTAGGTTAATTTGGGCTAAGTAGGTCAATTGGGTTAGGTTGACCAAATTGGGTTTAATTGAAGGTTGTATCATGCTCAATAATCAATTTATGATTGATTAGAAGCATTAGTTGTAATAATTTTGGATTGAAATGAGATTTGGCCCAATTCGATCCTTTAGGTCAAATTGGGTCAAATTGATTTGATTTGACCCAATTGATTGCAATTGGGTAATCAAAGATGATCAATAATCATTGTGGGAGGAATTGAGTGCGTTTATTCAATCCAATTTGGATTGGATTGAAGTTTGAATCAAATGGATCATTTTTATCACATTAGATCAAGTGAATCAAATATGTTGATTGGGTTGAATTGGGTTGAGTTTGGGTGACTTGGTGTCAATTAGGTGTTGAGAGGTATTCAATAATAGAATAGGAGTTGATTGGTGGCCTTGATTACAATTCATTTAGGCTTGATTGAGTTTTGGCACATTTGAAGTTTTTGGGTCAAATGGGCTAATTTGGGTTGATCAAATTCATTTGATTTGATTGGCTTGATTGCAAGTGTTGGTGGAGTTTAAAATGATCTATTGAATGGTTGGAGTAATTGAGAAATTCAAATTGGATTTAGTTTTCTTGAATGGGCTTTGGGTTGGGTTCAAATGATCGTGGTGGAGTTAACTTATGTTAAGGTCTAAGTCAATTTGGCTTGGAGCTTGGATTAGAAAATAAATTCAAGTGAGGTTAATTGAATAGGCTTGAGATTGGTTGTGTCTCATTCATGTGAGTTTAGGTTTGGATGAGTGAATAGGCATGGATGGGTCTTAGTTTAGGCCATAAGATAGGTAGAACTTATTTGTCTGAAGGTGTATCTTGGGCTTAAGGTATGCCTCCTAAGTCTCTAACTTTGGGTTTAGTATTCTCTTAGTCACTAGAAGTTTCTTATCACTACGGAGATCTAAGTTTTTACATGGTTCCTAAGTTTAAGATGAGGAAGGCTAATCCTCACTCCAAAAGTGAGGTGAACAATTTGATTTGAAATTGATCCTTTAGGTCAAATTAGTCAATTACATTGGTTTTGGTTTGGCTTCAATTAATGGTTGGAAAGTGTTCAATAATCGATTTGTGATTTATTGGAGGTAATAGTTACAATCAATTTGTATTGGAATGAGTTTATGCCCAACTTAACCATTTAGGTCAAGTTGGGTCAACTTGGGTCAAGTGGTCAAATTAGCTCAAGTGGATGTATTTGGTTGTAATTAAATGATTGATCATGATTAACCTTCATTTAGGAAGAGATTGGAGGAGTTGGTTTGGTCAAATTAGAGTTGAATTGAATTTTGACTCAATTTAGACTTTTGGCCAAATTGGGTAAAGTGACCTAGTTGGCTTGGTTAGGTTCAATTATGGCTAATTGAATATTAAGAGATATTCAATGATGGATTTGAAGTTGATTGATGGTTTTGATTGCAATCAATTTGAACTAGATTAACTTTTGGCTTATTTGGACTCTTTAGGTCAAATGGGTCAAGTTGGGCTAGTTGAACTAATTGATGGAATTGAATGGGTAGGAGTGAATTGGAATGTTCAATTAAGTGTCTAGAATGATCATGAGGCTTTGATTTATTCAATTTGTCTTAGATCACATTGATTTTAACCTTGGCCCTATAGGTTTCAAATGGGTTGACTTGGGTTAAAGGCCAATTAAGTTCTATTAAGCTCAATTAGGTTGTGATCAAGGTTCAATCACTTTCAATTGAAGTTCAGTTGAGTTTAGGTGAATTCAACTTCAGTTAGATTGGGTTGATTTTGAATTTAGCCCTCTTAAGCCTAAATGGGTTGAATTAGGTCAACTTAGCCACTTGATCGAATTGAACCATAATGGATCAAATTAGGTATAGGGTTGATTAGTCTTATTTGAGGTTTAATTTGTGGTCATTTTTTTGGAGTTTGGGAGTTGGTTTAATATGTGGCTTAATTGAGTTTAGGGTAGGTGGGCCCTATTTATCCTAGGATAGAGTCTAACCCTAGAGTTAAATCCCATGAGTCTTCTAGGCTTAGGGTCTGTGTTCACCCAACCACTAAAAGTGTCCTAATCTTATGAAACCCTTAGTTTTTAGATAAATCCTATGTAGGTGGCTTTTCTCCCCTTTTGACTAAAACCTATGATCTTTACTCTGATCTACTTTATATATAATGATGTCATACTCATAAAAAAATAAATGTTTTCAAGGTACGTGTAAATAACGATTTTATTTACCTTAAAAAGATTCATCTTTCAGATTTGGAGAAAAGCAAATTTCTTTAAATCATGTTAAATCTTTCACATTAAAAACTAGGTTGGTAAAATGTTTTTTTTTCCTTTAGCAATTAAAGAGCAACATTCATACTGAATTTTTTATCAATCTTAGATGGCCCACGTGCCCTAGTTTGTAGTTTCTAAATTAAGTGGATGAAAACCTCCCAACATAAATTCTAATTACTACATGATACTTCACATTGAATGCCTTAAAATTTCAATTTTATTCTTCATTTTAGCATATTTTACATTAGTGAATTTCAATTGATGTTTGAAACTTTCATGAAGACTTTGAAATCTTTGCAAATTGAATGTAGGCTCAAAAAATATATGTGAAGGAATGCTAAGAATTGTAGCTATAGACTATCTCAAATGGTATTCTATTTGTGTCCCTAGAGACATTACTATTATATGCAAAATCATTTACAAAGATGTCGGTGCCAATTTTTTAAACGTTTAGCCACCAAAATTCTCAAAAGATTTATTAAAGTTAAGTTTACTACCTCAATTTGGCCATTAATTTCGAGGTTGAAGGTTGAAGAGAAGTGATTTCATACCAATCTTTAAAAATAGATATCTCTTTACAAAAATAACATTGCTATAAAAGATGCATCATTAAATTTTGAGAAAATTAAGAAGTGAATCATTTGGGAGAAACAATCTACCATAATAAATATGTTGTTATGTCCTTTAATTGTCCTACAAATCCCAACAAGAAATCTATGAAAATGTTCTTCCAATGTTTTAGAAAAGTACAATAATTTTGTACTTTATACTTTGTACTTTTGGCTTTCCTGCTAGTATAGCTTAGGGTTATTACTTTTTCAACACCTCTTTTCAATGATGACCAAAAAAATAGTGTTATAGAAAGTATATTATTTTTAGCTTTCCAAATGTCATGCTACTCCCTGTTAGTGCAAATCAATGATTAAGAAATAGCCATATCGAAGTTTTAGGGATAAAAATCTCTTCCATTTATAAAGATATTTCTCAATCATGGCTTAATCATCACTTAAACTAACAAATGATAAGTTTGTTTGGGAATGTTCTAAATATATCAAATAAAAATTTAGGCATACCAGATAATCTTTCCCTTGTCTTTCAAATCCTTGAGTTTGAAATTCTATGGAAGTGATTACGAAAGTGACACTTGAAAGTGCATTTTTAGGCTTATTCTCTACCTTATCTTATGCTTAAGAACAAATATGAAGTCCTGAAAGAATTCAATCAATTTTATATGCTTATAATTCAATTCCTTGAGTATTGATATATTTTAGAGCATGATGTTAAGTGCTAAGGATGAACTCTCTATTTAGTAGATAATGTCTCTATTAAAATTCCTTATCATATGTAGAGTTCCTTTATTTTTGATCATTTAACTTTTCACTATAGAAGGCTATATGATGATTATCTGGACTAAATATGCCTTTTACTTTAAGACAAAAGCATCACAAGAGACCTTAAATGTCTTATTATAATCTAGAAGTTTAAGCACTATTGATTGTCATAAGGACTTTTATGTGTTACATGGCTTTTTGTGCAAATGAAGTCTAAATAAACTTATCTTTCTTCAAAATATCCAAAATTAGAACAATAATCATGATGAAATTCTTTAAACATCAAATAAAAGTTAGTTAAGACATGAAAATTTCAAACATCAGTGACATTCTTTGGAGTTAGCTAATTTAATATTTCTTGGATTTTAGTAGGATCTAGCTTCAATCTATTTACAATTAGTATAAATTTAAAGAAGGAAACCTCTTGCTAATAAAAAAAATTATTTTGTAAGATTGATATAAAGCTTAACTTCTTTTAATTTATTCAAGACCAAGAGTTCCTTCTTAATATGGACAAAGATAAGAATATCATAAAGGTATATTACTAAAAACTTCCTAATAAATGGAGTCAAGATTATGGTGATCAATCTCTTAAATGTGCTAAGTGAATTAAATAATCTAAAAGGTATAAGTAGCCATTCATAAAATCCATCAAGAACCTTAAAAACTATCTTCCGCTCATCCCCTAACCTAATTTTAGACTAATGGTAACAACTCTTAAGATTAATTTAGAGAAGTGTCTAGAATTTTTAATAAGATCCAACATATTATCTGGTTTTGGAATTGGAATTTTATAAATAATGATGATCATATTAACACAATATTGCTTATACACATTTTCTGTGTACCATCTTTCTTTAGTGTCAATAATACTAGAATTATATAAGGACATTATTGACCTTATTTATGGATGTGGTTGGAATTATCCTCAAACATAATAATTTGTACCCCTAATCTTAAATTAGGAATTTCTTAATCAAGCAATTAGAATACTATACTTAGCGGCCAAGCGTATCACCAAACTAAAAAAAAAAATCAAACAATAAATTAAATCAACCCAAAATTAGAAGTCAAAATTAAAATCAAAATCAAATCAAGCTCAACATTTTAAGATAAAATCCAAAGTCTTCCTAGTGAATCCTTCTAGAACTTAACCTTGCCCAATTGGATTAGGTGAACCCAATCAAACCCTAAAATTCAATAGAAACCTAAATCAAACACATTGAATTGAAATATAAACTAAATTGAGTTTATATTAAGGTAGTTGGGATGGTTAGCCCAATAGACGCATTTAAGCTCAAAATCACCTAAGACCAAGAAAAATCAAATAAAATCAAAACAAATCAAATAAAAAGCATAGAATCAATGCAAATATATATATATATATATATATATATATATATATATATATCTAAAAAATAAATTCAACTAATGATCTAAAATGGTCAACGAGGTCATTTTGACCTAGAATTGATGCATGTGGGCCCCAGCAAGCTAAAGGTCAATTAATCAAAATATGGTCAAATTGAGTTATCTGAATGACTCAAAATTATCATATGAACTCTTTAAAACATAAAACTAAACAAATCCAAATTCAATGAGGATTCAAGTGGGTTGATTTGGCTACTTAAGCCAAATACACCCTATTAAATCTAAATTCAAATTAAATTGAAACTAATTCAAATCAAACTTCCAAAATCATTTCAAAATCATAAGTGAACATAATTCAATAATTATTTGAATTATATTTGACTAATTTGATCATTTAACTTATGTAAACCTAAATTTACCATTAAGCCCAATTTGGGTCAAATGGGTTAAATTCAAAACCAACTTTAATTCAATTTAAAATAATTCCTCCAAATCATTTTAATCACTTGACCCAACATGTTTGGAGCTCATACACACCTTCAGTGAGTCAAATTGGCCATTTGACTCAATAAAACTAAAACTTAACCCATTTATGTTAAAATTAAAATTTAATTCAAATAGAATAAAATTAATTAATCAAGATCATTATAAATGATTAATTAATAACAATTGAACCTAAAAATAAACTCAAAGATGGACAAATATGCCAAGAGAACCAACTTGTTCCTATTCAAATAAAATAAGATAAATTGGCTTAAACCAAATTTGAAAAATCCATATAGCATGAGTTAATTGTGTTTTGAATCATTTAAGAAATAATTAACAATAATTCCAATCATCATCTCATGTCAATTAATCAATTGAATCTACCATAATTCAACCCAAAATAGCTTAAACTAAAAGTAGCCAAATGAAAGTCACTTAACCCATACTAATCTCAATCATGCTAAATTTACATGAAAATTAGATTAATTGGTCTATAAATCATTCAATGGACAATCAAAAATGATTGCAACCTAAATCAAAGTCCAATCAATTAAGTAGAATGCAATTAACCCAACCTAATTCAACTTAAATCCAAATGAATCTAACCCAATTAGTTCAGCCTAAATCTACTTCAAACAAGCTCAAGCTTAACCTATGGCTTACCCAAATTGTCAGCAAGCCTAGGAGGAATTAAGGCGGTGAAGAGGTGAGGTTGAGGCCATGGAGGGCCTAAATCGACCTCTTTAGCACAAAAATGACCCATAATCCCTTCATCATTTGAATTAGCCATCTAGCAATAATCCTCTAACCACCTTTAACACCTTCATCGGAGCTCAATTTTTTTGCCACCTCTACATCAAACCAATGAAATGGCTCTCAGCAAAGTATAAAAGGAGGAGATTAAGGCTTAAATTCAACCATAAGATCACTCCTACACCTTCTCAAATTCAAAATGAAGTCAAACAAACTCTCCCCATCTTCCCTAACCTCTCTAATCGCTCCCCACACCACGCTTCAATGAGTGATGTCTCTGAGTGGCCTCTACGTCAAAATTGAGGGAGACAAAGCACCAATTCATCCCCAAAGATTCATCTCAATCTCTTAAGTTATTTCGAAATGAGGGAGCCATCTTAGATCAACGCTGATGAGGTATTCCATCTCATCAATCTCCTCTTTAATTTTATTTGGTCATTTATGAAATAAGCTTGAACTTGGGTAAGATCATGCCATGTCCCTTGAAGATCATCCCTTGATCATTTTGTAATTGAAAAACTAAAGAATCATCACTTTGATCATCGAAAGTGACATCCTAAAGGTGGATGGCTCTCGGTTCTCCAACGGGAGGTTAGAAATTAAATCATAACCATCCATCTCTTTTATTTGGAATTTAGAAGTACAAAATCAATTTAAACTCTTAGAAAACTATGAGATTAATTTTGGTCATTGATCTACGATCAGATGGTCATTAATGATCCTGCATCCTCTTCTTCATTCTGCATGGGATTCACATGGACCCTGTGTGGTCCAATGCCATCGCCACATCCTGGCGGCTCGGCCCATGTGGTACTAGTTTAAGCAATAAATTTTGATTTTTTCAATTTGAAAAATGCTCTAAAACTTTAAAAGTTTATAGAAAATAAAGTACTCAATAAAAAATTGTAAATGAGATCTCTACATATTCATTTTAGTGAAAATCCTTAATTTTTATTAATCAAATTTGGTTTAATTTGAGTTTAATTAAAAATAATCAAATCTAAATTAAACCCAAAATACTCAACCAATAAATTTGAAACTTTTAAGAAAACAAAATAAGGTTAAAACACACTTTAAATAAAAATTTGAGAACTTCTTAGTGATTTGAAAGTGAGATGTGAATTTTCAAACCTTAATTTTAAGGAAATAAATTAATAATAATTTAAGAAAATTTGGAAAAATTATAAAATCAGCTCACGATGTCATAAAAAAATATCAAAAAACTCAATAAACATTATCAAAGCTCACTAAAACTCATCAATCCTAACATGGCTTAATGAAAGATTAACTGAATTAAATAACTCAAATAATTTGGCAAAAATTAAAAAAACTCATAATAAATCAACCAAAAAAACTAAGAAATGCAAATCTTTCAAAGAGGAATCAAAGAAAAGTAAATTTCTTAGTTAATTCCCAATATTTTAGGCCTAATTTATATTTTATTAAAAACACTAAAACTTAATTAGTCTTAAAATATACCTCTAATCAAGATGAAACTTTAAGAAAATTAAATTGGAAAGGAACCCTACTTACTATACAAATTTTAAAGTAAAACTAATTCGAAGATCAATAGTTATTAAATTTTTAAGCACTAGGTTAATTTAAATAAAATAATAAATAAGAAATTATATAAATTACTAAAATTAACTCCAGAAATTTCCAATAACATCATAGCATTTAAGAAAAAAATTTTAACCCTCTAAAGTTAAAGAATTATAAAAATCATATAGGTAGGGCTTAAAGAAATAAAATTAATTAAATATTAAGCTTAAAACTAAAAATTTTATAATAAATCAAATGATTAATTGAGAATTTTAGTTAATTAATTTTTGAATACTACAACAACAACAACAACAAGCCTTTATCCCACTAAGTGGGGTTGGCAACATGAATCCTTCATCTCCATCGGGTCATATTATGTTTCAAATTCTCATTTAATTCATGTATACTAAGGTCATTTTTTATACATCTTGACCATGTCTTTTTAGGTCTACCTCTACCTTTCTTAACATAAGGCAAATCTAATGCATCTACTCTCTTAACCAGGTCATTGGATGGCCGATGCTTTATGTAGCTAAACCATTTAAGGTGACTTACTTTAATCTTATCTACCACTGGAACTACTCCAACTTTTTATTGAACATACTCATTTCGCATTTAATCTCAAAGACTAAAGCCACTCATCCACCTGAGCATCTTTATCTCTGCAACACTTAACTTTGTCTCATGCTTCTCTTTTATTGGCCAACATTCTACACCATAAATCATTACAGGTCTTACCAACATCTTATAAAATTTTCTCTTAAGTTTAAGCAGTACTTTTCTATCACACAAGAGGTCAGATGCATTCCTCCACTTCAACCATCCAACTTGAATTCTACTAATAATATCTCCATCTATTTTGCCACCATTTTGAATAATAGAGCCATATCTGAATAGCTCATTCTTTTTAATGACTTGTTCATTTAATGTCACAACACTACCACTATAACTTCTACAACTAAAATTACACTTCATGTATTCAGTTTTAGATCTACTTAAATGAAAATCTTTAGAATTTAAGGTTAACCTCCATAATTCAAGTTTCTCTTGGACACTCTCTCTAGTCTTATCAATAAGAAGAATGTCATCAGTGAAAAGCATACACCAAGGTACATCTTCCTATAAATGCCTAGTAAGAACATCCATAACTAAAGCAAAAAGGTAAGGGCTTAAATTTGATGCTTGATGTAATCCAACTGAAATAGGAAATATTTTGTCAATCCTCCTTGTGTTTGGACACAAGTAACAGTTCTAGTATGCATATCCTTAATGACTTGAATATAACCAATATTAACTCCTTTCTTTTTTAGAACTCTCCAAAGAACATCTTTTCAAACTTTATCATAAGCTTTCTCTAAATCAATAAATATCATATGTAGATCCTCCTTGCTTTCTCTGTACTTCTCCATCAAACCTCTTAATAAATGTATAGCATTCATAGTAGATCTACCTGGCATGAAACCAAACTAATTGTGAGAAACTTTTGTATCACATCGTAACCTATGCTCAATTACTCTCTCCCATAATTTTAATGCTTGACACATTAACTTAATTTCTCTATAATTTGTACACTCTTGTGCATCACCTTTAATCTTAAATATGGGAACCAACAAAGTCTTTCTCCACTCATCTGGCATCTTTTTAGTATTTAAAATAACATTAAAAAAGATTTGTAAGCCAAGAAATTTCTTGATCTCCTAAACATTTCCACACTTCTATTGGAACATCATATGGTCCTACTATTTTTTCATATTTCATTTTCTTTAAAGTTTCTCTAACTTCAGATTTACTAATATGATGATAAAAACAAAATTCTCTATTTTTGTTTAGGGTATTAAGGTTGCTAAAATCAATCATATTTTTGGATCCTTCATTAAAAAGTTTATCAAAATACCTCATCCACAAATTTTCAATATCCTTTTCTAAGAAAAGCACTTTATGATTTTCATCCTTAATACACCTCACTTGAGCTAGATCTTTACTTCTCCTATCTCTTTGGTTAGCTAACTTATACATACATCTTTCACCTTCTTTGATATCTAATCTATTGTATAAATCACTAAAAGCTAATTTTTTTGCATCATATATAGCTTTCTTAGAATCTCTACATGACACTTTATATTTTCCCAATTCTTTGAGTTTTTACATCTAAACCAAGTTTTATAACAACACTTCTTATTTTTTATCCTTTCTTGCACATTTTGACTCCACCACCAACTATTTATACTAAAAGAAGCTTTTCCTTTTGATTCTCCAAGTACATTTTTAGCAAATTGCTTAATTTCACTTGCTACTTTCTCCACATAATATTAGCTTCCTTATGAACATCCCAAATTCTAAGCTTTTGTAGCTTGCTCTTAAAATTATTTTTATTAGTGTTCTTTAAGTGCCCCCATTTAATCCAAGGGCATTAATTTGATTTATTTTTCATCTTCCATTCTTTCATCTTAAAATATAAGACTAATAATTGATGTTGTGTATTTAAACTTTCACTTGAAATGATCTTACAATCTTTACAATCTAAACGATCTATTTTTCTTATCAGAAAATGTTCAATCAATGTTTTACTAGATTCATTTTTATAAGTAATAATATGCTCATCTCTTTTCTTAAATAAAGTATTAGCAACTACAAAATCATAGGCTAAAGCAAAATCTAATATAGTCCTACCTTCTTCATTAGTCACTCCAAATTCATAACCACCATGAATGCTTTTAAAATCTTCTACCACTCTACCAACATGTCCATTGAAATCTACTCCAATAAATACTTTTTCTTCAAGAGGTATCTTCTGTATTAATCCCTCTAATTCATTCCAAGAATTTTCTTTTGACCCTACATCCAAATCTACTTGAGGAGCATAAACACTTATAACATTCATAATCTTAGTATCAACTATAATCTTCAAAGCTATGATTCTATCTCCACATCTATTAATATTTATAACATTATCCTTCAAACTTTTATCTATAATCACACCTATGCCATTTCTAATTTGACTTCTACCTAAATACCAATGTTTAAAACCTAAACTATCAATCTCCTCAGTTTCTCCCCCAACCCATTTAGTTTCTTGAACACATAAAATATTTATCTTCCTATGAACCATAATATCTATTAATTCCATCAGTTTACCTATAAGAGTAGCTATATTCCAAGTTCCTAACCTAATTCTAGTTTCATGGACTAACTTCTTTGCCTACATCCATCCATAATATGGGAATCCTTGATTATTTAACACTGCATCCGGGCATCGATGCAACAGCCCTTGCACACTTTTCACTGTATTCAGGCCATACAACACCTCGCTTCCACGAGACGCCCTAGCATTAACACAATATTTTAAAGGATTCATGTCATGATTATTTCGACAAGTTTTACGCTGGCTGGCGACTGCCGATCGCAACCCTCCACTTTTTACATCCACACTTAGGACTGGCAATAGTAGTTTTTTTTAATACTACACTCAAGTAAAAGTATATTAAAATTAAAATCATTCTAAACTTACTCAATATTGAATACATAAATGAGAGGTGATTAAAGATGTATAAATTGATTAAATCATTCATACCATAAATTTTTAAATGCTTTAAAAACACAAAACCTAGAATGAGTGTAAGTTTTGGTACTCTAGTTATTCCATTTCTATAGGATTCTTGAATAAGATTAAGGGTCTAACAAAGTGAAAAAAATCTTATGCATAAGAAATTAAGCCTAATTAAACAATAAAATTACAAAAAATGCCCTTTTATTCAATCTAAATATATAAAATTAAATAATCACAACAAATTTGGTTTTAAACTTTAGTCAAATCAACGAGTATAAAGTTAATCATGAACTCCAATTAACATCAAAATAAATCAATCAACATAAAACTTAAGCAAAACAAATTAATTAAATTAAATTGGAAAATTAAATTAAACCAAATAATCATCAAACTACAATCAACATACAAATCCATTAACTAAGTTTAATAAACTAAAAAAAATTAATCAAACTTTTAATAAGAATTTAAATAAAATATCAACATAAAATTATTCAAATCAATAAATTAATTACATTAAAGCATACTAACTAATTTAAATCAAACCTAAATGAAAACGTATAAGATCATTAAATTTAAATAACACTAAAATTATTTAATTAACATAAACCACATAAATTTCAATAACATCTATAAAATGAGACTTAAAAAAAGGAGTTAAACATTAAATCAAAAATAAAATTTTAAAATTAATTGAATTATTGGAATAGAATTAAACCAAACAAAAACTCAATAAATCAAAAATTGAATATCAACAACCAGAACATATGAAAATAAATAACTTCAAAAAACTTTATCTTTAAAATATTAGTTAAATTAAATTTAACTTAGCTCAATGTAAACATTTAAACACATTAAAAGGATTAATTAAAATATCTAGTTTAACTCCTAAAATGATTCTTAATTTGAGGATAAAGATTTCATTCTATAAGGATTAGGCTGTTGAATAAAATGGGTTTTGCTCTTAGCAGAATTTATTATTTTTTTAAATATAAATTCAACTTTAACACAAAAATAAACCTAAAATTGAAATAAAATTTAAAATCAACTTAAAATATTTAAAGTGAAACCATCTGATGGTAAATTGAACAAACCTTGAATTTGAATTAAACATGAACATAAAAAGGCCTAGTACAGTCATACCACACAAACCCTTCCTTTCACACACTAGATTATAAGGTCACCGACTCTAGACTTAGGTTAGGCTGATGATATGTGATAATTTATGATGTAATGTGATGGTTTTTCTTATTTTGTGGTATACTATTTTAGATTGGAAGGCTAGGATTGTTTACTTGTTAGTTTTAATGTTAGGGCATTCTTTTTAAGTTAACACTATTTTTTACAAGGGGTTGTGATTAAAAGGACCACTATCATAAAATATAATAAATATTATTTTATTGCAAGTGCTTCTTAAGTCCCTATGCATAGCCCAACAGGATAAGTGGGCTTGGTAACCATTGGTGCTAAGCCTATATGTCTATATTATAATTGCTGGTGTACTATATGTTTTTCCTAACATCTATTTTGTAGGGGTTTAGAATTTTAATTTTGAAAATTTAAAATGTAATTTTTGCCCAGAATTAGACTAAGATATATAGGGTCTAGAAAAGTAGGAGCTAAATTAACTTATTGGTGGTTCCCTATGGAGCTTAAGGAGGTCCCTCAATAAGGTGACAATCCTGAATGAAGACCCATATATATTAAGACTTTTGTTCTAAGCAAGACTGTATAAGAGTAGAGCTTAACTACCTATTTTTCTTTTTCTTTCAGGTTATATGACAATACATAGCCGCACTAGCTTATTTTATTTAATTAAATTTGGTTTGATTTATTTTGGGGTGGGTAATAGAACAACATGTTTTCAAAAGTTACCTTTTGTGAATGATGTGTTATGTGATGAAGCTTGGATACATTAGGCTTTATGAAAACTAATTTTTCCAACCAATTAAATTAATTCAAATCAATCATAAAATGAAAACTCATAACCTCACTATAAATAAATCCTTGAGTATAAAATAACTAAATGCATCTAGAAATAACTAGACTTTGTGAACCATAAGAGCAAATTCCCTTGACCTTTTTTAATTGGGGGCTTTACCCATTGTACATAAGAGGCCATCTGACTTGTGAGGATGATCACACTTCCTAGAAGTGTGCCTTCTTTTATTGATTTGGCCCATGATCTTTTTTTCTAATTATATCTCATTTTATGCATGATTTTCATACTTAAAGCCTTAAATGAAATTACAAGTCAAAATACATATAAATAAAAATTATTGCATTAAATAGGTCATTATCTTAAGGTTAAGGAGTGAGTTTAGGCCCTTATTTTTTTCATGTATAACAGCTCAACCATATTGCATAGTATTAGACTGAAATCATAATTTTAAAATTTGCTTAGGTGGTGTTAGTTGGCAACCCTTCTAAGTGGTAAGTAAGTCCAAAAGAGTTAGGGATATGTTTTTATTTATCAAGTGAGATGAAGACCCATAATTCCCAAGAATTAAACTAAGTCGAGTTTCTAACTTATGTTAGAAGCACTTTTAGAATTAGGGTTTGAAGCATCTAATTGTAAATAAGTATTCATCTCTTTGATATTTCTATAGTCTTGTACTATTAAAATCTAAGTCCTAGATTTCTAATAAAATGTTAACTCAAAATCTCAATAATTTCAACATAAAAAAAATGTAAATCCTAGTAGTAGGATAGTTGAAATGCTTATTGAGTTTCTTAGTATATAAAAACATTTTTTACTTATTCTTGATTGGCTTCCAAAAGAACTATTCCTCCTTGAAGTGTTTCCTTTTGAATTTTCAAATAAACTATCCTTTTAAAATAAGCTTTGAAATTCATTTAGATGTAAAAATCAATTCCTTTAATCAAGAGTTTGTTTAAAAAATATCCTTTTCTTAAGATGGAATTAACTATAAGGGCTTGCCTTTATAGGGAACTAAGAACCCTATAATAAAATAAATCATATTAAGTTCACCATATAATTCAAGGGAAGAATCTCTGGAATATTATAGACCGATCTATTTTAAGAGTCTTACATTAAGTAATCAAATCCATTATAAGGTAATATTTTCATCTCTTAAGATATTATATTTTCCTTTAATGACATATTTGATTACATAAATGATAAATTTTTGAAATCTGCATTGTTTCATAAATATTCTCCACACATATCAATTCTTTTAAATAAATCAATTTCTAAGACTTTATTTACCTATCTTGTAAGCTCAGCATGTTCAGTGGGGATCTTTTTATACCATGGAAATTTGGTAACTATGAGCATGGAATGAGATATATATCATGTTAAATTTCTTTTATGAGTGGTAAACCATCTAGTTGTTATTTGGGTGTCGACTATTAAAGTCAAAAAAGAGTAGAGATGCAATATCAGGAATATGATAATTTGATGGCTCATCTTCAACCATTTTAAAGTTCTTTCTACTTTCATAAGAAAAGGGGCAAGGTGGAGAACTCGTAATTTGAAATACATTCTCCTCTCCTCGAACTATAGAAAGATAGTTGAATCTACTACCTCCTAAGAGAGGGGAAGTATCTAGAAGGTCTTGTTCAATCTCTATCATTTATTTCTATTTTCTCTTCTTAAGTGCCTATCTTCTAAGCCTTTTACCTCTATTTTTCTTTTGACTTCTAGTTATCAATGGAGGCTCAAAATTGGAAACTATTTCAAAGGTACTTGGACTGAGGGAATTAGGTGTCTCTACAATAGGCAATTTTACTTTCTTGGACATAGGGCCTATTTGGATCTCCTTAGGGGCCTCCATGGACATCTCATTGCTAATGACATGAGTACTATAGGGTACTCTATAAAACTTTAAAACATGCCACTTATCTTTAATAATCATATCACTAATAGTAGCAAGAGTCACTCCATTAATAGTAATATTAAAATCTTCAAAACTAGATCCGAACTTGATAATAAAGCCATCAGGTAATTTTCTACTATCAACAGAAAAGATAATCCTATATGTAGTATCAAAATAAGCTATCCAATCATTTCTATTTTTAAAAAATTTAAATTAAACAAATTAAAATGAGCTTTTAATTAAGATAATGCAATCAAAGGAAAATAACTTTTGACCCACTTAGAAAATTTAGCCATTTTTTATGGTTGGAGTTTTTAAAAGAATAATTTTATTTTTGAAAATGTAGGAGTTATTGAACCCTCTTATTTGATTTCAGCAAATAGAGAAGTTTGATACTCCATCTAGTAGATGCTGAGTATACTCTACCAAGAATGAAATGGAGGGATACCCAATTCAATGAAAGAAAATCCCGACTAGTGAAAAACATAAGTACATTGCTGATGTGTGGACATAAAAATCTATTTATAAAGATGGAGAGAGGAATTATTCCCCAGCAGAGTCACCAGAAAGATATGTTGGGAATTTTTATTTGGAGCACCACACAGATCTTGGGGGTACTTATTTAGGTAATCAAATATATCATTAAAGGATAAAAATATTATCTCAAAATATAAACATATTATCTTATGATGTATTTAATTACTTAATAAGAACTCCTAAGGCTAATGGGTCTTCAATGTACCAGAGATTCCTCCCTTAAACTATATGGAGAAGAAGAATATGGTTTATTTTATTATAGGATTAATAGTTCCCTATAAGGGTAAGCCCCTATAGTTAATTATATCTTAGGAATGAATGATCTCTTTCTAGGAATACTCCTGATTAAAGAAAATATATTTTTATTTCTATGAACTTTAAAGCTTGACTTAAAATGATGGTTACCATACAAATTTAATAAGGAATGCTTTGAAGGGGGAAGAGTTTTTTTAGAGGCCAATAGGAAATGCTTTTAGATACTAGGAAACTAAGTAAGAATTTTATCTATCCTATTATTAGGCTTTATATTTTTAAAATTGAAATCATTCAAATTTTGGGTTGACATTTTATTAGAAATCTAAGAATTAGATTCTACAAGCATAAGACTATAGAAATGCCTAGTGGTTGAATACTTTTTCCATTAGAATGCTTCAAGTGTAGCCTAGATGCAGCAGGCTCTTTAAGAAACAAATTAATTTTTTACCCTATTAATAACTCATAACTAAAATCAAATCAACTCATAACCTCATCTTAAGGACTCGATTCAAAATCAAGATAAATAAAAGATGTAACAACCTCTTAGTTGAATGTTGTATGTTATCACACCATGCATATCATATTATTTAACTCTTAAAAATAGAAGATCTCCACCCTTGCACGATAAAGGGACAAGCGTAACCAATGAGAGCAATCCCTTATAGTGGAGAACTGCTCTTCTTGCTGATTTATCCCACAACTAAATTTCATCATGCATGGCCTTAGTCCAAATTAATATGTCAAAATGGTTTTAAAATTTATAAATTTAGCATTAGTCTAAGTCATGTTTGTATATCAAACAATATCTAGTCTCTTATGGAGTGAGTTTAGGATTCTAGCTTCATTCTTAATTAAATAATAGCCTAACTATTTTGCATCTACATAAGACTGACCTACATGATTTTAAAGAATAGGAGGTGTTAGCTGGCAGCCACTCCAAGCAGATGTACGTCAAGAAAATTCAGGATGTGCTCTCTCTTATGGAGATGAACCACTATATCTCATTCTCCCTGATTAGATTTTAAGTCGTGCATGTACTAACGCATTTTAGATTTAGTTCTGAGATAGCTTGTTTCTCTTTTGCTATGAGTATAAGTCCTCATTTCTTAGGCATCTCCACAATCTTGTGTTGTTAGGCTATAAGTCCCAGCACTCTAATAAAATTAACTTAAATAAAATAAATTATCCTCTTCAAAAATACAAAGCCACATCATTGGGTAGATTGGAGCATTCACTAAGCTTCTTAATATCTTGGACACTCCCTACTTATCTTCCTATATAAATTGTGAATAAGTCTTCTTATTCAAACCCTTCCCATTTGATTCCTAATAACAACCAATTCTTTGATAGTCTAGCCTTGAAATCCTTGGAGACATTTATTGACAACTTTAATCGAGAGTGTTCTTAAAAAAATTCCATTTCCTAGGATGTAATTAACTATCAGGGTTTGACTCCATAGGAAACTAAAGAACTTGGCATAAAATAAATACTATTTTATTGATCTATGTAAAGTACGGGAAGGATCTCTATTATATATGTAGACCCATCTGTCTTAGGAGTTCTTATTAGATGACTAAGTTCATTATAGGGTGATATTTTTATCTTCCAAGATAAGATATCATACCTTAATATCATACTTGCTCGCTTCAATATGTACCCCCTAAGATCTATGTGGTTTTCTTACAACTCCAAATTAAAACACCACAGGATGCAAATATGGTACTTATTTCTATCCAAACTATGTAAAGTTTAGCTAGAGAAAGATACCACTTGGGCATTTACTCTTTTCTTGGTTAGCTATTAAGAAGGGTCTTTAAGGACTTAATTCCAATCTAAGTAGCTGATCTTAAAGAAAAGGGGTCTTTAATAACTTAATTCCTAAACCTCAAGTATTTGAACAATAGGCTGAGGTCACATGAACTTAATTTCTATCCTGAGTCTATAGGAATGAGGTCTTCAATGATTTATTTCCACTCCTTAATTTCTTTTATTTTGAACTAAAAAAGGGGTCTTCAATAATTTAATTCTGAATATAGTGAAATTCAGCTTAACAAGAAGGGCCTTCAATGCCTTATTTCCAACCTGAATATATTGAAATGGAAAGGGATCATAATGACTTAATCTTATCCTAATTTTCTTACAAGGATGCTTGCTAAGGGGCTTACTCCTATTTGATTAGCTATTAAGAAGGGGCCTTCAAAGGCTTAATTCCTTCTTGAATAAGTATAATAAGTAAAAGGGGCCTTAATGACTTAATCCTAAACATCAAATTATTGACTAGTATGAAAGGGGTCTTGATTACTTAATACTAACCATGCAATCTATTTGACAAGAAGGGGTCTTAGTGATTTAATCCTATCATCATCTTTCAAAAAGAATGCTCACTAAGGGACTTACTTCTATTTAGTTAGGTATTAAGATGGGGCCTTTTTAAGCTTAATTCCAACTTAAATGGCTAAGGAGAGGAAAGGGGTCTCAATGACTTAATCCTATCCTCAAATTCTGACTAATAACAAAGGGGTTGCAATGACTTAATCTTATCCTCAAATTCTAACTAATAGGAAAGGGGTATTTGTGACTTATTCCTAACCTAAATAGTTTATTTGATAGGAAAGTGGCCTTAAAGACTTAATCCTACCATGTGAATAGTAGGAATGGTGCCATAGGGGGCTTGCTCCAAATCTATGGAATTCATAAGTAGAGTGTCATAAATGAGCTTGCTCCCATCTTACATGAATGCAAAAAATCATGTTCTAAGGAATTTAGCAAATTTTTCAAAAGTTAAAGAGACATTATACAAAATCCATAGATAAAATGAAAATTTAAAAGAAACAATATTTTGTTATGAATAGATTACAAAGACAAAGATACTTTTATTGATCATCATTTTTAAACTAAAGTGCATTTCATACATAATATTTCTTTAAGTATTGTCCATTAATAGATGGCATTGGATGTTCACCATTACAAGTTATCAACTAATAGGAACCTCCTTCATAGATTTTTTCCACAATGAATGGTCCTTCCCATGTTTGCCCAAATTTGTTGCCTATCTTGCAATGAGCTAAAATTAGCCTTCTGAGAACCAAGACCAAATCTCCTACTTAGAAAGTTTTAGGATGTACCAATTTATCTTGAGCTTGAACCATACGTGATTGGTATAGTTCAAAATCTTGTTGAGCTTTTAGACATTTTCCTTCAAGATTTTCAAGTTCATCTAGTCGAAGTTAATGGTTTTGATTTGTTAATGTCGTTATTAACTGCTATCCTTAAAGATGGTAGTTGTACTTCCAACAGAAGAATAACTTTAGTTTCATAAATCAATGCATATGGTATAAATTGAGTTGGCATCCTATATGTGGTCGGATAGGCTCATAAGGCTTCAACCAATTTTTCTTGTCATTAGCATTTATTTTCATTGAGCACCTTTTTTAGAATTTGCAACAAAGTTTTATTGAATTCTTTAACCAACCCATTTGCCCTAGTACCACCAATCAATGTTATGTTTAGCCACAAAATAATTTATTTCAGTAGATTTAAATGACAGACCATTATCAGATATTATTCAGTGAGGAATGCGAAAATGATATATGATATTTTTCTAAAAGAATTTAAGTATAAGATATACCTTCACTTCATTTGGCGGAATCTCCTTATCCCATTTAGAAAAGTAATCAATTGCAGCTAACATTAAATGATGCCATTTTGATGAAGGAGGTTTAATAGGCCCTATGATGTCAGTACCCCAACTCTCAAAGGGCCAAGAGGCAATTGTCACATGTAGTACATTAGGTGGTTGATGTAATACTGCACCATGTACCTAGCATTGATGATAATGATGTCCAGTATCCATGCAGTAATGTAACATCTATCACCAATATTATCCAAGTATTTAATTTTTAATTTCATCTCTGGTCTAGATTTGGTGAGCATCACACAATCCAGAATGTACCCACACTCATAATCTTATTGGCTTCTTGTTTATGAAAATAACATAGCCATATTTGATCAAATAATCTATGTGGAGTGTTTTAATTTGGAGTTCTAGGGACACCACGTAGATCTTAGGGGTACTTATCGAAATGATCGAGTGCAACATCTAAGGAATGGTGTACTATCTTGAAAGATAGAAATATCACCCTATAATGGACTCAATCACCTAATAAGGACTTCTAAGGTAATCGGTCTACCCATATACCAGAGATCATTCCCATCACTTTATATGGATAAGTAAAGTAGGGTTTATTTTATGTCAGGTTCTTTAGTTTTTTATGGAACCAAGCTCTCATAGTTAATTATATCCTCAAAAATGGGAATTCCCTAAGAACACTCTCGATTAAAGTAGTCACTTAATGTCTCTAAAGATTTCAAAGGTAGGTAATCAAAGAATTAGTAATTTTGAAAAGCAATCAGGAAGAGCTCAAATAGGAAGAAGTCTTAGCAGATTCCAAGGGGAATAAGTAAAAAGCACACACGATATTAGGAAACCTAGGGAGTACTCCAATCTACCATATAGTGAGGCTTTACATTTTTGAAAGAGAAAAAATTAATTATTTGAGTTAAAATTTTATTAGGATACTAGGGCTTAGATTCCAACAACACAAGATTATAAAAATGCCTAAGAGGTGAGGACTTATACTCAAATTTTGAGGGAAACAAGAAGCTTCTAAACCAATATCTAAGACACTCTAGCACAAGCTAAGAGCTTGGCCTAATTCTACCGAAAAAGTGGGATATATTGGATCATCTCCACTAGGGAATGTATACCCATCCTGACTCTTCTAGACTTACAATCACCTAGAGAAGCTGTCAGCTAACACCTTCTATGATTTCAAAATAATATGGACTAGTCATATGTTGATGCACGATAGCCAAACTATTTTTAATTAGAAAGAAATATGAAATCCTGAACTCACTCCCTAAAAGATTAGTTCATATTTAGAATGAAGACATGACTTAATTTAATGCAATAAAAATTACATATTTTATTTCATTTTAACCCATTATTTTGGACTAAAGTTTGAGATAATTTATGCTTAAATGCATGATGAAAGTAGGTTGTGTATTAAATCAGAAAGAAGAGGTGTTCTCCACTACAAAGCATGGCCCTCACAGGTTAAGTATGTCCCCTATCATGCAAGAATGGAGATCCTTCACTTTCATGAGTGAAATAATATTATATGCATGATGTGATAACATACAACATTCAGTTAAATGGTTGCTAAATCTTTTACTTATATTGATATAAACATAGGCTTTTAAGTGAGGTTATGAGTTGATTAGATTTTAATTATGAGTTATCAATGAGGGTAGAAAAATTAATTTTATCTTACAGAGCTTACCCATCGAGGCCACACATCAAATTATCACACTTCAAGAAACCTATACAAAAATCATGTTATTTCTATTACATAATCTAAACATAATAAGCAAACATTTAAATTTCATAAAATAATAAGAGGCCAGTGTAGCTGAGTACCACCGTACACCTCGAAAAAGAAAAGAAGTTGGGTAGCCAAACTCTACCCTTATATATCCTAATTGCAATTAAATTTTATAAATGAAATAAATGCTATGGGGGTCTTCAATTCTTAATCTTATTCCCTTGTTTGGATTAGCTTGCTATAACCTTCATAGGGCCTCCTAAATCTTTTCCTTCTAGCCACTGTTCATCCTAAACCACATAGCACTAATCCTAATCCTATTGCAAAATTATATTTTTATAAGAAAAATAACTCTAACTACACCTACAAAATAGATGTTAGCTAAACAAACATACAAACCAATCAATTACATTTTATATATTTAGACTTAGGAATCTACACTTGAGTGACCAAGCCCATCTATCCTAATTGGATTATGCTTAGGGACTTAAGCAGCACCTGCAAGCAAAAGAGATTTTTTTTATTTTATTATTACAGCAGCCCCTTATGCAAAAAGTTTTATCACTTCAATTTCATTACAAATAGCATTCTCATTTCATTTAAATTTTTTATTTTGATCTAATACATATACATGAATCACTTATATGTATTTTGTTTTATACACTTCATATATGAGCATACATGAATTTGATAGAAAAAAGATTTCACTTCACATTTGAACACATATATACATGTACAAAAACTATGCAAGTATGTGCCTTTGTTAAACCAAGAAAGTGAGATTATCTAAGACCACCTTTGGGATACTTAAAGCTTTGTATTCTCGAGATATCCAGACTATATACTTGTTAATTCAAATACATATGCACACATGTATAAATGTAAAGATGAAACCATGAAAAGTTGTAAGACATTATCTTTTAATCATGAAAAGATAAGTTAGCTCCATGTTTATGTTTCCTCATTTATGAAAAATGTTATAAGTATCAAGCTAGGAGCCACATCACTTAGTTAATAATTAGCACATTATTTCAAAATATTTTAGAATTTATTAGTGATACTAGCCACGTCAAAAAAATTATATTTATCCAACTCATGCAATTAATTGCAACATATCCTTTTGAATTTAAAACATGAATATGTGGATCATATGGCATGTGTATTTATGGTAATTGAAATATAGTGATTAAACATTATCAAATGACATAGTTAGCTTCATTAAGACCTAACGGGAAATCTTACTAAATAAATATTCCATAAACTTAATCAGAGCTTATTTATGATTTGAATTTTGTGTTTTGGGTTATTTAATCCTAAAGTGGAGAAACAAGAATTAAGTTATAACCACACCCATATTAAGTTAACTAATGAGTTCAAAGAGAGGTTAAGTTAATTTTAGAGTTTGATTAAGTTTGGCTTATTAAAAAAACACTTAATTACCACCAAAAAGTCCTATAATTTAATTAACTATTAAGCAAAGGCCTATGAAACATGATGATGAAATTAAAATTAAAATTAGCAATGTCCAAAAGAATCTAATGCAATTTGACCCATGCTTAAATAATTAATTGAATTAAGAGGATTGAGTTAATTACTTTGATTATTTCCCAAATCTCTAGAAAATCATAATTTCATTAAAATCTTATGTTAACTAAGCACATAAGGATAATTAATTAAATCAATCTTACTAGTTAAATTAATTATGATGATGATGTAATAATAATTTTTGATTTCTATATTTTTAATTTTATTTTTTTAATTATATTTTATCATTTAGTTGTTTAATTAAAGGGGTTTAGGAATGAAGTTGAGAAAAATAATTCGGATGGGAGGTCCTAATCATTTTCCTTGGTCATTCATACGGTTATGATGATTAATTAAACTTCCCTAATTAATTTTACTATTTTTAAATTTTAATAATTATTAACTAACTTAAAATAGGTAATTAGAGTTTGAAATTATGAAATTCCTAACACACCTTGCAAATAAATCCAAGAAAATTATGGGAGCTAGGAGACATCCAATGTAATTGGCATACCAAACCTTTGATTAATTGATAAAGAAATTATGGCTTAATTATAATAATTAGTGAAAAATTTAAACTCTAATTAGCTACTGTGCACTAGACAAAACATAAATATTTATTTTTTCTAGATTCTCCTCTGTTTAATCTTTCCAAAATGGATTTATTTATAATTTTTTAATTTTCCTATAATTAGTTATAAAATTTTGAAGTTATTCCCAACTAATTACATTTTAAAGCCAAATTTAACCCATTTACATAGTGGGCGCCTTGCGAACGCTAATGCGATAGCGCTTCCATGTAGCATTACAGGATTGGATATTTAAGCCGTCCAACATTGCAGCTGACTCAACAGGGCGGTTGTGTTCATCTTGGCCGTTAAATCACAGATCAAATGGTAAGGATTAATCCTATTATTCTAAAAAGATTAAATCAAAAAATTGAAAGTGATTTATCATGGTCGTCTATTCTAATCACGTAGAATAGATGGCCAATGATATATAGTCTAATGAGCGCTAGAAGACGGACATTATCCACCTTCCACTACTCACTCTGAGCTTGCTAAACCTCATTCGATGGCGTATTTGGTTCCAAAATGATTAAGGAAAAAATCTAAGGGGATCCTATGGTAGAATTTGCATGACAATGAGATTTCCTTCAAAAAAGGCCAACAGTCCTATGGTTTTCTATGATTTATCAAATTTTACCTTATCGGTGCTCAAGACCTATGGTCTAATGATTATGATAGCATTTTCTTGAAGAGATAGAGCCTTGTTGAGAAGATCACAAGCTGCCTCCTTATCAATCGCTCTATGGATTAAACACCACCGTGAAGCTCACTAGAGTTGGTCTTAGAGTGGCTTCTGATGCTCGAATCAACCAAATGTTGATTCATTTTGCCTTGTTAGAGTGTGATGAAGGTGTTGGAAAAGTTAATTTGGCTTTGGTGGAGGTTTGGTGAGATTGGATAGATAAAGGTCTCGGGTGTGGGTGGTGCTTGGTCTCGCCGGTGATCGGGTGCATGGGGAGCTCATGAAAAGACTTAGGCTATGCATAATCTCTTATGGAAGGTCTCTATGAAGTTTAAATGGATGGAGGAGGAGTATACCCTGCTCCCCAACTAAACCAAGGCTTGGGATTGGCTCAGCCTTTGGTAGCCGTCCAACCAAAGTTGGTGGCTAGAGGTGGTAGTTAACTAATGAGGTGGAGGTGCTTGAGTGGCCTAGTTAGTTTAATGGGTTACTATGGAGTGTACACTCCTCCTTAGGTGGACCAATGCTGGCTAAGGGTAAGGCTACCTCTCTTGGCCATGGACTGAACCCAATAGCTTTGGGTTAGGTTAGGTCAGTGGTCTTATGCCCAAAGAAGGCCAAAGGTTGCTGGAAAGGTTAAGAGGAATGGAGAGCCCTTCAAAATGGGGAATTTTTTCTATTTGGAGGGCTTGGTTTAATTATGCTGACCCAACCCAGGTTCACCATAGGTTGGGTCCACTTGGGTAGGTCAATGGGGACCTAAGGGTGAGTCATGCCAAGTTTGGTTGAGTTTGGACTTGGTTAGACCAAATTGGCTTAAATTGGTGATTAGATCATGTTTAATACTCAATTACTAATGCATGAAAATCATTAGTTGCAATTAATTTGGGTTAGGATATGATTTGGCCCAATTTGACTCTTTAGGTCAAATTAGGTTAACTTGGGTTAAAAGGCCAAATTAGCTTGGCTTAGTCTAATGAATTGCATTAAGTGATAAGTGATGGTCTATAATCATTAAGGAGTGTACTGAATAACTTGATTTGGTCCAATTGAAGTTTTATTGAAGTTCAATCAAATTGAATAGGTTTGGTTCAATTGAAGTTATATAAAGGTTGGAATGTGTCCAATGATGAATTTAAAGTTGATTGATGTCTTTGATTGTAATTGATTTGGGTTAGATTGGATTTTGACTTATTTGAACCCTTTAGGTCAAATGAGTCAACTTAGGTCAACTTGATTAAATTGGGTTATTTGATTTGATTGAATTGATTGGAATAAGTTTTGATGTTTAATTAAGTGTTTGGAAATGATCAAGAAGTTTAAGTTAGGTTTGATTGGCTTGAGTAAAGTTGAATAAGATTTTGGTCTTATGAAGTTCAAATAGGTTAACTTGAGTTAGATCCTAGGTTGGTTTGGCTTGGAGCTTGGATAAGATTCAATCAAGTTCAATTGAATTCAAACAACTTTGGGTATATTAGGTTTCAAATATGATAATTGTTTTTTGGGTTTGGTCTTGCTAAGCTCAAAGAGGTTAGGTTGAATTACCTTACCCTTTTTAGCCATGTTGAACCAAGATGGATTAAATTGAGCCTAAATCAAATTAGTATTTTGGCTTGTAGCTTAGATTGTAATCATTTGGTTTGTATTTTGTTAGTTAGCTAACCATGAACCTTAGTTGAGTTTTAGAGTAGGTGAGGCTTCACTCCTCCTAAGGTAAGTTCTAGTCCTAGGGTTATACCCTATAAGTCTCAGGCTCGGATTTAGTGATCCTTTAATCACTATAAGTGTCCTAGTACTAGAGAAGTATTAGTGTCTAAGAGAATCCTAAGTCTAAGATGATGGTAGTCACGAAGATAAAATTTATGATGCCACATAGAGTTTAAGAATTTCATATTTGGATGATCAAATGCATCATTAAAGAGTAAACATATTATCTCAGAAGATAAACATGTTTTTCTATAATAGATTTGATCATTTAATAAAAGGCTCTTAAGGCTAATGGGTCTTTCATGTACCAAAATTTTTTCTCATGAACTACATAAAAAGTAAAATAGGGTTTAATCTAAACTGGGTTCATGGTTCCCTATAGAGGAAAGCCTCTATAGTTAATTGTATATTAAAAATGGTCCTTTCCTAAGAATACTATCAACTAAAGAAAAAAAGTTATTATTTCTAAGGATTTCTAAGTTGGTTTTCAAAGGATTGATATTTAGGATTTTCAAATGGCAATAGTCCATAGAGGAGAGAGTTATTTTTGTAATCCAAATGGGATGAAGTAGGAAATGCCTGTTGATATTAGGATGCCTAGTAGGCATTTCAACTATCCTATAATTGGGCTTTAAATTTTGGGATTTAGTTTAAACTTTGAGTTGATATTTCCTTAGAAGCCTAGGACTTAGATTCTAGTAGGACAAAACTACAGAAATGCCTAGGGTTGAAGACTTACTCTGAGGAGGATGCTTTAGAACCTAGTCTATAAGTGCTTCTGACACATGTCAGATGCTTGAACTAATTTTATATTGGGAATTATCAATAATTCCTCTCACTTGAGGGAACTAATCTATCTTTGACTCTTCTAGATTTACAACAAAGAGGCAACCGGCTAACACAACCTAAGCATATTTTAAATTCATGATGCCAAATCTTATTAATGCAAGGTGGCTGGGCCATTACATTTTTAAGAAAGGAATCTATGAACCTAGACTCACTCCCTAATTCCTAAGATAATGTAGCATATGAAATGCATCTAACTAATGCACATTTTTCATATTTTTAACATTTTGACTCGATAATCATTTTGTGCCAAGGGTATGCAATCTATGCCTACATGGTATGTAATTAGAAAAAAGTCAGGGCCAAATCAATAATACAAGGCAGGCTTCCCCAAGAAGATGGTTCCTCATAAGTTAGATGCCCCTTATGTGCAATGGGAGAAGTTGCCCAATTCAAAGATTGAAGCAATATGATTGCATGATTTTCAAGAGCTAATTATTTTCTAATTGATTTTATGTTATTCCCTATGGATTTAATTTATGTGAGTTTTTGAATTATATTAGTTAGGGTTAAATTGATTAAATTTAATTTTTTTCTATGAGTCTACATCCAAACATTCATCACAAGAAAGCACAACACAGAAAGAAACCTAGAAGAGCAGATTGATTCTATTGCACACCCCAAAATAAATCAAACTAATTTAAATTTATAAAATAGTGCAATGCATCAGTGTACCATTGTACACCTTAGAAGAAAGGAAAATGGGCAACCGAGCTCTACCCTTATATAGCCCAGCCTAGAACTACAAGTCTAGATTTATGGATCTTCTTTCGAGGATCTTCATTTCAGGTATATTTTATTATGTTAAAATTAAATTAAGTTTTCAAGAATGAAAAATACAATAGGTTCCATTTTAAATGGTGCCCATTCTATTCAACATCCTAAGCCCTAAAAAGATGATATCTTTATTCTAAGGTAAAGATTCATCTTAAAAATCTAATTAAAATCCTAAGTACTTTGGTTGAATTTGAATTTAGAGGATTTTGAATTAGTCTAGTTTATTTCATTTTGTTTTACATTTCTTTATTAGTAATATTATGATTTTGGTTTGAATTAATTCAATATATTTATTATTATGATTCAATTTGATTTTCTATTTAAGTTAATCCATTTATCATTATGATTTGAGGTTCTTCTAATTTCTTTGATTTAAAATTATGATATTGATATTTATCATTTATTCTTTTAGTTTGATTTACTTTACATGTTTACTTAGTTGATTATGATGACTTATATCTTGTATTGAGTTCATCTTTGATTTAATATTTATGTTTGTTCATTGACTTTACTATATTTGATTCAAGGTAAATTTTAGGTGTATGTATTTTCTCTATTCAAATCAAGTTAATTTCATTTTCATTAATGTGCAACTTGGAAGTTAATTTCATTTATTCATTTTCATTAATGTTCATTAACCAAAATAAAGTTATATTCAATTTATTATGTTTAAGATTATTCAATTTATTACGATCCAACTTTATAACTCATTTACATTAATGATTCTTTCATTATGGAATGGTTCCAAATTGTTGTTTTAATGATTCCAAATTGCACATTATGAAACGATTCCATTTATCTTGATTACTTTAAAACAAAAGGAATGATCATTATGTCTTTTGAAAAAGAAATTTATCTTAATGTAAATTTATTTTATAATTTAAGTGATTAAAAGAAAGGTTATTTTTTGTTTATTAAATGTGCTTTGTTACTTCGTTATTTTAAAATTTTAATTCACCTTAGCTTATGTTTTTAGTTACATTTAACCTTTTATGTTCATATTTATACCATTTCATTTTTTTCTATGTTTACCCACTTAACCTTTTATGTTCACATTTATACTATTTATGTGGATGGTATTAATGTATTTATTTATTGAAACCTTATATATTTCAGAGATCAATTATCTTTTTATATTTCAATTTATAAAATTAAATTATTATGATTTGAAGAATTATCATAATTAAATATGATTAAGTTTCATATTTTCCCTTAATTATAATCTTTAACCTAGAGTTATTTGGATACTATTGTTTTCAATTGACTTAGATATTTTATTTAAGTGTTCTAATATTAATTATAATGTTTTAAATTTCTATTATGGATTTTATAATTTTGTAATTTTTATGATTAAATATTTTCTTATGATTAACCTAAGGACTTGGAAATTCAAATACTCCAAATCTAGACGTCAAATGAAATTGAAAGTTTTATGGCAAGTGAGGTTCCTTGCCTATTTTATTTTCATAAAATTTCACTCTGATCAGATACGTAATTAAGGCATAATTAGGATTTTAATTATTTCATTAAAACCTACATTAAGCTTAATTTAGTGGAAATTATTTAGGGGTTTAATTTTTCCTCGAAATCCCTCTACAATATGCATCCAAAGAGGATTCATTCATAGTTTTTGGGATTTTGGCTGATTTATTATATTTTATTTAAGTTTATAGTTAATTAAATTAATTAATTTAATTAATGGCTTAATTAAACTATTTTTGTCATTTATTATGTTCCTCTGAGTTTCAATGACTTATTTACAGTCAATAAAGTATATTAAGATATTTTAAATTATTTTAATTAATTTCCATCATTTAATTAATTTATTAATAATATATTTCATGAAAATTAAGGTTTAAGATTTGAAATTTCCAATATTAAGATTCATTACTCAATATATTATGAAAAATTTGCATAATATATGAATTAATATTAGTTTTAATCCCTGAAAGTTTCACTATAGTTTGATCATTGGTTTGGGAATAATTAAAGTTTCAAAATTTTCATTCAATCCCAAATTAAAGTCAAAATACCCCATCACGCAGCTCTTATTAGATTTTATCAAAGATCCGACTAAATCTCGGCTGTCCATTTCTTTTAAAAGGACCAAATGGTGGAGATTACATCTCTTACGTCGACAGTGGAGGCCAAGATCCTTCTATTGTTTTCACATGAATTACGGCCATCCGATTGTTGAAATGCACTATTTTGATTAGAAGAGATCTAAAAGGTTTGAGGAGATATAAAAGGTTTTATCTCACTTGAGATTAAATTCTCCTCAAAAAAAACACCAAAGACGAAAGCTCAAAGGAGGTCGTTAATGGAATACCTTGGTCCCGACGATCTCCAAGTGGGGTTGACTCCAATAGCTGCAGAACAGTGTGGATGCTTGTTTTCCACAGAAATTAGATTGCCTCCCTTAGGATTGCTCCCTAGACCAACTTTGGCTTGAACTCTGACGGCTTTGGACATTCTCCAGCCTCTCGGTGGTGAGGGAAATGGGGGGAGATGTGTTTCAGCTTTGTGTGAGGTCAAGAAGGTAATGGAAAAGTCTGTTGTAGTTGGGAAATGTTTAATGTGTGAATCCATGAAAGCCATGAGCTTTTAGCATTTTCTTACTTCTTCCCTTGGTCGGCTGAGATGATTGCAACCTTTGGGAGTTAGTTGCCATGCTTCTTAGCCATCTAACACCTATCTAGGCTGAAGAGGTGGAGAGGGAATTGAGTTATGCAAATGGAATTTGGCATTTTATATCTTTGACTTGCCATGGCATCTCATGCTTTGGAGTTATGTAAAGTATCCTTAAGTTATTTAATTTGTTCTGGGAACCATCATTAATTAATTCTAGGAATGTTTTAATAACATCCTAAGTGAATTAGCTGCAGCAGAGATTGAAATCATTTTGAATTAAGTCACTTAACCATTTCATTCATTAGTTTGATTTAAGTCACCCCAATTGATGGATTAGCCTTGGTTTAATGCTTAGGATATGTCCATTTAATCACTAATGAACCCTTTGATAAAAATGTTTCAAAGATTTTAAGATTTATGGAGTATTTAATTAGGTTTAGTCTTTTTGATATAATTGGATTTGGGTTACTTTTAATTAATTCAAATAATTTAGTTGACTTAATTATAATGTGTTTAATTTTCCATTCGGTTAATCAAAGCAATTTGAAATGCCTTAAATCAAATAATTCCAATTTTATTTCATTTTGAACCCACTTGACCCATCTTAGGCTTAATGGGTTAAGTTTGGGTTCATTTGGATCAAATGACCAAATTGGTCAATGTGGACCCAATTATGGGTTAATTTATATTCAACAATCATATTCAAATGATTTTGGACTGATTTGAGTTTATTTAAGTTTATTTGAGTTTAATTTAGGTTTAAATCCAATAAGACCCATTTAGACCTATTTAGGTTAAATAATCTAGTTAGTCTAATTAAGGCCACATTGGACTTATATTCCTTCAAATTAATGATTCCATATGTTCATATCATCATCCTAACCATTTGGGATGATTTTATTTGGTCAAATTTAAATGGGTTGACCTTTTACTTGGTGAGACCCACATAATGTCAAACCCATGTAAAAAAGTTGACTAACCTTTGACCTTTTGATTGGATTTGGATTCATTTAATTTTTATGTCAAGATTTTATGTTTATCATTTCGTTTGATTTGGGTTTGTCTTGGGTTTTATTTTAATTTCTTTAGATTTGTATGGTTATTAGCTTAATTAAGGTAATTATGTTTAGTTTTCTAATTAAACATTAAGTTAGGCTTAATTGATTTCAACTTGTATGTTTTGGTTGAAGATTTGGATTGAATCTAACTAAATCCAGTAAGTTAGATTAATCCAAGGAAAGTGCACTAGATTATTAAATGTGATGACCATGGTGCTTAGTTAGAAGGATTCTAATTTAGGATTATGAGTCCTAATGAATTCTTTTGGATGAAATATTAACCTCATCCAAAAATAAGGTCAATGGGACCCCCAATATGTGTAGTGGACTATTCAAAGTACACTGCACATATTGGTGTTGACTGAACTAGTCAACACTACAAGCATATTCTTGTAGAGGTTTTTATTTTGTTATGAGTTTAAGTTTATATTTTGATTGTGAAAGATAGGCATATAAATGTCAATACTTGTTTTAGTTTGGTTCACTCTTAGGAACTTAAATTTACTAAGTTCTAAGATGATAGCGATGTCATTAGGAATAGACTCAAAGAATGGCCTAGTCCTAATAGAATCATTATACTCAAAGAAGATGCCTTCAAGGGACTTACTCTTTTTTGAGAATAGTTGTTGGAAAGGATGCTAATGTGGACTATTACTCATAATCTAGACTACATAATGTTTTAACATGGGAAATATACCACTAGGGGATTTACTCCTATGTGGTTTGCTTTTAGGAAGGGCTTCCAACCTAAATAGCTAACCTAAGAAAATGTGGCTTGAATAGCTTAATCCTGAACATCAGGATTTTGACTACTAAGCAAGGGTCACATGGACTTAATTCCTAATTTGAGTAGTCCATAGGAATGGGGCATTCAATGGCTTATTTTCATTCTTTAATTTCTTTTGTTTTAATTTAAAAAGGAGTCACAAAGATATGGATCATATTCTAATGAAGTATGCTAACAGGAAGGGGCCTTTAATGGCTTAATTCCAACCTTAGTATCTTGAGAAGGAAAGGGGTCATAATGACTTTATCCTATTCTTCAAATTTTGGACTAATAGAGTAGGGGTTTTAATTACTTTGCTCTAATCTAAATAGTTTATATGATAGAGAAAGGAGACTTAATGGCTTTATCCTAGCTTTATCATTTAATAGGATGCCCGCTATGGGACTTATACCTACATAAATTGCTATTAAGATGGGCCATCTAGTGGCTTAATTTATCTTAGCTAGCTAAAAAAAAGGATAGGGGCCTTCATGACTTAATTCAGTCCTTAAATTTTGACTAATGGGAAAGAGGGTCTTCATGACTTATTCTTTAACCTAAATAATAAAATGGGATGACTTAAGAGTCTTATGACTTTTATTTTATCCCTATTATATGGATGCTTCTAAATAAGAGGAATGGTGTTTCAAAACTTAATCCAACCCTCAATATTTTGACCAATAAGAAAAGGGGTATTTCTAACTTAATCCAAGTCTCCATGGCCAATTAATAGAAAAGGGGTCTTCATTGACTTTATCCTGACCTATAGATAAAGGAATGGTGCCATAGAAGGCATACTCCAAACCTATACAAGATATACGAGGTGTTGTGAAATGCTTTCTTCTAGCTCAAAGTAAATGTAGTGCCTTACAAAGGCTTATTCTTATCCTAAAGATATTGCATTTTATATTTTCGTATAAGGTAAATATGATTGCAAGTCAATACACATAATTTAAGAAAGATAATGCTCAAATCTGAATAGAGTTACAAAAAAAAAGAGAAATAAAAGTTTAATTTTATTAATCATCATTCTTTCAAGACAAAGTACAAGTTACACATAGTATTTCTTTAAATAATGTCCATTAATTTGTTGCATTGGACGTTCACCATTACAAGTAATAAGCTAGTAAGAACCTTCTTCATAGACATTTTCCACTACAAATCATCCTTCCCAGGTTGGCTCAAACTTGTTGTAGATCCTGTGACGTGCTAAAATTGGTCGTTTAAGAACCAAGACCAAGTCTCCTACTTGGAAAGTTCTAGGACAAACCAATTTATCATGTGCTTGAACCATACATGATTGGTACAGTTCAAGATCTTGTTAAGCTTTTAAGCATTTTCTTTCAAGGCTTCCAAGTTCTTCCAAATAGATTTAATGATTTTGATATGTTGTAATGTTGTTGTTGACTGGTATTCTCACTGAAGGGAACTGCACTTCTAATGGAAGAATTTCATTAGTTCCATAAACCAAAGCATTGGGTGTAGACTGAGTTGGTGTTTTTGTATGGGGTCTGATAAGCCCATAAGGCTTCAACCAACTTTTCATGCCATTGGTGTTTATTTTCATCAAGTATTTTTTTTCAAAATACTTACTAATATTTTATTAAATGCTACGGCCAATCTATTTGCCCTGAGGTAATAAATGGTCAAATATCTCCAATCAATTTTATGTTTAGCCACAAAATGATTTAATTTTATGGACTTGAATAACGGACCATTATCAAATATGATTCAATGAGGAACATCAAACTGATA
The DNA here is from genome assembly GCA_021442155.1 of Cymbidium sinense. Classification (NCBI taxonomy): domain Eukaryota; kingdom Viridiplantae; phylum Streptophyta; class Magnoliopsida; order Asparagales; family Orchidaceae; genus Cymbidium; species Cymbidium sinense. The sequence goes on along the minus strand of CM038218.1, from coordinate 140,117,826 downwards.
TACAACATTTTTCTAAAAGAATTTTAACACATGATATGCTTTTACTTTATTCAATGGTACTGCTTTAACCCATTTAGAAAAATAATATATTGTAGCTAATATAAAATGATTCACTTTTGATGAAGGAGGGTTAATTGGCCCTATGATATTAGACCCTAACTCTTAAAGGGCCAAAAGGTAATCGTATGGAGTAGTACATTATGGGCACAATGTAAAACTACACCATGTATTTGGCATTAATGGCAATGATGTGCAATTTTCATGTAATCATTTAACATCGATAGCCAATAATATCCAAGTCTATTGATTTTCAATTTCATCTAGGGTCTAGATTGGTGAGCACCACACAATCCAGTGTCTACCCCAATCATAATCTTATGGACTTCCTGCTTGTCCAAATAGTAGAGCCGCATTTGATTGAATGACCTATGGTATAATACATTATTAATTAATGCAAAAGACAAGGCATGTTTTTATATTTGATTTGCTAGTAACTTATTTTTTGGAAGCCTCCCTTTAATCACAAAGTTAATAAATGACTATCTCCATTCACATTATACTTGACCTTCGACAAGAGTGGCTATCTTTTGCATTTCTTCTTGCCTATTCATATAATCTAGATTTATAAGAGGTAAAACTTCTTGATTTTGAAATTCTATAGAAATAGATTCTTTTTATGGACATATGATTTTGTGGCAATTTTAGCTAAAGCATTTGCTATAGAATTATCTTTAAAGATATTCTATATAGAGTTACATATGGAATTTTCTCAAGTAATTTCATCATATTCTGATAATAACTAAATATTTTTGGATGAAAAACCTTATAGACTCCCCTCACTTGATTTATAAACAGTTAAGAGTCTCCAAAGATCTTTATGTTTTTAATATCCATAAGAATTGCTAGCTCTAATCCAGTGATAAGAGCCTCATATTCAGCTTCATTATTTATGCAAGGCTCGGCTAGATGATAGGAATATCTCATCATTCCTTTCCCTGGGATTATAAAAATTAACCCAATTCCTGCCTTCCCTGGGATAGATGAATTTAATTCTTTATCTTTTCTTGATGATGATGCACCATCAAAATATAATTCCTAAGTGGCATTAGGTTCACCATCTAATGTCATGGTCTGTTCATCTGGAAGATCATCATTTAAAGGAGATCTCTCAAGTATGGGATGTGCTGCTAAGAAATCAGCTACTATTTGTCCTTTTATAGCACCAAGAGGGATGTAAGTGATCTCAAATTGCAATATCATTGACCAGTGTGCTAGACATCTAAACAATGTCAGACATGTCATAAGGTATTGAAAAGTATTTACTTTTGAGATTATATTAACTTTATAAGAAAGCATGTAATGTCTTAGTTTCTGAGCAGGAAAAACTAAAGCTAAATAATGTTTCTCAATTGGCAGATAATTCTTTTCTGTTGGGATAGGTCTATGACTTAGATAGTAAAGGGAATTTTCAATCCCTTATTTGTTTACATGGGCTAATAAAGCTCCAAGTGATTCATCCAAAGCTACGATGAATAAAATTAGTGATTTTCCTGGAATTAAAGCAACCAAAATAAGAGGATTCATTAAGTATTATTTTAGGCTTTCAAACACATTTTGGCATTTTTCATCCCAAATGAATTTGGAATCTTTCTTTAACAATGTCGTAAATGGTTGACATCTTTCTGATAAGTTCGATATGAACCTCCTTAAATATGCAAGCCTTCCTTAAAATGATCTTAACTATGTAAGACTTCTAGGTGGAGGCATTTCTATAATGGATTTTATTTTTCTCTAGATCAATTTCTATCCCACAGTGGCGCACTATGAACCCTAAGAATTTTCTTGAAGTTACTCTTAAAGCAGGCTTCAACGGGTTCATTTTCAGGTTACGGCACAACTATTCAAAAATTATTCATAAAGCATATAAATGATCTTCTTTTATTTTATGTTTGATGACTAGATCATCGATATAGCACTTGACTTGATTATGAATCAAGCCATTGATTATTCTAGTCATAGCTCTCTGATATGTAGCCCCGACATTTTTGAGATCGAATGACATAACTGTGTAATAGAAATAAATATAGGAGTTTTGAACACCATATGCTTTTAATCCTCTGGAGATAACTTAGTTTGCTTATATCCAGATGATCCATTCATTAATGAAAATTTCTCATGCGAAGAGTCTATGTCAACCATAAATTCTGATATTTCCAATAGGAACTCATCTTTGGGACAAAGTCTCTAAAGTCAACGAAAATGCATATTTTACCATTCTTCTTTACAGGGACTATGCTGGCTAGCCAATCGGTTATTGTTCTTCTTGCACAAAGCTAGCTTCAATTAATTTCTTTACTTTAGCAATTACTTATTGTTCAATTATAAGGTGCATTCACCTAGGAGCTTACTTTACTGGAATGACATTAAGTTTAATCTCTAATTTGTGTACAATAACATCTAAAGAAAAGCCTTAGATTTCATCATAACTCCAAGCAAAGTAGTCTTTATATTCAAGGAGTAAAGTGACTAACCCTTCATAATCTTCCAGACCTACCAAAGTATTAATAAAAGTTAACTTTAGGTCTTCGATAGTTCCTAGTTTAACCTCATTTAACTCATCGATAGTAATTTTATTTCCTCCTCATACTCAAGAGGAGCATTCTAAAGCAAGCAATCATCAGATTCATTTGTTGTTTCTATGGATAATTCCTCCAAAGAGTTATAAGGAATAGCAAATAGTTAATCTGAGTCCAGATGATTGCTTATCATTAAGCAATTTTCTATAACATCAAGTGGTTAAATGACACTAAACCTAATGCTAGCTTCGGAATGTAATTTTTTATGTTTCGTAATCCATAAGCTTTCCATGCATTGGGTAGTATCTCTATGCCAAGCATTTGTAATAAAACCACATTTTACAGAGTTTTTTACATAATAAGAATACCATTCAAAAGATAGTTCTATTATTTCATTTAAAAGTGGATCTTCAAGCTTTACATCTACTTCTCAGCTTGAAGGCCCGAGTACAGGATAGAATTTTGATAACTTCCTCATTTCTCATGACAACTTAGTGGCCACTTTGACTTCTAATTCAGATATTTTATATTGAACAAGAGGTGTCAAAGTCAAAGCGTCCACATATTTCTTCAACTTTTCAAATATGGAAAGCTCAGGTTCATCCTTTAATGCTCTGATTTCTTCTTCATCACTATTTGATTCTGAAATAATCTCAAACTTTATTGAGGCATCTTTATGGATGGAATCTTCATCAAAACTAGATTCCAAGTCAATATGTATTACTAGAGGTTCTTTTTCTTTTTCTTTTTCTTTTTCTCTTTCTTTTTCTTTTTCTTTTTCTTTTTCATTCTTTTCTTTCTTTTTCTCTTTTTCATTTGTTGAATTATTTTGTGCCTCAATAATGCTAGGTCCTATAGAATCATATTTTAGCTTCTTAAGCATGTAGTAAGCTGCAACTTCATATAGTTAAATCTCATGAATATAGAATGGTTGTATGTCACCTTTTATAATTTATTCCACTTCATCCCTAGTGTATTTAATACACTGGTGGAGTGGAGATGGAACCATTCTGTACTCATGAATCTAGGGTTTGCCTGAGAGGGCATTAAAGGATGTCTCTGAGTCTATGATATGGAACTTAGCTTCTATTTTCAATCTTTCTATTTCCAACAATAGAGTGATTAAACCTAAAGCTTTTTCACCAATTTCATTAAAGCCCCTCAATAGCATTTTATTTGAATTGAGCCTTTTGGTATTGATCTTCAAGAATGATAATGTTCTAGAGTTCATAATGTTGATCGATGTGCCAGGGGCTACCAAAACTCTTGACAATTTAATGTTTTCTATTTTTACAAATATGTAAAGGGGAAAATTATGATCAATAGTCCCCAAAAGTAGATACTCATCAGAGAAAGTAACTCCTAGGATCTCTTTAAAATAGCAAGTCTCATTTGAAGAAGTTGTTGCTACTTGGGTTAGGCATATTTTAGGATCAACTAATGCATGTACTAATGACTCTCTCATTTCTTTTTAAAAGAACAAGAGCATCATAAATACCCAACCTAGCAGAAAGTTTCTTGAGATGGGCTAAATGTTGTATTCGAACTTAGGAACATTTGACTCGACTATTATTTCTTTAGGTAAAAGTTTTGGATTTGAGCTCTGATCCATAATCTTCTTTCTTTTATCTTTAAGAGGAGAAGGCAGACGAGGTGGTAAAACTCTTCTAATATAGAGATTTACTTCAATGTATCTCCAAGGGTTGTCTTAATCGGATCCTCATCTCTAACATCCTTCTCTAGAAATTGATCAAAATCTAATAGTTCTATGTCTATACTAAAAGGATTGCCTTGTAGGTCTTCTATATGAATATTAGTATCTGATCTTGATTCATAAAACACATCATGAGAATCTTCTTTTTTATTACTTTCTTTTTCATCATTTTCAAAATATGCTTATCAGAAATGGAAAGAATATTCATTACGCCTTTGGAGGCAGACTTTTTATTTATCTTTTTGAAATGAGTAAAAAAAGATAAATGCATATAAGTTTTTTCCTTTCCATCATTACCATACAAGATTCTATCATATATAATAGATGCCCCTCCCTCACCACACTCTCCAGTCTTCTATGTAGTTGAAAATGCTGAATCGGGTAGAGGTGGAACTTACACTTCAGACTCAGATGGATCAATCTGAATGATCTTCCTCTAGGTCTTCATATGATCTTGCATAGCACTTTTAAAATTTTTCATCATATACTTTTTCAAGAATGGGATAGAGCTACATTTCATTCATATATAGAAAGAGCACTAGAAGAAGTAGAGTTACCTATAATAATCTTAATGGACCCTTATCCAGGGTCCATAAGGTATTCCTTCAGTATAATACCCCAACCCCTTCTTGTAGTTTCTTTCAAGCTAGTATTTAAACATAAAACAGCCTTCATTGGTATGCCCTAACATCTGATGATATGGACAACAGTTAGGGTAATTTACTTTTCCCACTTCATCAAGCCTTTTCGAGTTGAGGAGTTTGAAATCTAGCTTCTTTTTTTAATTTTTGAAAATTTTCCTCACCACTTTCTTTTTGAAAGAATAAGTCTGGTTCATTCTTTTAAAAAAAGGGCTGGTTGGAACTTTCTTAGGGGATGATGTCATTTGTTCCTATAGTGGCCTAAAACATAAAGGCTGCTCTGACTGTATATGTGTGGTGTTCTAATTTCAAAACATAGGGACATCATGCAGATCTTAGGGGGTACTTATTGAAGTGATCAGGTGCAGCATTAAAGTATGATGCATCATCTCAGAAGACAAAAACATCATCCTATAATAGATCCAACCACCTAATAAGAACTCCTAAGGTAGATGGGTCTACGTATATACCAGAGATCTTTCTCCTACTTTACATGGAGAAGTAAACCAAGGTTTATTTTATATCGAGTTATTTAGTTCCCTATGTTAGCATGCTCCCATAGTTAATTACATCTTAGAAAATGGGAATTTCTTAAGAACACTCTTGATTAAAGTAGTTGATAAGTATCTCCAAAGATTTCAAAACTAAACTATCAAAAGATTAGGTGCTTTTAGAAATCAAGTGGGAAAAGTTCAAATAGGAATACTTATTTACAAGTTCCAAAGGAAAATAAGTAGGAAACACCCCTGATACAAGGAAGCCTAGTAAGTGCTTCAATCTACCTTATAATAAGGCTTTACATTTTTGAAAGAGAAATTTTACTTTTGTTTAAATTAGAATTTAATTAGAATGCTAGGGTTTATAGTCAATAACACAAGATTGTGGAAACACTTAAGAGATGAGGACTTATACTCATAAATCGAAGAAAATAAGTGTCCTCAAAACCTAAATCTAAAAAACTTTAGCACAAGCTAGAAGCACGGCCTAAGTCTAATTGGCAAAATGAATATAATGGTTTATCTCCACAAGAGAGAATAGACACATCCTACTCTTCTGGACTTACAACTGCTTGGAATGGGCACTAGCTAACACCTCCTATATTTTAAAACCCTGTAAGTCGATCTTATGTAGATGCAAGATAGCTAGGTTGTTTATGAAGGAAGTTAAATTATTAAACTCATTCCCTAAGAGACTAGAGTATGAAAACATGACTTAGACTAATGCCAAAATTTACAACATTTTTAAACCATTTTGACACATTCATTTGGACCAAGGCTTAGAACAACTATGCCTATATGCATGATGAAGTTAAGTCATGGGCTAAATCCACTGGAGGAGGTGTTCTCCACTACAATGGATCGCCCTCAAAGGTCAAGCATTTCCCATATCATGCAAGAGTGGTGACCCTCCCTATTCAAGAGTGGCATAATATGAAATGCATGGTGTGATAACATACAACATTCAGCTAAGGGGTTTCTAAATCTTTTATTTATCTTAATTATAAACCTAGGCTTTGAGGTGAGGTTATGAGTTGTATTAGAATTTAGTTATGAATTTTTGGTGAGGATAAAAAAAATTAATTTTACCCTAAAGAGCCTATCGCATCGAGGCCACACATCAAATCATCAAACTTTAAGAAACTTATGAAAAACACATAATTTCTAAAGCATAAGCTAAACATTACAATCAAATATATGAATTTTATAAAAGAATAAGACGCTTATGCGGTGGGGTACCGCCTTACACTCCAAAAAAGAAAAAAAATTGGGTGGTCGAGCTCTACCCTTATATAACCAGGATTACATTTGAATATTATAATTAAAATAAATACTATGGGGGTCTTTAATCTATTATTCTTGTTTTCTTTCCTTTAATCCATTTTTGCTCCAGGCTTCACAGGGCCTCCCAAGTCTTTGCCTTCTAGCCACTACTCATCCTAAACCCCACAGCACTAATCCTAATCCTATTACAAAAATTATATGTTTATGAAAAATAAAGTTTAACTACACCTGTGAAATAGATATTAACTAAATGAACATACAAGTTAAGCAATTATATTTCACATATTTGGACTTAGCACCCTGCACTTAGATAACCAAGCCCACTTGTCCTAATTGGATTATGCTTAGGGGCATAAGCGGTACCTGCAAGCAAGAACATTTATATTTAGTTATTATTATAGTAGACCCTTTAGCACAATCCCCTACATAAGACATCATTAGGCTAATAAAAACATAGCACCTAATATACTCACAAATAATACTAACATCTAGTCTAAAACATTGCATCACAAAATAAAACATATCACCGTAACATACACTAGCCTAACCTTATACTAGAATCAATGGCTTAGCATTCTAATGTGTGTGCTAAGGTTTAGTGTGGTATGTCTTGATTAAGCTTTAAGAGTATGATTTTCTAAAGTTTGGAGTTATTTAAGCTAAACATTAGGGGAGGTTTCACTTCAAATCTTTGAATGAATTAATTAATTTTAATTTATGCTTTCTTGTTTCATTTTATGCTTACTTAAAATCTTAATTATTATGAAGAGAAGAAAGAGGTTTGACCCCCTTCGTCCCTACCCTAAGTTATTTTCTAAAGGTATATTACTATGACTTTAGTTTCATTAGTGAACCATTTATAAACATTTTATTAAGCATAAGTTTATATTAATTTTAAGGAATCTTATTCAAACATGAAAGGAATCTTTGAATTAATAGAACTGAGTCACCATTACATGAATATCATTCCATTATTTCTTTTCATCATCATTAGCATACACACTTCCTCATTTTTGATTTAATATAAATATTTGTACATACGATACATATTTATATTTTGCACACTTGATGCTCATTAATTCATGAATTTGATAGAAAAGAAAGATTTCATTTTATAGCTAAGCATATGATGACATGTATTAGAGATTTAAGAAAGTATGTGTTGTTGTTAAACTAGGGAAGTCAGATTATCTAAGACCTCCTTGGGGCTACTTAAATCCTTGTATTCCTGTGATGTCCAGACTACATACTTTCCAACTTGAATATATGTAAACATAAACATAAGCATAGAAATCAAAATCCTGCAAATATTATATAATAGCGAATCTTCTGTTCATATAAAGCAAAGTTTTATCCCAAATTTTAGCACATCCGTACACATGAATGAAATTAACCAAGTATGTGTTGTTGTTAAACTAGTGAAGTGAGATTATCTAATACTTATTTGGGGCTACTTAAAGCCTCATATTTTCGGGATGTCTAGACTATATACTTGTCAACTTGAATACATGTAAACATGCACATGAACATGAAGCCAAAATAATCTTTTACTATCTTTAAATTATAACTGAATGGAAACTTTATTAAACATTTATAGCCAACATTAGCTTAAATTTCACATTCATATTCACCATTAGCTTATAGTTTTTTAAGTAATTTTGGATTTATTAGTGATAATAGCCACACCACATAATAGTATTTATCCAACACACACAACTTAAGTGCAATCATATTGTTTTCATTCTCTTTTCTTTTTGAAACATGAACATGTGAAACAAATGGCATGTACATTTATAATGATTGAAAGGAAATAATTAAATATTGCCGCATAACATACTCAATTACATTAAGTCCTAAGGAAATATCCCTTAAGATTAACCAAAGTTCTTATAAGATTTGATTTTGATGTTTGAGTTATTAAAACCTAAACGGGAAAGATGATACTTAGTACTTACCCCATCCCATTTTGGTGATTTGATATATTTAAATTGAGAAATTAAATATATTTTATGAGTTGATTAGGTTCAAACCATTAAGCACATCAATTTAATTACCCTTTCCTAAGCTTCTTTAATTTAATTAACTGCTTGATCATGAGCCTTCAATGATATTCTTTTAGAAAAGTAAAATTTGCAATGCATCCAAAAGAATCTAATGTAATTAGGCTCATGCTTAAGAGTTAATTATATTAAAGAAGGAAAGAATCTAAGTTAAATACTTTTATGATTTTCCCATACCAATGGGCTAATCATAATTTTTTAATGACTTTAGGTTATTAAACACATAAAGAAAAATTAATGGATTATGTTTTAAATTATCTGAACCAATTATTAATTTTATCTTATCATTAATTATTCTAATTATTCCTTAATTATTAAACATAATAATTAACCCTCTAAAGAAAATACATTTGGAGAAATAATTAAGAAAGGGGTCTTAATTATTTCTCCTCATTATTCCCACTATCCACGATGATTAATTATCATTAATTATCTAATTTTTATTGTTCACAAATTTTAATATTTATTTAATTGATTAAAGAGGGTAATTAGAATTAAAATTTCAAATTCTTTAAATTACATAGCTAATAATTCCAAGAAAATTATGGGAGGCAAAGGACATCTCATAGAATCATCTCACTAAATTTGGAATTAATTAGCCAAGTAATTTGGCCTTAATTAAGATAATTAACCTAAGCTTTAAACTTTAATTAAATGCTATTCACTAGACATAAATTAGAAATTTTATTTTTCATAAATTCTCCTCTCTCTAACCTTTCTAAAATGGGTTTATTTGCATGTTTTGGATTCTTCTACAATTAGTTATGATTTTGTGTAGTTTTAGCCATTTAATTATATTTTTAAAGCCTAATTAATGCTTTATATCATCAATTCAAAGAGGATACTAATGCGGTAGTGCTTTCCACATAGCATCACGGTATTGGTCACTTAAATCGTCTCATGCAGCAACTGACCCAGCTGTGATGGACCTAATTTTGTCTCAGCCGTCCGATCTCAGAATGGATGGTTGGGATTAATAATGTGATTTCAAAGGGATTAAATAAAATTTTCTAACATGATTAATCATATATTTCTATTTTAATCATGCGAAATAGATAGCCAGTGATTGATCATCCCACAAGCATCGAAAGTTTGACACCATCTACTTTCCACTGCTTGAGCTCACCGAAGCTTGTTTGACTATGAAATTGACTCTAAAATGAACACATAATGAATCTAAGAAGATCCTATGATGGAGATCGCACAAAAATATAATTTACTTCAAAAAAGACCAATACCTATGAGCCAAAGCTACGGTTGCTGAATTTTTACCTCGCTGAAGCTATAGATCAGTGGTCTGCTGATAAAGGTAGCTTCTTCTTAAAGAGATGAAGCCCTATTGAAAAGATCACAAGCTTCCTCCCCATAGATCATTCTGTAGACTAAACGTCTTTGCAAAGCTCACCAGAGTTGGTCTTGGGATGTCATACGGTAGTTGAATCGCTCAGGAAACAATTCATTTTAGCTCATGAGAGTGAGGTGAAGGTGTGGGAAGAGTTAACTTGAGTTTGGTGGAGGTTTAGTAAGTATGGATAGATGGAGCTCTTGGGTCCGATTGAGAGGTGGCCTCTCTGGTGGTCGAGTACACGAGTAGCTCAAGAGAAGGTATGGGACTGTGCGGAATGCTTTAGGGAAGCTCTATTCTGGGTTTGAATCAATGGGGAGGAGTATACTCTCCTTCCCAACTGAACTAAAGGTTAGGACTGGTTCAGCCTTTGGTAGCCGTTCGGCCGGGGTAAGTGGTCGGAGATGGTAGGGGACTGCTGAGGTGGCTGAGGGTGAGAGGCTGAGGGAGTGTAGTGGGCTGACATGAGGTATACCCTCTCCCTTAGATGGACCAATGGATGCCCATAGGTGAACTCACCCTCTCTTGGCCAAAGGCTGAGTAGAACAACTTTGGGTCAGGTTGGGTCAATAACCCTCTTGTCCAAGAAAAGACAAAGGTGGCTTCCATGGGGTAAGGAGGTGGAGAACCCACCCAAATGGAGATTTTATCCCATTTAGGTGGCTTGGTTCAATGGGTTTGACCCAAACTAGGTTCACCATGGGTTGGGCCCACTTGGATAGGCCCATGGTGACCTAAAGATGATTCATTCCAAGTTTGGTTGGGTTTGGCTCAATTTGACTCATTTGGGTCAAATGGACTAAGTTGACCACTTTTATCAAATTGGGTCAAAGTAATGACTTGGGTGAGTTCAATTGGTCATTTGGAGTGAATGTGTAAAATTGGATTAATCCAATTTGGGTTAGATTTGACTTTGGCTTATATGATTCAATTTGGGTCAAATGAGTTAAGTTGACTAATTTGACCAAATTGGTCAAATTGGCTTGAGCATGGGTTAGGTCTATGTTCAATTGATCATTGATGATTGATTGGAAGAGTTGATTTGAATTAATTTGGATTATGGAGTGATTTGGCTCAATTTTACCCTTTAGGTCAAATTGGGCTAAGTGGGCTAATTGGGTTAGGTTGAACAAATTGGGTTCAATTGAAGGTTGGATCATGTTCAATATTGAATTAGTGATTCGTTGGAAGCATTGGTTTCAACCAATTTGATCTAAGATTTGATTTGGTTCAATTTGATCCTTTAGGTCAAATTGGGTCAACTTAGGTCAAAGGATCCAATTGGCTTGATTAAGTTCAATTGATTGTAGTGGTTGTTCAATAATGACCTACAATCATTAATGAAGGGATTGGATGGCTTGGTTTGACTCAATGTGAGTTTAATTGGAGTTTGGTTTAATTACACCTTTTAGGTCATTTTGGGTTAAATGGCTTGGTCAAACCAACTTGGACCAATTGGGCTTATGGATGGTTCATATGTGTTCAATGATAAATTTGAGGTTGATTGGTGGCTTTGATTGTAATTGATTTGGGCTTAATTAGGTTGTCTCATTTGAACCCTTTAGGTCAAATGGCTAACTTGGGTTGGTCACATTGCTTTGATTCAATTGGCTTGATTCCAAGGGAGTTAACTAAGTTAAGATCCAAGTTAATTTGGCTTGAAACTTAGATTAGAAAACTAAATTCATTTAAGATTAATTGAATAGATTTGAGGTTGGTTTAGCTCCATCAACATGAGCTTAATTTTGGATGAGTGAATAGGTATGAGTTTTAGTTTAGGCCATAGGATAGGTAAAACCTATTTACTCTAAGGTGGAGTCTAAGCTTAGGGTATGTCATCAATAGGCTTTGGCTCCTAGCGATACTCCTCCAAACCAAACTTCAAGTCATCAGTGGGAAGTAGTAGGTTGGAATACTCAATCTGGTAAGGCCATGAAAAGGAGGGGATCATGCTTTGAAGTAATTGCATAGTGGCAATCATCTCCTCCATCCTATTTTCTATTGATGCAATTTATTCATCCTTCTTTTGAATTTGAAGGATGAGTTGCTAAGTAGGGTCTAAAGAAGGATTTTTTGGTGATTTTTCCTACTCTCTCTTCGATGATCTAGTGTCTACCATGTATATATGAGGTACAAGTAGTCCTGAATCATCATCTAGTAGATTATCCTGCTCTAAATCATAGTGTTCATGCATTTTTTTCTTTTTTTTCTTTATCCTCTTTGACAATAGTTTCAATTTCTTCTTTAGACAAATGGAGTACCATTTCTATTGAGAATGATATTTGACTCATCACCCATATCCATGGGTCTCATTTTGGATTCTTCACCTTTTGTACCCTCTTGAGAAGTAGGAACTTCCTTAAGGGTGGCTCCTAAGCCAAGGTGACACCCACCAATAGTCTCTCTAACATAAGGAGATGGATGAGGAGACTTTATTTCTTTACTGGAAACATAAAATGATGAGGGCCCTTTAGCTTGAGGCTAGGTGAAGATGGTAGAAGCCTATCTGGAGTGGGCCTAGAGATAGGCCTCTCTAGAGGTGTAGATGGCAAAGGGTGTGAAGGCACCCTAAGCTCAAGAGCTAATAGAATATTGCTGACATAAACTCTCTTATTTTGTTTTCTTGGAAGGACCCTTTCTCTCCCTAGACTAACAGACTAATCTATGTGCCATGTCAATGATTATCCAGGGAGATGGTATCATTCTAGTGCTACAGGCACAGGATAAGAAGACTTCCTTCTATCTAGAATGACCTCCTTCCCCTTCCCTTTGTAATGGGAAGTGGCAGGTCTACCTAAGAGCTCTTTTTCTAAGCTTCTTGAAATATGATCTTTCATGGCCCTTAATAACTCCTCCTTAGTGAATGAGGAGGGGCCAGGGATCTTATTAAGGATCTGACACAGCCTACCATGAGATTCTTTATTTAACAACTTGGTAATTTTCTTTTCTTCATACACAAAGGAATGATGTGGAGAACTTACAATTTTAGACACATCCTCCTCTCCTTGGGTAGTAGACAAGAGACCTAAGAGAGGGGAAGTGTCTCGGAGGGTATAACCATCCCTCACCCTAGCTAATTGCATATCTAGCATTTCTATTTGTTTTCGTTCTGTGAGGGCTACCCTCCTAAGCCTTCTAACCTTATTTTTTCTTTTGACTCTTTATCATCTTGAGGGACTCAGAGGTGGAACCCTATCTCAAAAATGCTAGGATGGAAAAGGAGCAACCAATGTCTCTGAAGTGGGCAGCTTAACTTTCTTCTGAGTAGGACCATACTAGATCCTCTCAGTAACCTTCCTCCTTTTAGCAGGAGCAAAAGGTGGTGTGCTAGAAAATTCTAGGATGGGTTGCTTATCTTTAAGTATTGCCTCAGCAATAGGAGCAAGAGTCACTCCATATGCAGTGATATTCAGATTTTCAAAACCAGCTCCAAACTTAATGATGGAGCCATCAGCCAATTGGCTATTATCCACGAAAACGTTTATCCCAGATGTAGATACAAAGATTAGTTGTCCAACTATTTTTATTTACAAATATAAGTTTAAATGAGAATTACTGAATAGTATCTTAAAATAACCAAACTGTAGTTAAAAGAAAGACTTTTGACCCATAAGGGAATTTTGGCCACTTTTATGGTTAAGATTTTTTTATTTTAAAGGATAGTTTTTTTAAAATATATATATGAATTATAAAAGAATCCCACTTGATTTTCACAAAAGGGATAGTTCTATATTCTCTCTTTTTCTATGTTGAATATGCACTACCAAGGGTGAAATGGAGAGATTCAACAGGATGAAAGACAGTCTTGACCCATGTAAACATAATACATTGCCAATCAAAGAAATAATAACTTATTTTTAAAGATGGATAGAGGAACCATTGCCTAGCAGAGTCACCAAAAAATATCTCTGATAATAAAATTTATGACACAGTGGATTATTTATCTTTGGTGTATTCCTTAGAGGTGTCTAATGTGTTGTTGTTGTTATAAGGTTAAGCTAACCAAATAAGTGTTTCATCAACCTACTCATTTCATTAAGGCAGTTGTTGAGCTGACTAATTTCTTAGCCCCTTTTTTGGAGTTAGTAAACCATCTATTGTTGTAACATTGCTATAACATCCATGAGTTCTTTTGTCACTTCCACTTCAACTTAAGTCTCACCTTTAGGCTCTCCTTAACTTGGGTTTCCTAGTTGATCTTCTTCGCTTTGTTGTTTGGACACCACACCTTTGTTTGGTAGCCGAGTGTTAACCATGCAAATGATCTCAACCTCTATGTGATCAGCCTCTTCATTATTTTGGAGATTTAAACTTTATAGTTCTTCATTGGTTGGGAGATCTTCATATTTATAAGAAAGTTGATCATTCATGTCATCATCTATTGGCTCATTCTTTTTAGACCAATGCTTCCAGTTGATAATAGGAGAGTCAGCTTCTTCATTATCTGGGGGACCTGATTTAAGTTAAGCTCATTCCTCTTTGACATCTTTTGATCCTTTGGCTCTCCATATGAGTCAGAACCTCCCAGTCATGGATTTTTTAGAATGAGTCCTAGATGTCACACCCTGGTGCTCACCGACTAGGTTGGAATGGTCTAAGTGATATTATTTTCTTTGATATTTTTGTCGGGACCTTTTGACCACCATCCATCTATTTGATTTTGATTGGATGGTATTGATGGTGCTCATCGATCATCCAATTTTTTGGTCTTGATTTCTGCTCAAGATGGGCAAGATGATACTTAATATTTCCACTTTTTTTGAAATAAGAATTTGTTGGTTTGGTGATCTCGTTCACAAATTTTTTGATCCTTCTTTGAAGACCTCTATTCTTGATAGTCTTCAAGACCTTGGATTCAAGAAGAAATAGTTTCTCTTTGCCATAACTGATTCTGAGATATGGAACTAGTAGATTTGTTCCCAAAAGATTTCCTTATAACTCCTTCAAAGTTGTTTCTTTTGACCCATGTCAACAGGTCAAAGCTATTATCTGTATGTATGTTGGCCTCTATCAGTGGGTCAGATTGTTGATCAGTATGAATGGGTAGTCGAGAAGCACTACAGAGGCATTGTATTTCCTTTGAGTTATCCTAGACATCTTAGTTCCCAGAGAAGATGCTTCATGATCATTTTTTCCACTCAAAGCTAGGATAGTAGTTTATGTTAGGCTCAAATCCTCAAATGCAATGTTAAGTGGAATGACTATAATAGATTTTCATTTGGGCTTGGAAGTCATTCTACCCTTAGCATTCAGGGTTATCTTTGATAGCCTATCAAAGATAGATATTCTTTTTAAGGTTCTGTCAGGCCTAGGTTCATTCAGAGTTGACATGTTTTTTTTACTGTACACCTTAGGTATGAATTCATTCTCTAGTCCATCTAGTAAAAACTAGAAAACCTTAGAGATTTATTTGAACTAGGTAATGGCTCTAGAAAAACCAGCATTAATTATATCTTGGGGGAATCTAACAGTGGATCCCTTCTCTAATTGGACAATCATCATACTGGTTGGGTTTGCCATGCATGATTTCAAACCTAAATGTAAATATAAAGTCAAGTTCTACTGTAATCAAGGACCCTAAGGAATACAACTTGAGATATTCCTAGGACACCATTTATATTTTTTTTTTTTAAATTTCCAACCAGAGATGGAGAGACAAGCAATCCCTAAAGGAGTCACCAGAAATCTGATGGCTCAGAAAAAACACTTTTAAGGATGCACTCTGCCATCTTTATGGAATGGACTTGGAGTATGTTTTTTTTTTATAAAATAGATTTATATATATTCAACCAGATTTCCCCTAACATCACGTTAGGGTTTATTTAGATCTTGGTTCT
Organism: Cymbidium sinense; assembly: GCA_021442155.1. Lineage (NCBI taxonomy): Eukaryota > Viridiplantae > Streptophyta > Magnoliopsida > Asparagales > Orchidaceae > Cymbidium > Cymbidium sinense. Next base: position 140,101,872 of record CM038218.1, on the reverse strand, counting down.
ACTTCTGATGGATGCAAGCCTCCATAGTTAATAACCCCTCTTATCTCAGTTAGAGAGAACTCTCGACTAAAGTTGGCAACAGACATATCTTAGTGGCATGTAATGATGTCTCTCAACGATATGACCATCTAAAAAGAAATAGGAATCTAATCCAGATCAAGAACCCATGGTTCTATCATCCTGAGATTATGTTATTCTAGTCTACTAACATTAGAGGTACAAAGCCATAATGTTTGGAGAATCTGATTAACAACTATGAGTTGCCTCGTTTCAGGTATCTCGAGTAGACCAAAGTTTAGAGTTCAAGTGTTGCAGTGTAGGAATGTTCATGTGGTGAATTGATTATAGGTGTTCGCATGGTGAGTGGGTAGAAAAAGTGGACTTACATCCCTTTGGAATGCCAAAAATATTGTTCGTCCACATGGTGGATAGATATAAGGTTGTTTTCATGGTGAACGAATAGAGAATTGGACTTACATTTCTTGGAATGCTAAATTAGGGGGTCATCCATGTGGTGGATAGATATATGGTTGTTTTCATGATGAATGAATAGAAATCTGGACTTACATCCTTAAGAATGCCAAAATTAGGAGTCATCCACATGATGAATGGATATAGAGTTGTTTTATGATGAATAAATAGAGAACTAGGCTTACATCCTTTGGAATGCCAAAATTAGGAGTCGTCCACATGGTGGATGATATAAGGTTGTTCGCATGATGAACGAATAGATAATTGGACTTACATCCCTTGGAATGCCAAAATTAATAGTCATCTACATAGTGGATGGATATAGGGTTGTTCGCATGATGAATGAATAGAGAACTGGACTTACAACCCTTACAATGCCAAATTAGGAGTCGTCCAAGTGGTGGATGGATATAGGGTGGTTCACATGATGAATGAATAGAGAATGGACTTACATCCTTCAGAATGCCAAAATTAGGTGAGTTGTCCACATGTTCGGTAGACATAGAGGTGTTTGCATAGTAAATGAATAAAAAATTAAATTTTAATAAAAGTGCATAAAATTCTCATTTTAGGGACTGAGTGCCTCGGCACTATGATTCAATATTGAGCATGATCAATATCTCTCCTACTATAATGACCATCAAAATTTTGATGAGATCATTTATTTTTTTCTAGCATAAATGAAACTGTGCAATGGAAATGCCAGGAGGAAATCATTATCAACTTTCCTAGAGTCAATATGATAGCCGCTTTTGAGGCTTGGCACTATTTCATTTCTACTAGGCTTATTCTCTCTAATAACATTTGTGAGGTTACCAAGGATAGGGTCATTTTAAATTTTTCTATTCCTAGTCATTTTTTCTATATGGTTATTTTTTATACTATTCATTTCTACTAGTCAATGGCTAAGCAAGTTCAAGCGATTAGTAGCCAGGTCACGAACTTATGAAAGAGGGTGGCCAGGAATAGTCATCATCAAGAGATGCTGGAATGCAAATTTTATCATCATTTAGGTCAACAGCAGATGCAATTCTCTTATGTGGCCAAATTCAACACTACACTGGTCAACATGTTTCACAATTATAACCTTGCAGATCCTAGCCAGGTCTCATTTTCTATGGCTTCTCAATATCAACCCTGTATGATTACCCCACCGGTATCAGGCATAGAGGAGGAAGAAAATGATGGTGATGAATGCTGCTATTAGTCCCCAGCCCCCACCCCAATTTGTATTTCTCCCATTCTTTTTTTTGTGGTTGTAATATTTTAGATCATAGCCAGGACTCCTTCCCAACGGCTTTGTAATATCAACCCTGTATGATTATCAAGCTGGTACTAAGCATGAAGGAGAAAGAAGAGGAAGAAAAGGGTGGCGACCAATACAACTATTAGTCCCCGCCCTCACCCCCAAATTTGTATTTCTCCCCTTCTTTTCTTCTTTTTTTTTGGTAATAAAATTTCTTAATTTAGTAATTAAATTTCTTTTAATTTTATAATTATGTGTTCTGCTTGTGTATTATTAATACCATTGATGCTCCATGATAAAAGGAAAAAAAATGTTAAACACTTTTAAAAAGTCATATCAAGGTATAGTACCGAAGCACTAATATGCCAGTTCCTCGGTGCTGGAGATAGAATGAAGAACCCTAGGTGCCATGGAAATTTCTTGTAGTTCTACAGCACTGTGGGATATTATTTCCACTCAAGTATAATTTTTTTAAGTCCTTGTTCACAATTAGCAAGGCGACATAGCACTGCACGCTATCCCTACAATGCCAGGAGATTGTGGGATTATTTTTCTTTTTTTATCAAATATGTTCTAAGTTATATTCAAAGTGGCACATAGGTATGGTGCCACAACATTGTTGCGATGGTTCCATGGCTCTATAATGTCATTTTAGTTGTATTAGGGTGACATGGCGCCACAATGTTGATGCTATGGCATCGTGGCACTATGAGATTTCATTAAAATGTTATGGCACTAATGCTTCAGAGCTGCGGTGCCGCTCTTGTAATATAAATACCCAAGGGCATGGTGTCGTAGTGCTGGTATTAAGTGTTATGGTGCTGTAGGCCAAATTTTGAATTTAAAGTGACAATCTTTCAATTTCTATAAAAATTTCAACAACATTTCACTTTAATAGTGTCAGATTTCAAAATTGCATACTGCAGAGCACTCTTCTCCCTTATTTTGAATCAAAGATCAATGGAGGGGAGGGGGTATTCTTCTCACATTAAAATGAAATTCAACAGTGGAGGTTTTCAAATCTCTAGGTTTTCCACACCGGATCAAAGAGCAACAGTGGGATTTTTATTTAACATGTTTTTTAAAGTAAAAGAACATAAATTTTTTACCTGAAGTGAGAAATCTTGAAGTGAAGAGTGGTCATCAGTTCAGCGAGACTGGATTCAAGTGAAAAAAGATCCCTAGAGTGAATTGCTAACTCTTATTTATAGTAGTGGGCTGATAATTACTCCCTCTCAATAGCCAGTGTAGTGCCTCGATGCCAAGATCATGGCACCTCAGTGCCAAATCGTAGTGTCATAGTGTCGTAGTGCTGTGCCACTGTACCATAATTTGATAGTTGAACAAAGCAGTTGTTTCTTCTAATATGTTGAAGAAAAATAATGAAATTCAAAACCTCATATAAATTAAAGCCTTAGGAAAAACCTAAAAATTAATTATAAATAATTAGCTCTTGAAAATCATACAATCATATTGCTCTCAATACTTGAATTGAGCACTGCACCTAATGCATATAAGGGGCATCTGACCTGTGAGGATGATTGCCTTCTTGGAGAAGTCTGCCTTGCTCTTATTGCTTTTTCCCATAACCAATTCTAATTGCATGGAATTTAGGCATAAAAATGCATACCCAAAACCTCAAATGAATCATGAGTCAAAATATATAAAATTTTAAAAATGTGTATTAGTTAAATGCATTTTATACCTTAAATGATCCTAAGGATTAGGGAGTGAATCTAAGATCCTTAACTTTTTTTCTTAAAAAAGCAACAGCCTAGCCATCTTGCATACATAAGACTTAGGTGGTGTTAGCTGGCAGCCCTTCCAGGTAGCTTGTAAGTCCATAAGATTTAAGGGCAGGTTTGTTTCCTTAAGTAAAAGGAATGGTTGATAATTCTTAAAAATGAAACTAGGTTGAGCATTTAACTTATATTAGAAGTACTTGTAGACTTAGGCTCTGAAGCATCCTCCTTGGAGTAAGTCTTCAACTATATGCATTTCTATAATCTCGTGCTACTAGAATCTAAGCCTTGACTTCTAAGAAAATTTTAACTCAAAATATAAATTGTATTCCAAAATTTAAGGCCCAATGATTGGATAATTGAAGTGCCTATTTGGCATCCCAGTATCAATAGACATTTCCTACTTCAGCCCGCCTAGCCTCCTAAAGCAACTCTTTCCACTTTGGGCATTCCCAATTAAAATTCCAAATATCATTATTTTGGAAACTAACTTAGAACTCCTTAGAAATAATAACTTATTACAACAATTGAGAGTATTCTTAGGAAGAGATCCTTCATTCCTGAGATATAATTCATTATAGGGGCTTACCCTTATAGGGAGGGAATCATGAACCCAGTTTAAAATAAGTATTCTCCTTCCCATATAGTTCAAGAGAAAACTCTCTTGTGCATGAAAGACCCATTAGTCTTAGGAGTCTTTTTATTAAATGATCAAATCTATTATAAGATAACATGTTTATCTTCCAAGATATTATGTTTATTTCTTAATGATGCATTTTATCATATAAATAAGAAATTCTTAAAATCTATGTAGTGTCATAAATTTTTCCCACAAATTCATCCAAAGGGGATATGTTTAAATTGAATCAAATTCATAATTCAATAAAACTTAAAGCAAACAATCGTACATTTATCCATCATTATTTATCAAGGATGATAAGCTAAGAAAACATTTGCTCATAAAAGAGCCTATGTCAAATAATCTCATGCCAGTAAGGATGTGATTTGTGTCTTTTGTCTGCATAGTCATGTCATCAAATGGCACCACGGGAAATGCAGATATGACCATAACCCTCTGATTGGGTGGCTTGGCATCTATACAGCTCCACTATATTTCAGTCATGGCAATAGCCCATTCATCCCTTAATGGCTTTACCACTTGAGCTATGAATCATGGAATATATTTAATAGGAAAAAACATTATATTATCTAAGGTTGACTTCAATTTGTCTCCTTAGGTAAATATCATCCCAAATCTACAAGAACACCTTGGATGACACAACCCATGGCTGTGGACAAGGATTCTTTGGTCAGGAATAATTTCTTCGATTAAGTAGGCTAGGGACCATGATAGCCCAAGATGATGAAACCATGGGATCTTGATCGGGCGTATCTTCATTTCCCCCAACTTATGCTTTAAGTTATATAATTTCTTCACTCATAATTCACTATATACTATGTATTAAATACATGTATTTTTTATTATGCAAATTTTTTAAATTATATTTTGGCCTAATCTCTTTATTCACTATGTGAATCATACCTGACCATCATTTGTGCCACACACACCTCTATGACACCATCACATATCACTAAGATATGTCTATTTCCAACCTTAATTGAGAGTTCTTTCTTGTTGTGGCAAAAGTGGTAATTAATTATGGAGGCTTGTGTCCATAGAAAGTAGAACCTAGATCTAAACATACCCTAACATAATGTTAGGGGAAATCTAGTTGAATATATATCAATCTACCTCATGAAAGAACATGCTCCTACCTCATCTCAATAAAGATGGCAAAGTGCATCATCCATAGTATTTTTTTCAAAGTGATCAGATTTCTAGCAACTCCGCTAAGGACTACTTCTCTCTCCATCTCTAGTTCAAAATATATATTGTCATCATAGATAAAGCATTATAATCTTTTAAAATTTTAAGATCTACGACTAGATTTCTCAATGGTAAATATTAAGAATTTGATGACTATAAAGTTTTATGAGGGATCTACAATAAGATTCTCTCAGGCAGTAAATAATGCTAGTTCCGCTAAGTCTACTCTCCAGCTCAAAATGATCTCGAAGGTTGTCCAGTTCTTGCCAGCTGGATCTGTCTCTAAGCCAAAGATCAAGGTCACTAGAATGCTAAAGGCATTCGCTAAGGGGAATTGCCAAATGTGATCATCCTAAACACTCCCAACCCCAAAACCCTGAGCATAAGAAAGGCCTCTATCTTTGAGAGATTGTCAAAGGCAATGCCAACAACCCTTACTAAGGACAAGCAAGCCGTCAGGCCCAAGTTGAAATCCATCATATTTAACCCAGTCCGTAATGTATTAAGGGAACATACTGCCCAACATGATACTACCTTTGCCTCGAGCAAACATGACTATGAAGCGTCCGACTCGAACACCAAGAAAATCAGGAGAGCCCGTAGAAATTATAATGCTACCATCCAAACTAGTAGATTTCCTGTACATGTCAAACAATAATCTAACTCACTGGTCAAAATGAATATGCCAACCAGCAATAACTTTGATCCACTCAGATGGATCAAAAAAATAATTCAAAAGGAGCTGTGAAGAAATCATTCTGGGATAAGCATATACATCCTAGTCCACAAAATCAACTATCCAAAGAGGAATCCATTTCCTCCAAAATTTACAAGGTTCTGAAGGTAATCAGAAATAAAAACTTTTAGAGAAGAATAAACAAGTTGGTGAGTCAAGTCGCCAAACCTAAAAACTCCTACCTCAAAGGAGGTAAAAATATTCAAAAATATCATGCTCATTTTCAGCTTGACTCTAAGCTGGGAACACTATAGTCGATGAACACTGATAGTAGGCCCTTAGACATAAAGACACTGAACAGCTAGTTATCAAAAGCTCCCAATGACCACAACCTACACAGGTGAGCACCATGGTGTGACACCTGGGATACGTTCTCAGAGATCCACTGCCAGAAGGTCCCGACAACTACATACATTTGGTGAACACCAAGGTGTGACATCTAGGATATATACCCAAAGATCCACTCATGAGAGGTCTCGATCGATTTGGGTGCTAAAAAACCCCAAATCGTCAATCCCAAACTCACTATGCTAGATGACAAAGAAGTAGATTGTCCCATCATCAACTAGAAATGTTAGTCTGAAAAAAGTCAACCAACAAATGATGAGGAATACAATCAACTCTTTCGGGAAGATGAAGATATTCCAACTAATAAAGAGCAATCATTCCTAGACCTCCACAGTAATGATGATGTCGATCGCATGGAAGCCGAAACTATTTGTATGGTTGACACATGTTTGCAAAATAGAAACATGGTGCCCGAACAATAAGATGAAGGAGGACACCAAGAGAACCCTAATCACCAACAACTTGAAGTTGAAGCCCGAGTAGAGGTTGAAGTGAAGAAAGAGCTAGCTAATATTGTAACAAGATTATAATGACAAAAGGGCTCTCAACTACAATAAAAGGATCAAGAGATCAGTCAGCTCAATGCCTACCTTAATGAAATGAATAGGCTAATGAAAGAGTTATTTGGTTAGCTTAATCTAATTGTGACTGCAATGCAGCACATGCCTCCAAGAGATCCTCTAAAAATGAGCAACTTGGCAGTTAAACTGGGGGTATACAAAATACTACATCCAACTTGCTAATAGTCCCAACACAAAAGCAAGAAGCACCAAGAGAGGCTATAGTAAATATCCATCAAGAAGCGAATATTTTCACCAAGTCTCAAGTGGAAGACCTTACAGGTTAGAAGGTCAAAGCAATTATCACTTTGGAAACTACTAAGCAGTAGGAGAGGCTGACAATACCTATCCAAATACAATCAAATATAGTACCCTAAAGGGTATGTTGTGCCAAAATTCAACAAATTCACACGCACAGAAAATCCACAATAAAATTTAGCATAGTTTAAAGCCACATGTGAAAATACTGGAGGCAATGATGCCCTACTATTATGATAATTCATTAGTAGTCTCACCAATATGACTTTTGAGTGGAATGCTAAGTTACCCAATGACTTAGTCAAGACAATCACCAAACTGGAGTCACTCTTCATTAAGAGATTTAGTGGAGCAACCAAAAAGGTAGCACTAGGGGATTTCACTTTGGAAAAGAGAAGGAGAGACGAGAGTGTCACGAAATACATAATGAGATGGAGGAACTTGAGCATGAAGTGCAACTAGCAACTCATAGAGAAACATACAGTGGAACTCCTCATGGGAAATATCAATAATCAAATGGCTCCATATCTAGCCATGGCCATAATTAACAAGTTCCAAGAACTATTGGATTGTGTGGCTAAATTTTAGAGGTTGCCTATGCAAAAAGGGATTAGCACCAATTACAGTAATCCCTTTGGAAAACATAAATTAGCCAAAGTTGAATGACATAAAAAAGAATGACATAAACACTACATTCAACTTCGATTGACAAAAAGGGGAATGGAGGTGCGACAACCCCACGATCAGCAGTAGCTCTATGTGGGGAAATTTATGACACCACATAGAGTTTAAAAAAAATTTATTTGGATGATCAAATGCATCATTAAAGAATAAACATATTATATTAAAAGATAAACATGTTATCCTACATTGGATCTGATCATTTAAAAAAGGACTCCAAAGGCTAATGGGTCTTTCATGTACTAGCGAGTTTTATCCTGAATTACATAGAAAGTAGAACAGGGTTTATTTTAAACTATGTTCATGATTCCCTATAAGGGCAAGCCCTTATAGTTAATTACATGTCACGAAGAAGGGTCTATTCCTAAGAATACTTTTGATACAAAAAATAATTCAATATTTCTAAAGAATTTCTAAATTGGTTTCAAAGAAATGATATTTAGAATTTAAATTAAGACTGATTCAAAGTGGAAAGAGTTATTTTTAGAAGCCAAATGGGATGAAGTAGGAAATGCCTGTTAATAATGAAATGCCCAGTAGCCATTTCAACTATCCTATCATTATGTTATGAATTTTTAAATTTAATTTAGATTTTGAATTAAGATTTTCTTAGAAGTCTAGGAAATAGATTCTAATAGCACAAGATTGTAGAAATGCTTAGGATTGAAGACTTACTCAAAGGAAGATGCTTCAAAACCTAAGTCTACAAATGCTTCTGACACAACTTAGATGTTCGACCTAGTTTCATTTTAGGAATTATCTATTATTCCTCTCACTTGAGAGAACAAACCTATCCCTGACTCTTCTAGACTTACAATCTGCCTAGAAAGGCTGCCAGCTAACACCACTTAAATACATTTTAAATTCATGATGCTAAGCCTGTTGTCTTTTTTGGAAAGATTCTAGCAATCCTAGACTCATTTCTTGATCCCTAAGATCATTTAAGGTATGAAATGCATCTAATTAATGCATTTTTTTAGATTTTTTATGTTTTGATTCATGATTCATTTGGGATCTTGAGTATGCATTTTTATGCCAAAATGTCATGCAATTAGATTTGGTTATGGGCAAAATCAATAAAAAAGGCAAACTTTTCCAAGAAGGTAGTCATCCTCACAGGTCAAATGCCCCATATATGCAATGGGTGAAGTGTCCAATTCAAGAGTTAGTGTAATATGATTGCATGGTTTTCAAGAGCTATTTGTTTCTAATTGATTTAAAGATTTGCCTAAGTCTTTAATTTATGTGAGATTTCAAGTTTGGCTTATTTTTATTTTAGTTGTTTAAATTTAGATTGGGTAGAAATTTTAATTTTTCCTATGAGCCTAATTGTCCAGACATTCATCACAAAAGCACAACACAAAAAGAAACTTAGAAAAGCAAGTTGATTTTATTGCTCACCCAAAATAAATCAAGCCAATTTAATTAAGAAAAAGGACCAATGTGGATGGGTACCACTATACACTCTAGAAGAAAGAGTAAACAAGCAGTTGAACTCTACCCTTATACAACCTGACCAAGAACTACAAGCCTAGATCTATGGGTCTTCTTTCTAAGATCATCTCCTTCTTCAGGGATCTCCATTGGGTTTCACAGGGGACCACTGCACCTATCTTCTAGAATTCAATCTTACTCACTACTGTGTGCTATTTGTATTTTCCTGACATCTATTTTACAAGGCTTAGAATTTATGTTTGAATTTAAAATATAAATTTGAGCTTACAATAATCCATGCTCTACTCCTCCACGTAAAGTGGGGAAAAGATCTTTGGTATATATGTATACCCATCTACTTTAGGAGTCCTTATTAAGTGATTAGGTCCATTCAAGGGTGATTCTCTCTCTTACAAGATAGTGTGTCCTACTATAATGTCACACCCGATCACTTTATTTAAGTACCCCCTAAGATCTGCTTCATCTCTTTATGACTCAAAATTAAAGCACTGCATTAGGTTGGATTGTGCATTTAGCTAATAGACCACCAGTGAACAAGAGATCCTTAAAAAACCTAATGGAACCTTCCCCTAGATATTAGAAGATTTGCCTTTAAGCAAGGCTCTTAGATTTTAGCATGTTCCTCCAAATGTTAGAATTAGAATTCTTAGGTGTTACCATGGTTGGATGATTCTTTTTGTAGTATTTATTGAAGATGAATTGAGCCCACAATGATTTTTTTTTCCTAAATTTGATCCACTAATTTCAACATGTTAATCTATGCAGTATTAAAAAAATGAGCAAAATCCCAGGCCACCAGTAATCTTCAGCTTACAAAACTTCTTCCAGCTAACCTAAGGTGGTGTGTCCTTCTGCCTACTCTAAGGAACATGTTAAACAATCTTTCAACCTTTGTTTGTGTAGTGGAAGGTAATGACATTATTTGGAGTGTATAAAGTGGAAGAGAGCAAAGGATACTTTGTAATGTAGTGATTTTTGCCCCATTTAAAAAAAATGTATTTCCTCAAGAGTTGATCCTATCTTGCACTGATTTGATAATTCCATCATAATACTTAGTCATATTCATCTCTTTATAAATGTTGACCCCCAAATATTTGAAAGAAAGTTGAGAGGATGAGAACCCTATATATGATTTGATCCAGTTTATATCAATTTTGCATGCTTTGCCTATGATGAACATTCATTTAGATCTGTTAAATGTTAACCATTAAATCTCCTCAAAAGGTGGATAGTATTTGCATAACTCTTTTAATAGATCTCTTGGATCCATTACAAAAAAGGGAGAAGGACATCAGCAAAGGCCAAATGAGTAATGGGAATATTTACTTTGGATTTGTATAAAATAGCATGAGAATTAGCATATTCAATGTCCAAAAGTCTGAATATGTAATCAAAGGCAAGTATAAAAAGAGATGGAGAGAGGGGATCACCTTATTTTATGCCTCAAGTAGCCTGAAAAAAACCATGGGATTCACCATTGATGAAGATGGAATAATTATTGTTGGAAAGAAGCCTAGATACTATTTCATAGAAACTTTCCTGGAAACCTCTTGAATTTAGTGTTACCAAAATAAATTTTCAATTTATGGCATGCCTTATTTATTTCAAGCTTAATAATCATGTTGTCACCTCTGCAATTCCTGTCATTTTCTTGGGTAAGCTCTTGTACTAATCATATATTATCAACTAAATTCCTCCCTTTAATGAATACAGTTTGGTTAATTTGGATGAGGCCTGAGAGGAGTGGTTGAATTCGACTAGCAATAACTTTACTGATTAATTTATTGATGATGGTAGAGAGATTGATTGGCAAAAAATCCTCCCATTTGAAGCAGTTATGGGATTTGGGTATGAGGGTAATGGATGAGGAGCTAAAGAATTTATGGATATCTTTACCTAGAAAGAAGGATTGTATGTCTCTAGTAATATCTTATTTAATCCAATCCCAGCAATGTTGGTAGAAGTGTGCAGTATACCCATCGAGCCCTACAACTTTGGTTCCATTCATTGAGTTAAGGCAAATCCAGATTTCCTCTACATCAGGTATATCAGCTAGATCTAGGTGATTAGTATGAGTTCTATTGGAGATGAAAAGATCACGGTTGAAGAGCTCTAAATGAATATCCACTTCCTAAAAGTTATTTTTGAAAAGTTGATGCCATTATTAATGATATTTTCTTTTGTAGTTAACTATCCTTGCTGACTTCAATCTTTATAATGGTTTTGAATTCTCTTCTCTTTTTGATGCATGCATGATAATATTTAGTATTCCTATCTCCTTCTTTAAGGGTGGTAACTATATCCCTTTGTGCCAAGAAGTCTTCTTCCATATCAATGAGTTTTCTTGAGGTGAGTAGTGATAGGTGGAGCTCTTCCTCATTATTCTTGGTTGAATTGACAATGCAGGTGTTCTCAAGACTAATTACCTTTTATTCTTGAAAGTCAATTTGTTGGTGAATGTTACCAAAGACATCCCAATTCGATTTCTTGATTGCCTTAGTGAGGCTTTTATGAAGTAACCAAAATCTACTCCAAGGGTCATTAACTTTAATTTTCCAAGCTTCTCGAAGACACTCAATAAATTGAGGGTGTTTAGTCCACATGTTCAAAAATTTGAAATTATGGTTGGCAAGCCTCTAAATTTGTTGAATTATAACAAGTAGAGGAGCATGGTCAAAGCAAGTCCAAGAAAGGTGTTGTACAGTAGTATGATGGAATTGAGTGAACAAGTTAGGGTTGAGGTGAATTTGGTCAATGTGTTCGTGGACCTTGCCCGTATTCCAAGTGAAATGACTCCCACTTAAACCAAGATAAAAAATTTGTGCTTCCTCAATGTATTTTGCAAACTCTCTCATAATATAATCATTAGGCTTCCTTCCCCCTCTTTTCTTCAAAGCAATGGCGATCATGTTAAAATCACCACCAACCAACCATGTAGAATTGGAGCCCTGGCCAAAACTAATGAGGTTAGTCCATAGAGTTTTTTTGGATTCCCTTGAGCAAGCTGCATATACAATAGTGGCCTAGATTGAGTAGTTATAACAATTGACTTGAAGATGTAAGAATTGGGGGTCATCCACAAGCAACTCAATTTTTGAATGAATGCTTCCATGAAATAGAATTTTATGGTTGCAATTAAGGACAATATTGAATCTTCTGAACTTTCTTCTTAATTTATCAAAGTTTTGTGGATGGATGAGTGGTTCTAAAATTACAAAGATGTGTAATTTATGAGTCCTAATAAGTCTCAGAAGCTTATTAGAGGAAGCTTTATCAACTAGACCTCTAATATTCCAAATCAATATATTATACATTGGAGTATTTAAAGATTTTGGAGGCTCTAGTAGCTATTTTATCAAGTTTATCATCCCAATTGGCCAAAATACCTACTATAGATGAATTCCCCAAGGCATTAGCTACATTTGGATTTACATATTTTAACTCCCCTATGCCCTTGTGTTTATTTATCCTGGATTTCTAAGTGAGTCATTCATCTTAGATGTTATGGAGTGCATTATCAAAATCATTATGAATGGTGGACTAAAGCTAAATGGTTGATGAGAGTACTTCTTCTGGTTGGGTAAAATCAGGCTAGTGTGTAGGGAATTTTTCATTGGAGTCTGTAGTTCAGTTGCTTGAGTGGTTACCTCAAGATGATGATCTTGGTAATTAGTTAAGACTGGATTGAGACCAGGAATAGTACTATGGATTGAAACATCTATGTATTATTTCGTGTTTCCAATTTTATTTATTATAGTTAATTCCTCCCTCCTTGTATTCAGTTCCTTATTCCTTGGAATAGTTATTAGTTCAACTACGATGATATGTTTTATAGAGGGTCTAAAATTGTTCAATTGGGGATCAACTTGAGCCTCATTGGTTCCAGTAGGAGGTAATTTCCTTATTCTTAACTCAGGATTGGCTACATAATAGTTATCCAAGAGGTTCCCAAACATCCTGCAATTAGGATAGTAGTAAGGTATTTACTCTATCACAAGTTGTTGCTAATAACCATTTATGGGAGAACCAATCCACATTTCATCAACATGAGGAGAGGTGATATCCATCTCAACAAGAACCCTAGTAGTAGAGGGTCTAGTCAAGTTGAATGTAAGCAAGTCAAGTTTGAGTGGCTTACCAAAGGTGGATGTAAGAGAGTATAAGATCTACTTATTGAATAGATGAAGTTTCAAGTTAGGAAATTTCAGCCAAATAGGAACAATATGAGGTTCAATGTTATAATCAAATGAAGGAGTCCACTTGAGGATCTCCATGGGGATGTTATCAATATGACAAAGCTTTTTAGAGAAAAGCCTTAAATAATCTTCCTCCCTATTAAACCAGATAGCTATGTGCCGACCATCAAGCAATCCCACACTCCAATCACCCAAAAGCTTGAGCTCATCAAAATGTTGTAGATTATGTCCATTTTGGGATGTTTTCAAGTGAACTTACCAACTAGAGTAAAGTGAAGAGGTTCACCAAGGATTACATACTTTGATTCATAAAGGAAAAGGGCGGGTTTCCCATTTTTTTCTTCCAATTTTCTAAATAAAATCAGCTTCATTACCCTCATTGAATTTGTCATGGTAAACTTATGGAAAAACAAGTTTAATGGATGGATCAGATGAATCATTCGAGGGGATGTTGTTTGAGAGAGCACCAGCATAGGAAATACCCTCCATATTAGCAAAAGAACAATAAAAATAGCATCAATGTAACAGTAAATAGGTGGCAATGGAACAATACCGAAGGCAGTAATGGAATAGTAGCTCTAGAAGCCATGGAATAGTAGAACCCAGAAAGGGAGAGAGAAAAACTAGCAGGAGAAAGAGCCATCTTCTAAGACGCAAACACTTGTAGCTATTTTTCTCTTTTAATTTTAGCATTACTTCTATTTCATAGTAATCAATAAAATTTATTTACTTTTCAAAAACAAATTATACTACTAATATTTAATATGTAAACATTATTCAATTTAAGCCCTTTCATAATATTTTTCTCTTTAATTTAAATAAATAATATTAGATAAAAATTAATGTGAAAACTTGTATGACATAATTGATTTATACTAAGTTACATTTTCAGTCATCAACTTGAAAAATCTTTTTAATTATAGAATAATTTATCTTATAAGCATCACCAATGTTGGTCACTTTTTTGTACCATTGTCACCAAGAATAACTATTTATCTTTCACTAGACTCAATTTTTATGTTTTTTTGTTTTATCTCTAGCATGGATCTAGATCACCTACCATCTAGGAACTACATAACTCTACCATTTTTATTATGAAGTCATACATATTAAAATATACAATATCTTGATTTTTGGAACTCAAACTATCTTAAGTTCATTAATAAAAAAATACAATGGTACTACAATGTGGAATACTAATTTTAAGTAGCCATCCATATTCAATGTTCATATGTTTTCTATAAGTGCACATGTATGTTATATGCCCATTTGAAATATATGAGTAGCATTTGATATTTGGCATGTAATAAAAGAATTTTTTGCTTGTTTAATATTCTTTTAAACTGAGAGGATGCAAAATATGATGCATGTTTATATGGTGTGTGCATGTAAAATGTAATGCTACATGAACTTGCTAATCCTTTTAGTTCAATTATCAAATCATGATTAGCTCTAGCAAGCAAACCTATTTTAATATGTAGCTCTTTCTTCAATTTATTCATCAAGGTAATCTTTTTCTTTCATTAATGATGTGGTTCCACATTAAGGTCCCTTGACTAGAGATAAGGGAATAAAGATGAAGACCACATATAGAAGTCCAATTAACGAATTTTAGGAAAACTCAAAGTTTGATGCAAAAAGACCACTTGGAAGACTTTATATGTGTGTTTTGTGAAGAATTTGAGTGAAGAATTCACTTGTGGTTGTAGCTTGGTGGCCGGCCAAGAAAGGGAGGGTTTAGTGATCCTTCTTCCAATACTACTTTGGTGAGCAGTATGTTATCTTTTAATTTCTTATTATTTTCTATAATTATCTATGGTGTTGTGTTCACATTGTTGTTTTCTATGCATAACAATTACCTTTTTTTTTCAATTTTCACTTAAAAATAACATCCATAATCCACTTGCAAGCATTGTCTAGAGCCTATTTATGTGTGACCAATCATGGGAGAAATTAAAAAAACAATATCAAAACCACTCCAAAAGTTATAAAATTATACTACATCTACACTCTTCAATATATATATTTCAAATTATTTTATGTGGCTTTGATTTGTAGTAAGGGAGATATAATTAAATGAAGTTAGGATTCCCTACCTAGAACTATTTTCTATCAAGTGCTTGGCCAATCACTTTCTCTTTAGAAACCATAATTTCAATTGCAATTAAACTCCACCTCTTATGGTTTTACTCTCTAATCATCTTAGGAGAATCCCTAATCGACCAATTTGATCATTTCAATAATCTAACCCCCACCCTCCACATCAATTAAATTATATTCTTATCGAATTATATACACATAGAGCTCTTCTCCTCTAAAATTATTTTGGCCTACTTTAACTCATACAACAAGATGCCTTGTTTTTTGTCAAAATAAAAATAAATATTTTTAAATTAATTTATTTTTCTAAATAATTTGATGTTATATATAATTCCTTCATCATAACAAATAATTAATCATAACGAAGATTGTATACTTGTTTTGATTTAAGTCTTTTGATCTCCCATGAATAATTAAGTATTGATTATTCACTTCCTCTTCAATTTCACTTGCTTGTGAATTGGTATTTCAAGTGAGAATTAATCTAGAAAGCTTTATAAGTTTTCTATTAAAAAAATTTTTTTGGAGTTCTTTTTGTTCTTTTATATATCCTTTTGAGTTGAGTTTTTAAGATTGAAACACTTCTATGTAATATGCCATGGTTTCTTGTTCTTAAAATAAATTATGTTAGCGTTAACCTTTTAGTATTTAAGATTTCGAAACTCTCACTTGAACAAGGTATTGATTGATTGTATAGTGTGATACACATCATACAATGTAATTAATTAAATGGGACATTTACATACATAGCACACAATTCTTTTACATGTCTAGCACCTAAACTTTCATATTTAATTAAATAGCACTCAAATTTCCATCATTACTTTTTTAAAGTAAAATGCACCTTTTTATCCATATGAAAGTGATATTCTTATAAATATCAAACTTTAGGTGTTAGATATGTAAATGCAAAATAATTGTGTGCTACATATGTAAATTTTCTCAATTAAATTTGAATTGTATCCATTAGTTCATAACATATGTTGCTTAATTAGACTAACTGAGAAAACCCACCACATGGTATGATGTACATCACTCATTATGATTAATTTAAAATTTTTAATTAATATAGTTAAGAAATTATAATTAGAGATTTAGCCATTTGAAATAAGGCCAATTGTATGGTAGAATTCTCTTTATATGTTATGATTAGCTCTAATTTGTGATAACTTAATTAATATAGATTGATCTAATTATATTTTGTTTAGATTAAGACATATTATACAATATGATCTATGTTGTACAAAATGATTCATTATGATCAATTTAGTTTTAATCATATGTAAGCCTCTCCTTTGTGTGTTCTAAATATCCTAAAACCTCTACCCCAAAGCATACACAATTGATACTCAAAAAATAAAAATATATGTTGAACACACACACACACACACACACATATATATATGTATATATATATGTATATATATATGTATATATATATATACATATATATATATATATATATATATATATATATATATATATATATATATATATATATATATATATATATATATATATATATATATATATATATATATATATATATATATATATATATATATATATATATATATATATTTATTTATTTATTTATTTATTTATATTTATATGCTACCTTGATCTTCTTAACTTACTAGATTTCCTAAAGTACTTTTTTTATAGTCAACTTTAGCAATTTTGGGCTATAAACTTTTCTTAGAGCTTTGTTTATTTCTTTTAGGGTATACCTTATATTGAATTTTACTACTTAAATATATACATGCAATACTAGTACTCAAACATAAATAAAATAAGTTTGCAATATCAACTTAACTAAAGGGCTTATTTAGGATTAATTATATTTTGTGTTTTAATTTTTATTTATATGCTATTTTAAATATATATTTATTTATTGTATTTAATTATGTTTTTTAATTTTTTTTAAATTTTGAAAATAAATAACATTAACACTGCCTTTGCCAGGTCCCAAGTCTATGATGTGAAAAGTAGAGGGTTGCGATAGGTAGTCAACGGCCAGCGTAAAACATGTTGAAATAATCATGACATGAATCTTTTAAAACATTGTGTTAGCATGAGCATTATATGACTGACAAGAAAAGTGTGCAAGTGCTACTGCATTGGCACCTGGGTACAGTGTTAAATAAGCAAGGGTTCCCACATTATGGATGGATGCAGGTAAAGAAGTTAGTCCATGAAAGTAGAATTAGTTATGGAGTTGGAATATAGGTGCTCTTACAGGTAAATTAATGAAACTAATATATATTATGATTCTTAAGAAGATAAATATTTTATGTATTAAAGAAACTAAATGGGTTGGGGAGAAGGCCAAGGAGATTGATAGTTTAGGTTTTAAACTTTGGTATTTAGGTAGAAGTCAAATTAGAAATGGTGTAGGTGTGATTATAGATAAAAGTTTGAAGGATAATGTTATAAATATTAATAGGATTGAAGATATAATTATAGCTTTAAAGATTTTTTTTATACTAAGATTATCAATGTTATAATTGTTTATGCTCCTCAAGTAGGTTTGGATGCTTGCTCAAAAGAAAAGTTTTGGAATGAACTAGAGGGATTAATACAAAATATGCTTCTTGAAGAAAAAGTATTTATTGGAGGAGATTTAAATGGACATGTTGGTAGAGTGGTAGAATATTTTAAAAGTATTCATGGTGGCTATGAATTTGGAGTGACTAATGAAGAAGGTAAGACTATATTATATTTTGCTTTAGCCTATGATTTGTAGTTGCTAATACTTTATTTAAGAAAAGTATATTATTACTTATAAAAATGGATCTAATAAAACATAAATTGATTATTTTCTGATAAGAAAAATAAGTTGTTTAGATTAAAAAGATTACAAGGTCATTCCGAGTGAAAGTTTAAGCACCCAACATCTATTGTTAGTTTTAAATTTTAAACTGAAGGATTGGAAGATGAAAAATAAATCAAATTATTGTCTTAGAATTAGATAGGGGCACTTAAAAAACACTGGTAAAAATATTTTTAAGAGTAAACTACATGAGCTTTGAATTTGGAATGTTCATAAGGAAGCTAATGATATGTTGGAAAAAGTATCAAGTGAAATTAAGCAAGTTGGAAAATATTCTTGGAGAATCAAAAGGAAAAAAGCTTCATTTAATAAAAACAGTTGGTGGTGGAGTTAGAATGTGCAAGAAAAGGTAAGAAATAAGAAGCATTGTTATAAAACTTTATTTAGATGTAAAAACTTGGATAATTGGGAAAGATATAAAGTGGCTTGTAGAGGTTCTAAGAAAGTAATATATGATGCAAAAAATTTAGTTTTTAGTGATTTATACAATAAATTGGATAACAAAGAATGTGAAAGATGTATATATAAGTTAGTTAACCAAAGAGATAAGAGAAGTAAAGATCTAGTTCAAGTGAGGTGCATTAGAGATGAAAATCATAAAGTTCTTTCTTAGAAAAGGATATTGAAAATAGGTTGATGAGGTATTTTGATAAACTTTTCAATGAAAGATTTGAAAATATGATTGATTTTAGTAACCTTAATACCTTAAACAAAGATAGAAAATTTTTGTTATTATCGTATTAGTAAATTTGATGTTAGAGAAACTTTAAAGAAAATGAAGTGTGAAAAAATAGTAGGGCTTGATGAAATTCCATTAGAAGTTTGGAAATGTTTAAGAGATCAGGGCATTTCTTGACTTACAAATATTTTTAATGTTATTTTAAAGACTAAAAAGATGCTAGTTGAGTGGAGAAAGAGTTTGTTGATTTCTATATTTAAGAATAAAGGTGATGCACAAGAGTGTGCAAATTATAGTGGAATTAAGTTAATGTGTCATATATTAAAATTATGGGAGAGAGTAATCAAGCATAGGTTACGATGTGATACAAAAGTTTCTCAAACTCAGTTTGGTTTCATGATAAGTAGATCTATTATGGATTATATACATTTGTTAAGAGGTTTGATGGAGAAGTATAGAGAAAGTAAGGAAAATCTACATATGATATTTGTTGATTTAGAGAAAGCTTGTGATAAAATTTTGAAAGATGTTCTTTGGAGAGTTCTAAAAAAGAAAGGAGTTAATATTGGTTATATTCAAGTCAATAAGGATATGCATACTTGAGCTGTTACTTGTGTTCAAACACAAGGAGGATTGACAAAATATTTTTCTATTTCAGTTGGATTACATCAAGGATCTGCTTTAAACCCTTATCTTTTTGCTTTAGTTATGGATGTTATTACTATACATTTATAGGAAGATGTACCTTGGTGTATGCTTTTTGTTGATGACATTCTTCTTATTGATAAGATTAGAGAGGGAGTCCAAGAGAAACTTGAATTATGGAGGTCAACCTTTGAGTCTAAAGGTTTTTGTTAAAGTAGATATAAAATTGAATATATGGAGTGTAATTTTAGCTGTAGAAGTTCTAGTGGTAGTGTTGTGACATTGGGTGAACAAGTCATTAAAAAGTGATTGATTTAGATATATAGGCTCTATTGTTCAAAATGATGTTGAAATAGATGGAGATGTTATTAGTAGAATTCAAGTTGGATGGTTGAAGTGGAGGAATGCATCTGGCCTGTTGTGTGATAGAAAAGTACCGCTTAAACTTAAGGGAATAATTTATAAGATGGTGGTAAGACCTGCAATGATTTATGGTGCATAATGATACCAATAAAAGAGAAGCATAAGACTAAGTTAAGTGTTGCAGAGATGAAGATGCTCAGGTGGATAATGGCTTTACTCTTAAAGATAAAATACGAAATGAGTATGTTCAGGAAAAAGTTGTAGTAGCTCCAATGGTAGATAAGATTAGAGAGAGTCACCTTAGATGGTTTGGCCACATAAAGCATCGGTCATCTGATGACCTGGTTAGAAGAGTAGATGTATTAGATTTATTTTATGTTAAGAGAGGTAGAGGTAGACCTAAAAAGACTTGGTTAAGATGTATAAAAATGATCTTAATATACTTGAATTAAATGAGAATTTGACACATAATAGGACACAATGGAGAAGAAGGATTCATGTAGCCGACCCCACATAGTGGGATAAAGGCTTATTGTTATTGTTATTATTGTTGTTGTTGTTGTTGAAAATAAATAACATTATTTTTAAAAATATTTAAAATAGTTATTAGATATTTTGTAGGATCTAAAAATAATTATCACCACCAATCATATTTTATTTCAAATCAAAATATAAACTTAAAAGAAAATTATAAAATAGAAAATGAAAAATAAAAGTGATTTCAAACAGCCCCTATATTAGGTTTCTAACCATCAAAATACTTTGTTATTGCCATAGGGAAAAGTGTTTAACCCTTTTGCTAGTGCCTTTTTCACCTCTAAAGTAAGGCAAATATGACTTGCTTTCATTGATCTCAATAAAATCCCTACCTTACCTCATCTAATATCATTATATCATTTGATCTTCACCTCCAAAAAGAAGATGATCCCACCACAACCAACAACACCCCTACAATATCATAGCTTTTCTTCTATTGCATTTGTATCTTCTCTAAATTTAGAGAAGGATGACTCATTGTAAATCACAACAATTATTTGTGGGAATTGATATAATTAGAGGGGATTTAAAGACTTTTTCTTTTTAAATTTTTCACAAACAAATTACGTCTTCTTCACTTAACTTCTTCGAATGTGTGTAGGTCATTTATAGTTATGAGGATAAAATTCTCACTTAATTTTTAGCACATAATAAAATATATTAAAAAATAAAATACATAAAATAATAGCAGTTATAATCGTGAAACAAATTTCAAAACATATTTGGAACACAAAAAAAGTTGAACATTTGATTGGCGAAAATTTTTAAGAGGGTAGGACGTGGGATCGCAATTAGTCTATTGCATAATTAAATATATGGACTATGATTGATGTTAACATCTATTACTAAAAACAGTTCTAAATCTTAAGAGATGCAATTTTTGGTATTGACTCACTCTTTGTAGTGGGGATAATTGCACGTAGAGGATCCACGTGGTTGATTGTTTGCTTTCCCCTTGCACCGCACCCACATACCAACTTGTCTCAATTCGTTAATTCAGCCACCTTATGGGACCACCAGCCACAACCGTTAAAAAAATGCTTTCACATTAAACAGATGTGGCACCATAGCTTTCATCATTATCTTTTCGAAAAAAATATATAAATTTCATTTATTTTTTAAATTAATTTATTTATTAAAAGATTGTTTGGGATCAATTTTGTTTTGCATTTTTTTTAATTTTATTTTTATGTTATTTTAAAAATATATTTGTTTGATGTTTTTTTTAAATATCAAATAAATATATTTTTAAAAATAAAATGTAAAATAAAATTGATGCCAAAAAGCTTCTAACTTTCTAATTTTCTTTTTTTTTATTTGTTTTGATCTTGTTATAAAAGAAAATGAGGATCTAAAATTTTGGACAAATTATTTCTGACAATCTTAACGGTTTCCCTTTTCTCATCATCATTTCTTTCTCTTTCTTTTTTTCCTTCTTCTTAGTCGAAAATAATTGCTCGTCCAATAATCATTATTATAGATATATAAAATCAATATTGAATTTGACTAACAAAATTAATTTACAGCAATGATGGTTTGTTAAGGTGAGCTAAAAAGGTTATATCTAAAGGTGATTCTAATAAGGGAAGAAATAGTAATCTATCTTTGAAAAGTTATCGAATTCGTTCAATAATCCTAATTAACAATTTTGAACTATCTTAAAACTTCCCAAAGTAATTTAAGCTCATTTCCTTAATTTAATAATTAAAATAATGAGTTTTAAATTATTAAAAAAAGAAAATAAACCAAAATAATTTTAGAAAAATTTGGAGAAATCTATACTACATTATTGACCTTTAAAACCAAATATTTTGCCAACAGAAAATGGCAAACGTTAAATTTAAATATAAACTTTATAATTTTCATTTGAAAAATAAAATCAATGATCAACAGTAGGAATTAAAATCCTAAATGGATGCAATATTTTACAAAACCCTAAATTTTCCTATAATTATTTGTGATATTTTTTTTCTATAATTAATAATAATAAAATAAATATTTTAATTATTCAAAACAAAAAATTACCTCAAATAATTAATAAAAAGGGAATGTTTGAAACATCATCATGTATTTATGAACTCAAATGCAAGGTCAAAAGAACAAACATGTCATTGGAAATCAATTTTAAAGACCCAATTTGTTAATGAAAATTTATAAATTAGCATTACAATGATGATCCAATCCAATCATAGGCATAGTTAGGTTTGAATTAAACTTAAGAATACGCCTATAAAATTTTATAATATTTAAAATAATTGAAACATTCATTTTGTTAACAAAAATTTGTAAATTAGCATAGCAATTATCAATAAATTTTATAGTAATTAAAACATTTATCTAAATTAAAATATTAACTATATAATTTTAAATTTTCGAATATGTGAAAAAATTAAATGAAACTTATCTCCTTAGATTAGACATGCTTTCATGTACAGAGGGTTAAAATTGCATCAAATTGAATCTATTAGTTTGTTTTGCACAAAAAATCTTAAAGAAATATAAAAAAAATTGGCTAGATTTATTAACATTTGTTAGATCCTCTTCGTAATCAAGAGGAAAGACATATTTTTATTTTTCCAATTAAATTGTGTTCCAATAATATGATTGCATTATTAGACTATATTTCTCTCTACAATACATGAAATCAAAAGTTTTGATATCAATTTCTACACATCCAAAAAATTTCTCTATACCTCTAGGAGAACAAAATTATCATAGGCATTACCAACAATCCTAATCTCAATCATTATACATAAATAAATACTAATGTTTACCTTTTGTATGAGGTCTAAATCCTAACATCAATCACTATTCGCAAAGAAATTGATCTAAATTTGATTCTATATATTCAAAAGACCAATTAGAATAAAATTATCTCTTAGTTTAGTATGAGGTCTTCTAAATTTATAGTAAGTCCTTATATTATAATTAAAATTGAGTTTTCTAATGACTAGAGGTCACTAGAATGCTTGATTTACTACTACGGGCTTTGGAAGGCTTCTTTAAGCTAAAAGGAGTTAGGAAGGAATAAGGATTTTATCTTCAATCATAGGCTTTAACTACCATTAATCAAGCACTAAACCTTAATTTATTAGCTTAATTAGCATCTAATTAGCTTAAGAATGTTTTTTTTTAAGAAGAACAAACTTAGCTCAATCACTTAAAATGAGTTAATCACACACAAAATACCATTAATTCTAGGCTGATTGCCATGATTAGGCCTTTAAACATTAGTTTTTATTAGTTCTAAGCTTAAAGCAAGCATTTGAAATAAGGCATGGATAAATTAAGTTTGGGGGAACATGCAGACTTAATTGGGCTTATGTGGATCAATTTATCTAATTAGATAAGTTGAATGAATCAATTGGTTCGGTAAATTTTCCCAATTTGGTTGATTTATCTTAACAAATCAATTGGGTCAAGTATGTGCTCATCTTAGTTCAATTAGGTCAATTAAAGGGTTGATTTTGATTAATTAACATATTTTGAACTAATATAAGAGGTTTGAATCATCAATTTGGTTAACTTAAGACCTTAAGCTCAAATAAGTTAAGTAGATCCTTAAGTGTCCAATTCTATTGAGTTGGGTCTAGTGAGTTCTATTAGCATAATGAAAGTATAAGTAGACTACTTCTATATATAATGAGTTCACTTGAGTCAAGTAGAAGGTTTGCTCAAATTCAATTTGTCCAATTTTCATAAAGGTTGAATTAGATCAACTAGCTAAATTCATAGAATGGATTCAAGTAAATTATGGATAAATATTTTAGATGGGTTCCATGCATTGTCTTTCCTTTACTATGTCAAAATTATTAGCATAGCCTATTGTGTTTAATTTGTTAACTAGGGTGAATGTTTTAAATAGGTCAATTTGGATGAAATTGAAACAAAAGATTTGAATAGGCTATACTAAAATTTTATTGGATTCAATCTACTAGGATTTTCTAGAATGGTTAGGCAAGACCAATTACTCCAATCATAAGGTTTGACACATATTAATATAGTTAGGTTCAATTAAGCTAAATTAGTATTCTATTGGATCATATCAAGGTCTAGTGGCTAATTAGGGTCAATAAATCTATGATTTGATGATAAAAACTTTTTGGTAAAGTTTGACTATATAGTTAAATTAATTATTTTAAGGTCAAAAAATAGGCCTAAGGTTTAACCAATTTTATAACATAATCAATGAGTTAAACATAGGGACATAGTCAAATCTAAGGATCTAATGAACAATCATAATCAATGTAAATATAAATAAACCAATAAAAATAATGCAACTTATGGACCACCAATTGAGCCCTTATGCCCAATCAGGGTTAAGTTGGTGTTAGGGATAACATAGGGCTGGCATTGATAAATCATCATTAAGAAGATAATTTTATATCCAAATTTAAAAGTGTTTGGATGTCATCCTACGGGTTATGTTGAATCTAAGACTAAAATTAGTTAGAAGTTTAAAGAAGGAACTAATCTTAGTAAAGTGCAAGTGACTAAAATTAGGCATGTCTAAATCAATATAACTTAAATTAGAACCTGAACTAAATAGACACAAGCATTAAGTAGCATTTGAAATGTTTCCATTTTTTTTTTTTTTTTTTTTTTGCTAACACTTTTCATGATAACTATTTAGTTCTAGATCATTAAGATCTTAACCCATTCTTTACATTGGTTTCTAGATGTACGGGATCATATGCTTAGAACCCCAACATCACCCAGCAAATGGAACTAACCTTCATGTCGATAACCATGCTCTATAAAATATTATGTATCATAGGTTCCTTATAACTGTGTAGTATGGAATAAGTGTATTAATATGATGATATAATCTTCATATAAAATAATTAAAAGAATGTGAGTTACCAAATCTCTTAGAGAGACAAATCTTTCTTTGGTTAATTACACAATGATACCTTTGAGAGAAACTCTTAATAAATGAAAACATGCCATTATTATTTTTTTAGGATTTGAGAAAACATGTTATTGTTTAAACTCAAATTGAACTAGGTCGGGAGACTAACTAAGTTAGTAGTAAAGAAAAGTAATACAATCACTTAAGTATGATTATACTATGAATAGACTAAATCATTATGTATATGGTTAACCTATGAGATTATCTTATTCAACCAGGCATGACTTAAATGATTAAGAAAATCATTGGTTGAGAGAAATAGGTTAGTATAAACAATGATGCGTAATCAAAGGAATAGACTAAGTATTAGAACCCTGATAGAAGTATAATACCATGTTATGGAATTAGCTTAAGAAAAGGGTCAACAAACATGGTATTTATTATACAAACTACTTAAATGGTGTAGAAAATAATCAAAATCATAGGATGCAATGTAAATTAGTCCTAGATTGTGAGTCCCCTTCCAAGTTGATTGACTACTTAAGCAATCAACCTATGTGAAAATATATTAGGAAGATTTACATACATACCACATAATTCTTATACATTTACATATCTAAACCCTGAAGTTAGATATTTACTTATCTAACACTTTCTATGCTTAAAAAGGTATATTCACTTTTAAAAAGTGAGTGATGATTGTATTTTTGATGTGATATTGAAGATTGGGGTGTTATATATGTAAAATTTGAAGTTATAGATATGTAAATACATAAGAATAGCATGGTATGCATGTAAATCCCCCAATATATTATTGTAAAAGAGATCAATTAATATAATTGACTCAATGAGGGGTAATAGGATTGAAATCAAATTAGGAACTACTATGATGGTAGTGAATTGCATGTTTATATTCTAACGCATGAATATATCAAGAGTCGTAAGCATATAGGTGTAATATAGTATTCTAATAAAATTTTTGCTCTAAATAAAATTTGTTATGGTAACAAAATTTAAATTACTAATATATATGTATATATATATAGAATTTAATTTAAAAATATTTAAATCAATATATTAATATAATAATTATTCAAATAATGTCATTATTATTATTATTACTATAATAGTGATTTATTATCTTCATTAATTAGTCAACATACTTTTACTTGAAGAAGTGAAACATTGATATATTTTTAAAAAATTTATTAATTAAAAATTTTGGAAAAAAAATCTATTCTTATTTTTTTAAAATAATATAAGAAAATAACTAATTCCCATAACAACATATTGCACAACCTATTTTCACCATATAGGTGTAAGTCCCTAGTGGTAATTTTGCTAACATAAGATATTTTTAAAATAAATTAAATAATATGCACTAAAATTCATAAAATTCTATAATAATTCTAGATAATTTCTTGAATTATAAAGAACTTATTATAATTTATTTACAGATTTTGTGCATGATTGAGTGTTTTAAAAAAAAATAGTAGGATTTTTGTTTGTTTTAATTGATTTATTAGTATAATTTATGTCCAAAATATCTAAGTTTTATAATAGTGTAAAAACCTATCAGATGCATTTTCCAAAATTCCTAAAATTCTTAGAATTTATTTAAATCTTGTTGACTTTTCAATAAAAATGTTTAACTTAGAAAAAAGCATAACTTGTGTGTTCAAATTTAAACTCCTTAAAAATATAGGAATTTGATCACTTCATTTAGTTGTTTAAATAATTAAATAAAATAAAATAAATTTTTAAAAATGAAATACATGAATATTTAGGTGATAGTATTTTTTTCTAGAATCTCCATATGGAATATAATCTTTTAAAAAAATTTAGCTTAATTGGTATTTTAATTTATCCAAAATAAAAATATAAATAAATTTCTTTAAATTATATATAGCTTGGATAGGCATGTGGTCTCACTCGATCTAAGATAATGGATTTTATTTAAAATGGATCCAATAACTATGAGATCATCTTAAACCTTTCATTGGGCTTACACATGGGAGATGTGATGAATTTAAGTTAGTACAAGCTGAGTGTAACCCATTGAAACTTCTCCTATTTTAACCTTTTTTATAAATTCTTTCACTAAAAATCTTGATTGAGCTTAAGATAATTGAACGCATAGCTCAATGAGTGATGCCATGATTTAGATTGCTAGAAAGACCAATGTTAAGAGATGAGAGGAAAGAGTTTAAGGACATACTTTATTAATAGATGAAGCTTAGATTTTTGTTTTATTTGGGAAGCTTCAACGGTTGAAATATGGGAGAAACCTCTTTGAAATTGACTAGAAGTGGACTGGATAGTTAAGTTAATCAATGTTAGGCATCCCTTCAGCTAGTTGTGTGGCTGAGCTAGCCTAAGGGACTTAGGTGACTATAAAATGGCTTAAATTTCTTTTATAAGCTTAACAAAGGTGGATTTAGCCATTGCCTTCCATAAGGAGAACTATGTTATTTAATTACAACCTGATCGTGCTTATCCATGGGTAAACCATGTCTAACTCTTAGGTTAACTATAGAGTTATGAGTAATGGTTAATCCTCATTGGTGCAAACATAACCTCCATAACTTTCTAATTAATGGAAATAAATTCATGCATGGCTAGCTAGAAACTTTGGCAATTAAAGGAAGAGAATTGTTCTCATTGTGGATTACCATCGAAAAATCCAAATTTGAAAACTTATAGTTAATTCCATGGTATAGTCTTATTTCAATCTATTTAGACCATATGGCATACCTTAGCCTAATGGTTCAATTTGACCAATTTGAAGTGGTAAAACCCATTTTAGTTAAACTAGGGAACTAATTTTAAAACCCATAGTTAATATCTCTTCTAAGGTTTTGTTGTGATTCAACCATTTGAAGTTGACTTCATGAGCTCCACCTCATATGAGATTTATTTTTATGATAACAAATATATGTTCAAATGCTATTAATCACTTTGAATTCAAGTGTGCTGGAAAATTCTTCAGTTGATGTTGACTTTAACTAATTTAGAAGGCTAAAGCTATTTGACTTGAACTAGTTGAAAAATTTTCTATAAATTACAATATTAGGGTAAATGAAAAGCTCACTAAGATAAAATAAATGATTCATTCAATTTTAAGTTCATCATTCTAAAACTATTTATATTTTCTATGTCTTAAAATTGTAATTATTCATGAAATTATCCATTTTGGATAATATGAACTAAGTGCATGAGATAAGTTCCATTTAATCTGTGTTCAAGCAAGATAAATTGAATTATCCTAAAATTATCCACTTATTCTTATTCTCTCTCCTATTATCATATTCATCTTCTCATTATTTTGGCCAAAATTTTTAATCCATTATTTTTTCAAATAAAATATTTGCATTTCATTTAAAACAATTTTATATAATATTCCTTTAATTTTTAAATTTTTAAAATTTATTAATTTAAATTTTTGAATTTGACTTATTTTGAATTATTTTTGAATTCAAATTTGTTCATTCATGACATATTCCTGCCAAGTTAAATCAAATATTTTATGGAGCATTTTGAACGACCCAAGCATGATTTATTCTAATTATTTAGAGCTTAATTAATTTATTATAAGTTATTTTAAATTTAAAATCAAATCAACCCTTATTTAAAATAATTCCTTTTTAATTAAAATCCATTTTAGAACTTTTTCTTTACGGGGCCAGCCACTTATATTCAAAATTAAATTAATTTTTATTAATTTAATATTCAAATAATACATAATATAATTAGATTATATTCAATTTGATTCATTGCATTAATTTGAGGATTTTCTATTTTAGAAAACTCCCTTGGCCGAAATTCTTAAATTATTTTTCCATGGATTTATTTTATTCAAAACTTCATCATTCATATCATATTCATGGACCCTCTGCTGAATTTTAAATAGGATTTTCCTCTAATTCCTACCATGAATCACATTGAAATTATTTCATATTGGCTTGTTTCAAATTTGCAAAGGAGCCTCTTGCATAACTCCTTGGCTGATCCAATATTCTTTGTTTTTGAAATTCAAATAGTTGCTTATTCTATTTCCCTCTCATTGCCTCATGTCTTGGCTGATCCTAGACTCTTCTCTCTTCTAATTAAGAAGCTTGTTTCAACTTGAGAAAGGTTCTAAAATGCTAATATTCTCTCTTGCTCTCTTGCTCACCTTCTCCATCTTAGCAAATTGTGGCTAAAAGATATCTCTTG
The DNA here is from genome assembly GCA_021442155.1 of Cymbidium sinense. Lineage (NCBI taxonomy): Eukaryota > Viridiplantae > Streptophyta > Magnoliopsida > Asparagales > Orchidaceae > Cymbidium > Cymbidium sinense. The sequence continues at coordinate 140,072,127 of CM038218.1, read as the reverse complement.
GAGATCTTTGGTGGAAACATTCCTCATCTTTCTTCTCTTTCCCTTGGACTAATAGTTGGATTAAAGATTGATTGGGAAAAGTGAAGAATTTGTGTGTTTCGAGGAGGCCAAGAGCTTCAAGGATTGGATCAATTCTTAAGGTGTTAAGTTTTTTTGTATTACCTTGACCTCTTCTTGGCTTTGAGTTATATAAGATTATTTCATTTTAGTTTGTGCTTAATCATTTCATATTCCATTATTTTTTTGTTTGGCCAAAAGCTAACACTAGGATTTCAATTTCATTTGTGTTTAAATATTTTACTATTCATTATTTACTTGTTTGGCCGAAAGCTCTTACAAAGATTTAAAATATTCTAGTGCTTAATCATTTGAATATCTCTTGTTTATCAACTTGGCCAAAAGTTTCATATAGGTTGCTTAAGTTTGATTGTGCTTAACATTACATCTCACTTATTTCTTTACTTGACTAACCACTTCATAACCCATTTGATTTATTGTGTGTTTCTTATTAACTTACTTTCATTGGTTTTACATAAAGTTTATGTGATAGCCTTCTTGTGATTATTATTCAAGTGATTATCAAGTCATTCAAATTGCAAATACATTTATCATTTGAATATAAGTTATCTTATGTGAAAAGGGATTCAAGTTAAAGTCTTGTGATTTAACATTGCATATAAAATTGTTTCATATTACATTTTAGTTTACATTTCAAAGTTATATAAGAAAATCTTTTCAAACTTTTTAAAGATCATTCAAAGCAACATTTACTTACTTGCATTAAATTATTTAATTGAATATCATATTTCCATTTCAATTTTAGATTAAAGTGAGCTCTCTTTCATTAATATTTACTTGCCTTAATATTGGTATAGTTTGGGTTGTGAGTGCAAAAATCTTTTAAAATTTAGAGTTAGATATTTGTATCTTCCTTTTTGTGTTGTCTTGATTTCTATTGGGATTGTACTTGCCCATTGTAAGAAAGCACATGTTGGGTTATACTTTTCTATATAGGAAAGCATGGTGTTGGGTTTGAAGGAGATTATGAGAGATATGTTGTAATCTCATTTTAATTTAGTGAATACCTAGCTTGGATTGCTAGGCATGGACATAGGCCAATTTTTGAGGTTTGGCCGAACCACATAAAAATCTTTATGTTCTCTTTTTACTTTCTCTGCACTTTTACTTTTCTTTATTACTACTGCATTCCCATTTGGGATAAAAATGGACCATGCTGACACTTTTGGTCAAATTGACCACCACAGAGGAGTCAAATCAATGGGGGTTGAACTATGCATTTTTCAAAGATATCTTTGGCTATATTTAATCTAAATAATTCGAATTGTTATCATAAATATCTTAGTTCAATCAACCACTAAAAGATGGTATTGGTCTTAATGGGTATAACTACCTTATTTGGCTTATTGGGTTTAGGCCATAGTGTAGCCCACATTAATAATGCTTATATCATGTTTAGGAAACTTATAGGAATTGACATGTCCAATTGGTCCAAGCAATTCAATGGTTAAGGACTTGTTGGTCATATTAGCCTAATTGAATCAATATGGGTCAATTAGGTCAACATCTATTCAATTAACCTAATTGATGGACCTGATATTCAAATTACTATAATTTTAATTATGTTGAAACATTTATTGGCCAATATGGGATGGTTAATATGAGGTCCATGTAATTTGATTTCAACTTAGACCTAAGGTTGACCCAAATTAAGAGGGTACCTTTAACTTAACCACAGGTCAAATTTTAAATTAATTTTATGGATCATCAAGCCAATCCTTCAAATAAAATGACCAATTCTATAAATAATCAAATCAATGATATGGATATATTTCTTATATCCAACATTTATATCCACTAAATAATGATTAAACTCAAGCAATGAAAGAGGTCTACCATAGGGCTGGCTAGAGTTAAAACTAAAATGTAGAAAAGATTTATTAGTAACCCTCACATATGGGCCCCTTTTAAGAGTATATTACACAAAACCTAATGTGTTGCTTTAAGATAAGGTTTTTGGTATTTAAGGAAGATATGAAGTTAGGACCTATTGACACATTTAATGTCAATAAATTACCTTTCACATTTATGATATATTAATGAAGTATGTCATAAATATTAGAAAGATATTTTAATTTTAGAAATATTGAGTTTTAATTGTTGGACTTGACTAGTAGGTTCATATATAAGGCCTTGAATGTTGGCAAATGTTTTATGTAGACTACTTTAGTGGATTCATATCTAGGAATCCACTAGTGACTAGTGGATAGCGTAGTCAAATAACCAAAGACTAAATGTCCTTATGGTCATTAAGTCAATATTTTATATTATATGTAGGATGATCCTTAAAAGATCGGTCATGATCACCAAACCCTCTAGGTAGCATCTAGAGATGTGTTGGACAAGAAAAAAACTTTTGAATTATTCAGCTAAACCAAAAGATTGAATATTCTTACTTTGCTTTTGCATGTCAATAGCAAATAAAGTGGAAAGGAGTGGCTTAAGCATAGAATTTTATTCTGAATGATGGGAAAATCTAGGCTTAAACCTTTTAATCTAACTTTTTGAAACTAAATAGAAATTACATAAGTTAATTTGTGGAGCTTCCAAGGAAACTTATTTAAAAGTTAAGTTAGTATTTTTCCTATTTTTAAACTTAATAGACTTACAAACTAATAAAGATCCTACCCATAAAAAGTATATAGGAGAACCCTTCTCTTAGTAAGTAGACCTTTAGGTAGATAAATTTCCAAAGGTTTTTAAGGTGATCTCTTATGAATATAGTGGTTCAAAGACTATGGGTTTTGATTTGATCTAACAAATTAAATCAATGGACACAAAGTACACCCAAAATTGAAGTCAAATTTTATAAGACTAAATCTAGACTATATAATAACTCAAGTTACTTAGACTTATGAGTCATTTTCAGTTGACCCTTTTGTTATACTACATGTGCACAGAGATTAAATCAAACTAGGGGTGTCTTTTAATCATGTGGATGTATGTGCCTACATAACTAGAATACAAGGTTATTTGTTGATGACTTATATAAGAACCATATGGTTAATGATAAACCAAAATATATGTTAGGTTCCACACTACTGATGATTTTATAATAACCTTCACTTAGGCTTTGGTGACCCAGACCCAATACTAAAACCAAAAAAAAAAAAAAAAGTTATAAATCATAGAGGGACATTATAATAACCTCTTTAATGGCTTTTAATGATCGAGACCTAGTCCCAAAATCCAACTAGAAAATAATGTTATACATCATCAAAGATGTTACACTAACTTCATTTAAAAGAGTATGGTGATGAATGAGTTTTTGTGACTTGGGCACAGTCTTAAGACTCAACTAGAAGAATTAAGTAAGATTATATTCCACCAAGGATTTTATAATGACCTTATCTATCTCATTTTAAATCACTTTTCAACTTCATAAATGAAGAAGACAAATAAGGGACCCCTGTCAAAATAGAATTAAAAGGGAGCCTCTTTAGATGGTACCATTTTTGTACTTGAAGTGACTTCTAAAATAAATAAAAATGTATTGCTTAAAAATTTTGTGTAGATTTATACGAGAATCTTTTTTTTAAAGAGATGTCAAGGTAGAACAAATCTTTATTTGAAGAATAATTTCAAAGATTATTCTATATTGAATGAGGCTGAATACTGGTGAAGGCTTTATAACGTGCTATTTATAAATAAGTTACTTTTTAATGTTTCAAAATCACTTTTTTAGAGAAAGTATGAGTTAATTAAGTCAAGAGAAATATTTTGATAATAAATACTAAGATATATAAAGCATGAAATATTCATAGTCATCAATATCTCAATGAAACTTATAAGAATGATTGGGACAAATATTTATAGGAGGTTATATATATATATATATATATATATATATATATATATATATATATATATATATATATATATATATATATATATATATATATATGTTTGGAGGAACCAAAAGAAATAACTAAATATTTGTCTTTAAGGTTATACACCATCATTTTATCTTCGTTTCATAATCATATTGAATTTTCTACTACTAAGTGTATGATTAACTTTAGAGGCTTCATTTTTAAGAACAAAGGTGATTGAAAGAAATATAAGCATACTATATATGAGCCTTCCAAAAAAGTGTTCATGATATATTTGATAAAAATTATTCTTAATGCCGAAATATAACTCATCATTCAATTAAGATTTGGAAATTAGTTCTTGAACCTTCACTTATATGAGTTTACCAAGTACATCATCCATCACTTGGGATATCATAGAATTTTCTAACTATAATAGGTATTTTCGTATAATGTATATTAGGGTGTACTCCTCTATAAAAAGATGATACTCTAAAAGACAAACTACGCAAACTGGAGGTTTTTCCTATCAATATGTATCTATTCCTTCTATCCATTGAATAAAAGATAAAGCATCAACTTTCCCAAAAGAGGATGCCAACATGTGCAAATCTCCATCAATAAAAATGATTGCTTACTACAAGGTTATTAAATAATATAAGAAAACTAACTCAATGTATCCAAAGAAGGCTTAACTGATTGGATAAGTGGCATGTAATCAAGATTATCTCCATTCATTTTCCAAAAGATTTCAAAGGAAAAAAATTTATATAAAAATTATAAGAAAAATGATACAATTTTATATAAATAATCTCCTAACCTCTCAATAGAATAAAATAGATAAATAAAATATTAATAATAGTACTTTTTAAAGAAACAACCATGTGTAAAAGGTAATGGGTGAGTGTCATCTTTAACTACAAATGAACTTATTATATGGGCTCAAATTTGTCATTGTGTTGACGATATGTTTTGATAGGTCTCATCAAGATAAACACTAAAACACTAATGGCAGAAGTCCTAACAAGATTGTCTACCACTTGTATTATTTGAGCATGATATAATTCAAGGCTTTGTTAAGCCATAAAATTGAAGCTCATCAAGATTATCCAACTCTTCTAATAGAAGCTAAATATTTTGTTGATCATTTAACTTGGTACTAATAGTTATGAACATGTTGACCTCACTTTTGGAGTAAGGACTCAACTCTTCCATCATAGATCTAGGAGTCTTCTAAACACTAAGAGCCTCCTTAGTCATAGAACACTTCTAGTGACTAAGTGAACACTCAACCTGAGCTTAGAGACTTAGAAGAATAACCTATGTTTATTTTCTTAGCCAAGATCCAACCTCATATCAATACAACCAAATCCAATTGAATCTCAATTCAAATCCAAATCCAAACTCCAAATCCAAATCCAAATGATCTTAACCTAAACCTATAATTCAACCTTATGGACTTAGTCAAAATTCCCTTCAATCCCAATCAAGTTCAATTGATTTTCTCAAAATCAATTCAATCTTTCAATCATCATTCCAAACCATACCAAAATCTATAATCAAATCAATCAAAGCTGAAACTAATTTAATCAACCTAACTTAATCTATTTGTCCTGAAATATTCAAATGATCCAAAAATCTAATTAAATCCAAATCGATTGTAACCAAAGCCATAAGCCAATCCCAAATCAATATCTATACTCAACTCAACTCAATTCAACCCAAAATCAAGCTAATTAACCCACTTTAGGTCACTTGACCCAAAGTGACCTAAAGGGCCTATTTGAACCAAATCTCAATCCAACCCAATTTGGATTGAACCAAACCAATCAAATCCTCCTATGATAATTGTCAATCAACCTTGATTGATCAATTGTCATCAATTGGGTCAAACCAAGTCAACATAGCCATTTGACCAACCAACCCACTTAACCTACATGAGCCAAATGAACCAAATCTCATCCTAAGCCAAATCAATTGAAACCAATGATTCATACCAATCCAAAATCAATCCTTGAACATAACTTGACCATCAATTGAGCTAAACCAAACCCAATTGGCCATTTGACCCAAGTTGACCCAATTTGACCTAAAGGGCCAAATTGGGTCAAATCAAAATGTAATCCAAATTGATTGAAACCAATGACTCAAATTCATTTCAAATTGATTATTGAATATGATCAAATCCTTGATTGAATTAAATTTACCTAATTAGCCCAAATTGACCTAAAGGGTCAATTTGGCCTAAATCATTCCCAAATCCAAATTGATTGAAATCAAATCCTACAATCATTTTCAAATTGATTATTGAACATGAACCAATACCTAACCCAAGCTAATTTGGCTAATTTGACCAAATTGGTCAACTTGGCATATTTGAACCATACGAACTCAAATGAGTCAAATCTAAATCCAAGCCAATCTGAACCCAACAAATTGAACCAAAACACTCCAAATACTCATTTGAACTTGACTCACCCCTTAGTTTGACAAAATTTGACCAATTGGTCAACTTGACCCAACCTAGCCCAATTTGATCTACATGAGTCAAATTGAGCCAAACCCACCTAAACCAAGTCCAAACGAATTAAAATTTCGCATGACCCATCTTTTGGTTACCTTGGGTCAGCCCAAGTTAAACCAACCCAATTTGGACCCAAATTGATCCATTACCCAATGGGTAAAGCCTCCCATATAAGATAATTTAAAATTAGGTGGTCAACAACCCTCCTTTACACTTGGCAACCACCCAAAGCCAAGAATGGACTCCTGGCTTGGTGGCTAACCTGACCCAAAGTGGTTAGGTCATCCTTTGGTCAAGGGAAGGTAAGTTAACCCACCTCCCCTCATTGGTTCATCCATAGGAGATGGAGACAACTCAAGCCAACCACCTCAGTCACTTAGCCAACCAAATCAAGCCACTTAAGCATTCATGCCAACTCTGGCCACCTGCGGTGGCTGAACTACTGTGAATTGTAGAGGCAATCCCGTCCATCCATCTTGAGAGAGGAGGGGGTATACCCCCACTCAATTTGATCTAATTAGACACACTAAGCATTCTTAGAGCCCTAGCAACTCGAGATGAGCCACTATAGCATTTCGCTGAGCTTCCCAAGCCTTTCCTTTGCCAAAAAACACCAACCTAAGATGGGACAAGCTCCAACTCCATCCAACTCCTCAAAATCCCAACCAATCCAAAATTAACTTCACCCACATGTTAACCAAGCTCTGACGAGATGAAACAAATCTTCTCCCAAGCGATTCGAGAACCGAAAGCCCCTCCAAGCAAAACTCCAGAGAATTTTCTGGCGGCGATTGATCCACAGAGCCACCAACGATGAATCAAGTTGTCATCTTCTCAACAGGGGTTCACCTCTTCAAGGCGAAGCTTCCTCGGTCAATTAGTCTCTGGTCCGAAGCTCCGACGAGATACTTTTCTGGGAAACCTAGATTTTTTTCAAAAGTTTATAAGCTTTTTTGAAGGAAATGTTAATGTTATGCATTTTCCACCATTAGATCCCCTAGGATTTCCCTTGTGAACGTGTGGGATCAATCTGGCATCTCATAAGCTCCAGTGAGCTCAGATCGAGTAGGGGAAGGCGGACCTTCCTTCGCTCTAGGGAAGATGGATCATTCATCATCCCTTTTGCATGATTGGAACAGACGATCGAGATTATTCGATTAGATTTCATCTAATTTATTCCTTTAAGAACCATGGGATTCATCCCTACCGTCCAATCTTAGATCAGACAGTAGGGATGAAAGCGCGTCCTCCGCCACCATGTCAGTGCCTAGTCAGATAGATTTAAATAATCAATCCCGCAGTGCTATGCGGAAAGCGCTACCACATCAGAGGTCCATGTAGCGCCGATAGGATTAAGCTTAATTAAGTATTAAAAATGGGTTTTAATGGCTAAAACTTTAAAAAATCATAAGTAATTATAGAAAAATAAAAAAGTGCAAATAAATACTCATTTTAAAGGTAAAATAGAGGAGATTTTATTAAAATTATTTATATTTGGTTTTAAACAATAATTAAGGCCTAATTAGGATTTGAATGTGTACTTAATTAGCTTAATTAGGCCCAAATTACTTGGTCAATTAATTCTGAACTTGGTGTATTGATTCCATGGGATGACCACTACCTTCGATGATTTTCTTGGAATTTATTGCCTTGGAAATTAGGGAAATTGATGTTTCAAACCTTAATTACCCCTTTTAAATGTAATGATTAACTAATGTTCTAGACAATAAAAATTAATTAATTAAAGTTCATTAATTACAAATTAATAGTGAGATGATGAGGGAGAGTGATTAGGACCTATTTCCTAATCTTTCTCCCAAATTTATTTTATTAAGAGAATTGATTAATATGGGAATTAATTAAGTGCTTAATTAATCAATTAAATGGCTAAATCAAATTAAATTAAAATTTTAATCACTTCAAATAATTAATAATCAAATTGAGGGTTTCTCTTTATGTGTTTAATAATATAAAGACCCTATAAAGAAATTATGATTAACCTATAAGTGTGAAAAAATTATAGATATACTTAATTAGATTCTCTAACTTAGTTAATCCTTAATTATGAGCCAATTGCATTAGGTTCTTTAGGAGCATTGCAATTTTATTTTCTCACAAGTTAATATCATTTGTGGCTCATGATTAAATGATTAGTCAAATTAAAGAAGCATAGGAAAGGGTAATCAAATGATTCGCTTAATGACTTAACTTAATCAATTCATAAATTTTATCTAATTATCCTTCCTTATATAAATCAAGATTACCAACATGAGAATGGGATTAAAATAGCAAATGATAACCCCTCCTCTTTAATATTAATCCAAATCTTAAAAAGAACAAATTAATAAGAAGCCTTAGTTTTCTTTAAGTGATTTTATTTGATATGATTGTCCTTATGAATTAGTGTGGTTGAATGAATCACATGCTTATGTTTGGCCATTCCTTCCTAATTACTTTAAATATTGTATGTCATGTGGTTTCATGCTTTCATCTTTTTAAATCTAAGTGAATCAAAATGAAATTTGTTTATGTAAGTCTGCATGTCTTAAATTAACTTATTATATGTGTGGCTATTATCACTATTAAATCCAAATTTATTTTCCAAAGTTCCTTAGTTAATAATAATGTTTGGAATGATATTAGTTATGAACACATATAGGAGTTTCATGTGCTTATAGCTTAAGTATGTGAAGTGAAGCTCTCTTTCCTTCATCCATATATAGATTTACATAAGTTTAAATGGTAATGGGTATATAGTCTAGCCATCCGAGGAATACGAGGCTTTAAGTAGCCCCAAGGAGGTTATTTGATTACCTCACTTCCCTGGTTAATAAAGGCACATACTTATTGGATTTCATTTTTATGCATATTTGTATAAGAATTTGGATAGAGCTTTAATTCATATACATAAATAATCTAATTTAACATAATACAATATTTTACATGGTTTCCATTCTTCTATATATATATATATATACACATTTGTGTGTATTCAAGATAGAAAGTATATAGTCTGGACTTCCCAAAAATATAAGGCTTTCATTAGCCCCAAGGAGGTCATTTGATTATCTCACTTTATATGGTTTAAATAATGGCATGTACGTTCTTACATCTTTTACACATGTGTATGTGTGTTTAATCCTCATTTTTATTAAAAATACAAACATTCATAATCATCTAAGTTATTAAAAAATACATTACATGTTAGTCAGTGCTCTCTTTCTTATGATTTATATATAAATTTATATATGTTTGAATGAAGATAAGTATATAGTATGGACATCCCATGAATACGAGGCTTTAAGTAGCCCCAAGGAGATCATTTTATTACCTCACTTCCTTGGTTAACTAAGGCACGTACTTATTTGATTTCATGTCTATGTATTTTGGTATTAGAATTTGGATTGAGCTTTAATTTACAAGTACAAATAATTCAATCAAACAAAATATAAATTCCAACTATGTGCATTCATCCACCATTTAAGTGTGCCCAAAATACATGTTGTATGTATAAATACATTAGAGATTGAATCATATGCATGTTATAAGTGATGGAAAGGAATGGTTCAACATGTGTTTTGTGATAGTAATCCGACTACATTAATCTTAAGATGCCTTTGATATTGAATAGAATTATTTAAGGTTTACCTAAACTTAGAATTAATAAAAAAATGTTTAATAAGCCATTAACTAAAGAGAACTAAATCAAATTAATGTGCTTTAGAATGTCGCTTAAGGTAGAGATGAAGAAGGTTAATCCTTTTTTTTCTCTTTACAACACTTAGATGCTAAGTGTAAACCACATGGAACAAAATAAAACATGAATTAAAACTCACTAATCAACTAAACAACTTGAAATGGAACCAACCTTCATGGCTAAATTAAATAATTCTAAATTTAAAATATTATAACTCTAATGCTTAGTCCAGACATACCACACAAAGCCTTAGAACACACATTAGAATTAATCCACCACTTCCAGTCCTAAGTTAGGATGGTGTAAGTGTGTTGAATGTTTTGTTTTGTGATGTAATGTTTTAGACTAAATGATAGGGTGTATATTTCGTAGACTGGATGTTAGGCCTCTCTTAGCCTAATCATGTTTTATAAGGGATTATGCTTAATGGGTTCCTTAAAAATAAATATAAATGTTCTCTTTGTAAGTTGCTTATACCCCTATGCATAATCCAAGTTAGGACAGGTGGACTTGGTTACTCATGTGTAGGGTACCAAGTCCAAACTATAAGCATAACTACTTTGGTTTGTATGTATGTTTAGCTAACCTCTATTTTGTAGGTGTAAGTAGATTTACTTTTTCAAAAATATAATTTTTCAATAGGAATCAGAATTAATGCTATGAGGGATTAGGATGAGTAATTATTAGAAGGCTTAGTCCTAGGGTGCCCTGTGATGCCTTGGAGCAAATCAAATAAAAAGGATGAGAAGGAGGACAACAAGAAATGAAGAATGCAGACCCCAATAGCATGTATTCAATTCTAAATTGGAATTATTCTTTTATGTTATTGTATAAGGGACTTGGCTAATTTTTCTCTTTTGGGTGTATGTTTTTGGGTCTTTTCTTTTCGGTCTATAAAATTGCTTGATGTTATATTTATATTTCTTAATAGGATGGCATGATTTTCATAGTTTCTTTAAGTTTGATGTTTTAATGTGTGTCTTAAATACAATAGGCTCTTAGGATAAAATTAATTTTTCTATCCCAATTAACAACTCGTAATTAAAATTCTAAACAACTCATAACCTCATCATAAAGCCTAGGCTCTAAACAAGATAATTAAAAGATTTAGAAACTATTTACCTGTATGTTGTATATCTAGCATCATGCATACCATCTTGAATCACTCTTGCTAAATGAGGGCCTCCATTCTTGTACTATAAGGATAGCTTAACCTATGAGAGCAACCCTTCATAATGGAGCATCACCCTCTTTCTCTCTTGATTTGGCCAATAATAAATTTTCTTCATGCATTTAGGCATAAAAATCCCAAAGCCTTTGTCCAAATGAATGTGTCAAAATGAAATAAAAATTATATAATTTTGCATTTGTAGACTAAGTCATGTGCTCATACCACTCATGCTCTAGTCTCTTATGGAGTTGGTTTAGGATTTTAGTTTCTTTCCAAATTAAATAACAAAGCCTAACCATATTGCAATTTCATAAGACTGGACTACATGATTTTGAATTGTAGGAGGTGTTAGCTGGCGGCCACTCCATACGATTGTAAGTCCAAAAGAGCTAGATGGGTTTATTCTTTCTTATGGAGGTAAATCCTTATGCCCCCCTTTCACTTAGATTTAGGTCACACTTTAACTTGTGTTAAAGTTCCTTAGCTTTAGAATCTAAGGTTGCTAGTTTCCTTCAAGCTACAAGCATAAATCCACACCTCTTAGGAATTTTCATAATCTTGGGTTGGTGGATTATAAGCTCTAACAATCTAATAAAATTTTAGCTTACACAAATAAATATCTTTACTTTCAAACATATAAAGCCTCACCATAGGATAGGTTGGAATGCTTACTTGGCTTCCTAGTATCTTGAACATTTCCTACTTACTTTCCTTTGGCTTCTGAAATAAGTCTTCCAATTGAACAATCCCATTTAATTTTCCAAAATAACCAATCCTTTGATAGTATTAACCTTGAAATATTTAGAGATAATAAATGACTACTTTAATCGAGAGTTTTCCTAAAAAATCCCATTTCTTAGGATGTAATTAACTATGGAGGCTTGCCTTCATAGGGAACTAAAGAACCCATCTTAAAATAAACCCAACTTTACTTTTCCATGTAAAGTAGGGGAAAGATCTCTAGTATATACGATGACCCATCATGCCTTAGGAGTCCTTATTAGATGATTAGGTCCATTGTATGGTGATATTTATATCTTTCGAGATAGTGCATCATACCTCAATGTTGCATCCGACCACTTCAATAAGTACCCCCTATGATCTGCATGGTGTCCAACCCGACGCATCCGAAAATAAACACCATAGTATAATGATAGTAATTAAACTTCCAATGGAAGAATTGCTTCTCACCCAATGGTCAGTCCATAAGGATTCCCTTTGTGAGAGTCTGATAGGTAGTTCCATAAGCCCCTAAAGCTTTTGATAGTTAATCACACCATTCTCATTGATTGACTGATATACTTATCTTTAACAAGTTAACAAAAGTTCTATTAAAATACTCTACTACATCATTGGCAAGAGAAAAGTAAATAGTCCAATAACCCTAATCAATATTATCACATGAAGCCAATCTATTGATTTTAGTGTTTTTAAAAACCATACCATTATCGAATATAGCATTATGACATAAACAAGATTAGTAAATTATGTGATCCAAAAATAATTACAACATATTACGTGCCTGAACCTTTTTTAAAGGAAGTGTTTCAACCCTTTTAGAAAAATAATCAGTAATAACCAATATAAATATATGACCTTTAAAAGAAAGAAGTTCAATTAGCCCAATTATATATAATCACCAACACTCAAATGGCCAAGAGGTAATGGTTAGGTGCAACAAACTATCAAACATGTGATGAATTGGGTCATGAACATGACATTATGACTTTTCTTAACAAAAATGCATGCAATATTATGTGATGGTAATCCAATAGTAACCTAACCTTTTAATTTTTTGTTTCATTTTAGGCATGGATTAATGAGACCCACATTAATCTTTTTGGATCTCAATGATGACCCTTTGAGCTTCTTTTTTGCTTAAATATTGAAGCCACATTTGGTAAAAAAAAGCATCACTATTTGACATCATTTATGATTATATATGATAACGCTCTTTTCTAAATTTAAGATGCTAAAGAATGGCAATATGGGAGAATTCCATTTTTAAGATAATTAATGAATGTGTTAAAATCTATCTATTTCAGACCATTGTGTTAGTAGCTTCTATAACTGGGTTAGAAATTTCTTAGTCTTGCCAAAGCCTCAACTTTACTATTTCAATAATTTGGAACTCATAACACTCAGTGCATTTTCAAGTAATGACATTACTTTAAGATGATAATCATGTTTTTAGAAATTATATCTATCGATCGCTTCTCTAATTATCAAATGAGAATCTCCATAAATCTTTATTCTTTTAGTTCCCATTTGAATGTTTAATTCAAGACCTAGAATAAGATCCTCATATTTTGCATCATTATTTAAATGACGGTCAATCAAAGCATATATGTATTTCATTTTTTTTCTCTTTTAGAAGATACAAAAATTAATTTAATACCTACCTTTACTTGAGAAATTTTATCAGAATCTATTCCAAAGGAGGAGGCTCCATTAAAATATAAATTTTATTCTTTAGTTTATATGGAAAATATTTGCATCATTAAGTAAATTGTCTTTTAATGGGAATCTATAGGAATAGAATGAGTTGCAAGAAAGTTAGCTAAAACCTATCCTTTCAAGATCATTTAAGAGACGTATGTGATGTCAAACTATAATAAAATCATCATCCCATCAAGCTAATCTTACTAAGAGGGTTGATGTAGTCATCAAGCAATGTAATGGATTCACTTAAAAAATTAAGCTAATTTTATGGGGTAACATTTAATGCTTTAATTTTGGGACAATTAAAATTAATGCTAGATAGTATTGTTTTCTATGGATGAATATTTCATCTCACAAGGGATAAATCAATGAATAAGATAATTCAAAATAGTTTTCTTATCTTGTTTATTATTTTGTGCATGTAATGCTCCCACCAACTAATTAAAAGCTTAGGTATAGTATCAATACTATTCCAAGTATTAGAGATGTTAAAATTAGCAGACATATTCTTAATGCCATCAAAAACATTTTAACAAGATTTATTCTAATGAAAATTAACATTGTTTTTAGCTGGAGCAAGAAATGGTTGATAATTGCCAGATAAATAAAAAATAAGTCTCCTCAAGAATAAAAATATTCTACGTAGAGATCTTAGTTAGGTAAAACTTTTCAAGGGTTCCATTCCTAAAATTGCTTTGATTTTTTCAATATCTATTTCAAAGCCTAGGTGATGCAAAATAAAACTCAAGAATTTTTAATAAAACTTTAAATTAACATTTCAAGAGATTTAGTTTTAAATTAATATTTTTAGATTCTTTGAAATATAATTTGATGATCGATACATAATGTTCAACAACTTTGTTTTATAATAATATCATTGATATAACAGTATAATTCATGGTATAAAACCACATCAAAAATTTGAGTCATCGCATATTGATATGTTACACCAGCATTTTTTAACTCAAAAGGCATGACTTCATATCAAGGTTTTGAAAGCTATATGACATTCATCCTTAGAGGCCATCTTAATCTGATTATACTCTAAAAGGCCATCCATCAACTATCATTCTAAGAATTAGTAAGATGAATTCATCTTGAGGATAAGCTTTATTTAAATCACTATAATCAAGCAAACTCAAATATAACCATTTTTATGAATGCGAACCATACTGGCTATCTAATTAGGGTATTATTCCTCTCAAATAAATCCAATTTTAATTATTTTTTATGTTTCATATGAGATTTTCTTAACATCGTGTTGCATTCTTCATGGCAATTGCTTTATCAAGAAAATATCATGATAATTTGATAATTTATGTGACACTATCTCAAGAGACAAGCTCGATATTTTAGAAAACTCTTAGCAAAAAAATTCATAATAATCCTTTAAAACATGGATAATATGTAGTGCTAGATCATTTGATAGTAATTTACAAATACATATGGGATAAGGGACATCATTTGAACTTAGATTAATTATAATAACTCATCAATAATAAAATGAGTACTTTCCCTTAATTTGAGAGGTCTATTTTCATCATTTATTTTGTACAAATCCTTATGAATTTATGTAGAAGTACATGGAATCATATTACAACTATATTTAGTTAAGTTTTGTCATTAAATCCTAAGCCTTATCTTTATTTCTTAAGAAACACTCTCCATAATTTATAATATATTTTGGCATGGTATTTATGCCATGTTTGAGAAAAAAATTTTCTACTTTGTTACTTTTGTAATTAAAGTCAAAGAAAAGTATGAATTAAGAATATTTTTTATTTCTTCTAAAAAGTTAGACTCATATTCAACTGAAGCTTTACTATATTGCACTAATATATTATAGAACAAGGTTAGAGTCTCTTTCAATTCTTTTATAGGATGCACCTAGAGAAGATATTACAAATATGATAGATGAATGATTGTTGATGTCACATTTGGAGTGATGATTCAATCTTTTCATCATAGGTCTAGGAATCTTCTAGACACTAAGTGCTCCTTAGTCATAAGATACTTCTAGTGGCTAAGTGAACACTTAACTTATACCTAGAGACTTAGAAGGATTTTTCATAGGATTAGGCTATGCCTTAGGACCTAGGAAAACCTACCTAGCTTATAGCCTGACTAAACCCAAGCATATTTCCTTAGCCAAAATCTAACCTCAAATCAATACAACCAAATCCAATTGAATTTCAATTCAAACTCAAATCCAAACTCCAAAAACAAAACCAAATCCAAATGATATAAACCTAAACCCATGATTCAACCTTATGGACTTAGCCAAAATTCCCTTCAATCCAAACCAAGTTCAATTGATTTTCTCAAAATCAATTCAATCCCTCAATCATCACTTCAAGCCATACCAAGATCTACAATCAATCCAATTCAAGCCAAAACCAATTCAATCAACCTGACCTAACCCATTTGGCCTAAAATATTCTAAAGAGCTAAAATCCAATTAAACACAAATAATTTGCAACCAAAGCCATAAATCAATATCAAATCAATATCTAAACTCAACTCAACTCAATTCAACCAAAAATCAAGCCAATTAACCCCTTTAGGTTCACTTGACCTAAAGTAACCTAAAGGACCTATTTGAGCCAAAATCTCAATCCAACCCAAATTGGACTGAACCAAATCAATCAATGCCTCCTATGATGATTGTTGATATCTTAGCCTCAATTGAAACCAATGATTTGTACCAATCAAAAATCAATCCTTGAACATGACTTGACCATCAATTAAGCCAAACCAAACCCAATTGGCCCTTTGACCCAAGTTGACCCAATTTGACCTAAAAGAGTCAAATCTAATTGATTGCAACCAATGACTCAAATTCATTTCAAATTCATTATTAAATATGACCAAAGCCATGATTGAACCCTATTTGACCAATTGAACGTAATTGACCCATTTAGCCCAAATTGACCTAAAGGGTCAATTTGGCCTAAATCATTCCTAAATCCAAATTGATTAAAATCAAAGCCTACAATCAACTTAAAATGATCAATTGAACAAGAATCAACATCTAACCCAAGCCAATTTGGCCAATTTGGCCAAATTGGCCAAATTGGTCAACTTGACCTAGTTGACTCATATGAACTCAAATGGGTCAAATCTATATCCAAGCCAAATTGAACCTAACCAGTTGAACCAAAACACTCCAAATACTCATTTGAACTTGACTCAACCCTTGGTATGACCCAATTTTTACCAACCTAGCCCAATTTGACCTACATAAGTCAAATTGAGCCAAACCCACTCAAACCAAGCCCAAACCCATTGAAATTTGGCATAACCCATCCTTGGCTCACATTGGGTCAACCCAAATCAAACCAAACCCAATTTAGACCCATTTTAACACATTACCCAATGGGTAAAGCCTCATATATGAGATAAATCTAAATATGGTGGGTCAACCACTCTCTTTTGCATTTGGCAGCCACTCAAAGCCAAGCATGGACCCTTGGCTAGGTGGCTAACCTAACCCAAAGTGGTTAGGTCAGCCCTTGGTCAAGTGGAGGTGAGTTAACCCATATCCCCACATTGGTTCACCCATAGGAGATATAGACCACTCAAGCCAGCCACTTTAGTCCCTTGGCCACTCAAATCGGGCCACCTAAGCTCATTCATGTCACCTCTGGCGGTCGGATGGCTGCAAATTATAAATTACATCTAGTCCATCCATCTTGATGGATGAGAGGGTATCCCCCCACCCCCTCATTTGAATCAAATTGAGCAATTAAATCTCCTCAGAGCTCACGCATCCCAAGATGACCTCCCCGAGCAATTCTTTAAGATCCTCGAGTCTTCCCATCATTAGAGATGATGAAGCTGAGCTTGCCTGAAATAAGACAATCTCTAACTCCACCAAATCCCAACCAATCCCAAACAAACTTCATTCACACCAGAGACCACCCCAAGCATAACTCTGACACATTTTTTGGCGAGGTTTTGGTCCACAAAACTATCGACGAGGAGTCAAGGCGCCATATTCTCAGCAGGGCTTCACCTCTTTAAGGTGAAGCTACCTTAGTCGGTTAACCGCCGATTCGAAGCTTCAGCGAGGTAAATTCTGATGAACCAAGTATTTTTTTTAATTTTTGTATGGACTTTTTGAAGAAAATTATGATTTCATGTGAATCCCACCATAGGATCCTTGTAAATCAACCCCGTGAAGGTGTGGGATCAATCCCGAGCCTCCACAAGCTTTGACGAGCTCTGATCAAGTGAAGGAAGGAAAACAGTGTCCATCTTCCATTGCTCGGGGAAGGACGGATCATCTTCCGTCCATTCTGCATGATTGGAACAGATGGCCATGATCTTTTGATAGACTAATCTCTGATATAATCCTTAAGAACTGTGAGATTAATCCCCACCGTCTGATCTTAAATTGGATGGTAGGGATGAAAGTGCGTCTGCTAATTCCCCATCAGCACTAAGTCGTACAGTTTTAAAAAGCAAATTCCATGGTGCCACATAGAAAGCGAGGCCATGTCAGTAGTCCACGTGGCATCGATAGTATTAGGCTTAATTATCCATTTTAATGGCTGTAACTTTGAAAAGTCATAACTAATTATAGAAACATCCATAAAATACAAATAAATATTCATTTTAAAGGTAAGATAGAGGAGATTTAATTAAAATTATTCTCATTTGGTTTTGAATAGTAATTAAGGCTTAAATAAGATTTTAATGCTCACTTATACAACTTAATTAAGCCCTAATTATTTGGGCAACTAATTCCAAAACTTGGTGTGTTGATTTAGTGGGATGACCTCTACCTCCCATGATTTTATTATAATTTATTGCATATGGGATTAGGAGAATTGATATTTCAAATCATAATTACTCACTTAATTAATTTAATGATTAATTAATGATCTAAATAGTAAAAATATTTGATTAATTAAAGCTTATTAATCATTGATTAATAGTGAATGAATGAGGGAGAATGATTGGGACCTCTTTCCTAGACTCTTTCCCAAATTCACTTCATTTTAAGAGACTTGATTAATATAGGATTTATTAAGTGCTTAATTAATCAATTAAGTGGTTAAATCAAATCAAATTAAAATTATAGCCACTTTTGATAATTAACAATGAAAGTAAGGGTTCCTCATTATGTGTTTAATAACATAAAGAACTTTGAGGAAATTATGATTAAGCAATAAGTGTAGGAAAATCATAAAAGTACTTAATTATATTCTATAATTTAATTAATCTTTAATTAAGAGCCAATTGCATTAGGTCCTTTAGGAGCACTACAATTTTATTTTCCTCACAAGTGCATATCATTTGTGGTTTATAATTAAGTGGTTAATTAAATTAAAGAAGCATAAGAAAGGGTAATTACTGATTTGCTTAATGACTTAACTTAATCAATTTATAAAATTTATCTAATTATCTTTCCTTAAACCAAATAAGATTACCAACATGGGAATGGGATTAAATAACAAGTAATCTCTCTTCTTTAAGTTCAACTCAAATCCAAAAGAGAATCAAATTAATAATAAGCTTCAATTTTCTTTAAGTAATTTTATTTAATGTGATTGTCTTTAGGAATTAATGTATTTGAATGATCCATGTGTTTATATTTAGTTATTCCATTCCAATCACTTTAAATTTTGTATGTCATGTGGTTTCATGCATTCATCTTTTTCAAATTTAAATGAATTAAATGGAATTTATTTATGTAACCTTGCATGTGTTGACTTAACTTATTATATGTGTGGTAATTATCATTATTAAATCCAAATTTATTTTTTAAAGTTTCTACATTAATAATAATATTTGGAGTAACGATAGTTATAAATATAAGGATTTGCATATGCTTATAGTCTAATCATATGAAGTGGTAATCTCTTTTTCTTATGATTCATGTATAGATTTACATAGGTTAAAATGGTAATGGGTATATAGTCTAAACATCTCAAGAATACGAGGCTTTAAATAGCCCCAAGGAGGTCATTTGATTACCTCACTTCCCTGGTCAACAAAGGCAGGTACTCATTTAATTTCATTCATATATATTTTGGTATTAGAATTTGGATAGAGCTTTAACTCATATACATAAATAAATTAACTAAACAAAATACAATCTTTGCATGATTTTCATTCTTCTAATTATGTATACATGTGTATGTATTTAAGATAGCAAGTATATAGTTTGGACATCTCGGAAATATGAGGCTTTAAGTAGCCCTAAGGAGGTCATTTAATTACCTCACTTCCCTGGTTAACAATGGCATGTACTTGCTTGCATCTTTTATACATGTGTATGTATGTTTAATTAAGGAATGAAAACCCTTTTTCTATCAAAATACTTGCATCCATAATCATCTAAGTCATTAAAACAAATTACATGTAAATTAGTGCTCTCTTTTCTTATAATTCATATATGAATTTACATGTGTTTGAATGAAGATAAATATATAGTCTGGACATCCTGGGAATACAATGCTTTAAGTAGCCCAAAGGAGGTCATTTGATTACCTCACTTCCCTGGTTAATAAAGGCACCTACTTATCTAATTCCATTCTTATGTACTTTGGTATTAGAATTTGGATAAAGCTTTAATTTTCATGTATGAAATAACTCAGTTAAACATAAATGTAAATTCCAAATGTATGCATCCATTCATCATTTAAGTGTGCCAAAATATGTTGTATGTATAGATATGCTAAGTGTCAAATCATATGCATGTTACATGTGATGGAAAGGAATGACTTGATAAATGTCATGTGATAGTAATCCAACTACATTAATCATAAGATGCCTTTCATATTGAATAAAATTATTTAAGGTTAATCTAAACTTAGGATTTATAAAAAAATATTAATAAGCCATTCACTAAAAAAATTTAAATCAAATTAATGTGCTTTAGAAAGTGGGTTAAGGTAGGGATGAAGGAGGTTAACGCTCTTTTCTCTCGTTATAACACTTAGATGCTAAGTGTAAGTCAAATGAAACAAAATAAAATATAAGCTAAAACTCAAAAACTAACTAAACAACTTGAAGTGAAACCAACGTTTATGTTAAATTAAACTTTTCCACATTTAGAAAATCATAACTTTAATTCTTAGTAAGACATGCCACACAAAGCCTTAACACACACATTACAACAAAGCTACCACTTCTAGTCCTAAGTTAGGATGCTATATATGTGATGTATGTATTATTTTGTGATATAATATTTTAAACTAAATGTTAGATCGCTCTTAGCCTAATCATGTTTTCTGTAGGGGACTATCTTTAAGGGGTTGCTTACAAATAAATATAAATATTCTCTTTGCAAGTTGCTTACACCCCTAAGCATAATCCAAGTTAGGATAAGTGGGCTTGGTCATGTGTAAGGTACTAAGTCCAAATTATTAATTGTAACTACTTAGGTTTGTATGTATGTGTAGCTAGCCTCTATTTTATAGGAGTAGTTAGATTCACTTTTTTTTTAAAATGTAATTTAATAATAGGAATTAAGATTAGTGCTATGGGGATTAGGATGAGCAGTGGCTAGAAGGCTTAGTCCTAGGGTGCCCTGTGATGCATTGGAGCAAAGCAAATCAAAAGAAAGAAAGAAGGAAGAAGAAGAAATGAAGAATGGAGACCCTTATAGCATGTATTCAATTTTAAATTATAATTATTCTTTTATATTCTGAGTTGTATAAGGCTAGAGCTCGACATCCCATCTTTTTTTCTTTCTGGGTTGTATGGCGGTACCTAACTGCACCTGCCTTTTATTCTTTTGTGGTAGTCTATAAAAATTATTTGATGTTATGTTTAGATTGCGCAATAGGATGGCATTATTTTCATAGTTTCTTCATGTTTGATATTTTAATGTGTGGCCTGGATGTGGTAGGCTCTTAGGATAAAATTAATTTTTCTATCCAATTAATAACTCATAACCAAATTTTAAAGCAATTCATAACCTCACCATAAAGCTTAAGCTCTAAATGAGATACCTAAAAATTTTAGCAACCCCTTAGCTGTATGATTTGCATTTTTATGCTAAGTCATATGCTCATACCACTCATGCCCTAGTCTCTTAGGGAGTGGGTTTAGAACTTTAATGTCTTTCAAATTAAATAACAAGCCTAACCATCTTGCAATTTCATGAGACCGGACTACATGGTTTTGAATCGTAGGAGGTGCATGCTGGCAATCACTCCAAGCAATTATAAGTCTAGAAGAGTCGGATGGGTCTATCTTATCTTATGGAATAGATCATTATGTCCCCTCTCACTTAGATCTAGGTCATGCTTTAGCTTGTGCTAAAGCTCCCTAGATTCAAAATCTGAGGTCACTTATTTTGCTTGGGCTACAAACATAAATTCTCACATCTTAGACATTTCTACAATCTTGTGTAGATGGATTATAAACCCTAACATTCTAATAAAATTTAACTCAAATAAAATAAATCCTCTTACTTTCAAAAATATAAAGCCTCACCATAGGATAGATTAGAGAGCTCAATAGGCTTCCTAGTATCATGAGTATTTCTTACTTATTCTCCTTTGGATTCCAAAATAAGGCTTTCCAATTGAAAATTCCCAATCAATTTTCTAAAATAACCAATCATTTGATAATCTTAACCTTAAAATCTTTGGAGACAATAATTGACTACTTTAATCGAGAGTTTTCTTAGGAAATTTGATTTTCTATGATGTAATTAACTATGGAGGCTTGCCTCCATAGAGAACTTAAGAACTCGGCATAAAATAAACCCTTCTTTATTTTTCCATATAAAGTAGGGGAAGAATCTCAGGTATATACGAAGACCCATCATGTCTTAGGAGTCCTTATCAGGAGATTAGGTCCATTGTAGGGTGATGTTTCTATCTTTCAAGATAGTATATCATACCTCAGTGTCACACCTGATCACATCAATAAGTGCCCCTATAATCTGTGTGGTGTCCACACGAGCATCCGAAAAAAAACACCACGATGACCTTGATAAAAATACATCAAAATAAAAGTTAGGCTTAATACTTTCTTTGAAAGCTAATGTGCATCAAGGCGTGGCATTTGCAATTTAAATATATCAAAATTGATAGGTCTTTTATCATTTAGGTCTGAAGTCTCCTTCAAAAGTACATGTTCTTCTGTAATCTGCTAAAGTTCCTCATCTAAATCATCAAAAGAGCTATCATAAAGTATGATTTTACCAAACATAAGAATAAGAAAATTCCCCATTCTTAAGAAATTTTTCTTGTGCCTTCCTTTGATGATAAAAGGATAGAAGAAATTAGAAATTTCTTATAATGAGGGTTTATTGAAGATGCTATTGAATGAATTGACATTTTCTTTGAAAGAAAAATACTCAACATCATCGTGAACACCAATCATATTCACAAAATGAAGGATTGCAAGTCACCTTAAATGAAGAATTCCTCTCCTCCATGAGTATATTTAATGCATTGATGTAATTTGGATGGTACCATTTCATACTCAAGAAGCCAAGATCTTCTAAAAATGTTGAAAGGATGTGTTTACATCTATTACATTTAACTTTTCCTTAGTTTTATAATCACCATCGTATAACAAAAAAGTCAGGGAGCCCAAAGTTTTTCACCCTTTTTCATTAAATCCATGTCACATTATTCTATTTGAACATATCGTCTTTATATTCAAGGATAATAACTCTAGTGTATGTAATATCACAACATTCACTAAGGACTTAGAGTCTATCAAGATTATATTGAGAGTATTCCCATAGAACAAAGAAATTACATATACGGGTTTATTTTGAACACTAAATTTCAATAATATATCCTCATTAAAAAAAGTAAAAGTGTAAAGGTCTCATAGGAAAGTGTTTTTTTTTTTTTTACAAAAATAAGCTTAAAGCATTTCATTCAACAAAATCTTTGACTAAATTCTAATGCATTTAGGGTGATAGCATCAAAGCATCATAAATACATAATAATGTTGGAAGTTTCTTTAGATGAGCCTAAATATTATAATTAACTTTATGTTTTAGATAGATACTAGGTGGTCTTCATTTTCTTTTGTTAAATTTCAACAAAATCTTCAGTGATTATATTTTTCTTATTTATTATTGGCTATATTTTTAGAAGTTTAAATGTTACACCACTTCCTAAATGAAATTCCTAGATTTGTTCTAAAATTTCTTTTCTTTTTTCATTTGAGTATATTTTACAGCTTTATTAGAAGAAAGACTTGAAATTGACTCTTCATTAGAAGAGTTAGTAGCACAATCGATAAACTCACTTAGCCAAAATTAGAATAAATTCTTTCTTCACTTCTTTATTATAGGAATGGATCATGAAAATAGATGCTAAAGTAGAATAATCAAAAATTGATTTTCTTATTTTAGTAGAGTAATGAACATCATACAATTTAAAGACTAACCTTAATGCTCTAAATATTTATTATAGATTTTAATCTTCTTCATATTATATAAATGTTTGAGCCAATACTTAATTATGATACAATTCTCAATTGTATGTCCAAGACATCTATGAAATGAACTAGATAAATGGTCCATTTTTCCTACTTCTTCAGGCTTCTTTGATTCTAAAAGTTTTGTTGTTGATTGCAACAACATCTTAAAAAGCTTTTCTATCTTTTTTTTAAAAGAAATAAGTTTAATTGAGTTTTTTTATTATAAAGTAACTTGAAACCTTCTAGAAGATAAAGATGTAGTTAACTTGGTTGGATCAATGATAATCACTTCTTTTCTATATATACCTTTTGAACAGGAGACTGCAATTGTGCCTCTACTAATCCTTGGAATCTGAATAATTTTTTTAGACAAACCTTGAGAAGTATATTCCTTCAAAATTAGAGAAGATGCTTTACTTGAGAGAGAAGTAGGTTTAATAATTAGATTTATAAATGTATGAATATAAGACAATTTTATAAGCAATATTGTTAGCCCTATGCTAAAATCTAATAAGAAATAAATGATATGATTTTTTTTGTAAGGACATTTCACAT
This sequence comes from Cymbidium sinense, assembly GCA_021442155.1. Lineage (NCBI taxonomy): Eukaryota > Viridiplantae > Streptophyta > Magnoliopsida > Asparagales > Orchidaceae > Cymbidium > Cymbidium sinense. Next base: position 140,047,441 of record CM038218.1, on the reverse strand, counting down.
TTAATTTTCATACCATTTAAATGTGAAATATAATAAAGAAGTCACAAAAACATAGAGAAGATGGGCTTCATTGCTACTTTTTTTGTGATAATCTATGTTGAGCAATATATGTCATGCTAGTGTTGATTGCCAGTTCTATCAAACTATGTAAAATTAGGAGGAACAAATTCTTTAGGGAAGAGACTAGTTCCTACTCCTCAAGATATGGTATTCTACTTTTGACTGAAGCTTCACCTTGTAGAGATGATATTATGGCTTTGCTTGCAACTATACCGTTGATGTTATATAAGAATCGGATAAAGACAAATGGAAGGTATCACATATGACTCAACAATAGGAGCAAGAACTATAAAAAGTTCACCTGAAGGAAATATAAATTTTATTTGACTTATAGAACTGATAGGACATATAATGAATGTCATTGTATAATAATTTAGGAGTAGGTAAAGCAAGGGAAGGTTGAGATTTAATTTGCGTTATTAGAGTTGCCATAATGGAGGCTATTTTCCAAATTTGTTCCTCAAGTTTTTAAATAAGAACATCTTTTTCTTTATTTTTTTGAATCAACATATCTAGTTTCTTTTTAGAACCATATGGTTCCTTTTCTTCTTCTTGAATATTTTTTAGAACAAAAATCTTGAGAAGACTCACCCTTTCGGTTAGATAACCTACCTCACTCTCTTGCTACCATAACATGTACAATAAAGAGCTTATCATTATTTTTTGTAGGATCATAATATATAAATTATCCCATTTGTTAAAATCATTTACTAACATGCTTTCATCTATATCATCAAAGTTAAAGCATGTGATTCTTTATTTTGAAATGTAGTAGAAGTTGATTCAATAGTATTTTTCACTATAAAGATAGATTATTTTGGAGTAGTGGCTTCCAAAAAGATTTTCTTCCTTACCCCTCTTGGGATAGAAAAATAATGTCTTAAATTTATTCCCTCCAAGCACTATCTTACACCAAGCAATGGTCTGGGGGAAGGACAAGCCTCTCTTGTTTTGATAAAAAATATTTAATATGTTGTTTGGATAAAATAGAGGAATTTAAGCTAAAGTTTTATTTCCATTTTATTATAGTCAGATGATTTAAAAATTGATTCAATTTATACAATCGTATCAATAAACATAGAGACACTATGAACATGCATAGTAATAGATGACTCTCTTGACAGCCTTGAAACATTCCAATGCCTCTCAATGTGATGTTTCTTTGATAAAGGATAATAAGAAAAATCCATATGAAATTGACAACAAATATAAATGGTTTGGGTAATGAATTATTATCCAATAATAAGTTGCTAAACAATTATATAATCTATAACTTTTTTTAATTATTTTAGTTAGAACTCAAGAAGTATATTTAGTGACATAAATAATAGGACATGTAAGATCAGAAGTTATATTAGCAACACTTTCTTCCTAAGCTAGAATTTCAAATTTGTTGGTTGTAATATGGAAATCAAAATGGTTAAATTGTAGTTATTGATTATTGTTGTTTTTGATATAGATTTCTATTCCTAGTACATCAAGCTCTTTTACTCATCCTAGGGAGGAAGACTATGCTCGATTATTCTATAAGAAGCTATACCATATAGAAAATGTACTTATGAAGGTCCTCAAGTAGACACCATCATTTTATTACAGTGTTAAACCTTCGAAAGTACCTATTTTGCTTAAATTTATAAACATGAAACTACATCTCTTAAACAAGAAAATATTGTATTCACTAGTTGCCATATATGGGAAGCCACCCAAATTAGATTTAACCACATTTAATGTATCGAGACACTCAGCTTCTCATATGTTTGTGGACGTCACCTCTAGCTTCGCTAAAAAGTATGGATTGGATCACATTCTAATGGATATTGGCATCAAGTGGTAATTGCATAAAAACCATTATATCATAGTAAATGCAGGACGTTTGGCCATTATTTGGACAATTGTTTCATTGCTCACCTTGAACTAAGGGCCATTAACAATAGTATTAAGCCCAAGAATGTCTTAAGACACAATAAAGGTATAAAATAGAAAGTTACAAGTGACTTTGAATAGCAAAATCTATAGCCAAATGAAATTGTTAACAAAAATATAGTTGTCCCCAATACCTTGGAGCCAAAAATTAATCTAACAACACCTAAGGATATGAGTGTTGACCTCATTTTTGGATGAGGTTAACATTATCTCCAACCTAATAATTAAGACACCTAATCTTAGATTAGGAGTTTCCTAAATAAGCACAAATGATACTACACTTAGTGGTGAGATGCAAAAATTTATCAAAATTAAAGAACAAATCAAACTAAACATAAGCCTAAGATCAAAAATTAAATCTACAAAAAACTAAATCAAACTCAATACCCTTAGACTTGAGCTATCTTAGTGAACTTTTTTAGGATTTGTTGGATTAAATGAAGCCAAAGAACACCTAAATCTAATGAAATTCAACATAGGCTTAAATCAAATACATCTTAAATGAAATCTAAATCAAATTGAGCTTAGACAAAGGTAATTGGTTGGTTAACCCAAATAACCTATTTGAGCTGAAAAATCACCTAAGTCCAAGAAAATTCAATTAAAATCAAAATTAATTAAAATAAAATTAAAAAATAGCATAAAATCAATGTATAAACATAAATGAACTTAAAAATGAATCTAGGTGAGGTTTAAGATAGTCACCATGTCACTTGACCTAGGATTGACCTATTTGGGCCCCATTAAGTTAAAGATCAACTCACTAAAGTTTGACCAAATTATATCATTCCAAGAACTTGGGATTATCAAATAAATATGTATAAATATAAATCTAAATGAATATAAATCCAATAATGTCTCAAATGGGCTACTTTGATCATTTGATCGAAATGAACCTTATTAAAATTTAAATCATAATAAAATTGAAATTAATTTAAATCAAACAGCCAGAATTATTTGAAAGTCATAAATGAATATAATTCAACAAATTATTGGGATTAACTTGACTAATTAGGTCATTTAACCCAAATAAACTTATGTTGACCCTTTAAGCCCAATTTGGGTCAAAGTGGGTCTAAATTCAAAATCAATTTTTTAAAAAAAATAAATTTAATTGATCTAAATCATTTCAAATATTCAATTGAACACAATTGAAATTCAAATACATTTTAATTATGTCAAATTAATCATTTAACTTAATTAGACCCAACTTAATCTAAGATTGGTACTTTTGGGTTCAAATCAAAATTTAACTCAATTTTAATAAAATCAATTGTTTAAAAACATCACAAATGGTCATTTGAGATTAACTAAACATAAATTCAAATCCTAAGATAACAAGATAGGTTAGAAAACTCAAGTTGACATATTTTGGTCAACTGAGTCAAGCTAACCTAATCCAATCTAAATTCAAGTATAGCTTGGATAAATTAACTTATAAATCTTATGAAAGATAGTCAATGTTGATTGTAGCTTAAATCTAAATCCAATTTATCAAAGGGAATACAATCAGACCCCCTAGGAAAGCCAAAACCAAAATGAACCCAACTTGATCTTCCATAACTCAAAACTCAATCTAATTGAGTTTTAACCTAATCCATGGCTCATTTTAGCATGGTTAGAGAAGGCAGCCAGTAGCCTACTAGAGGATGACGTGTTGCCATAAGATAGGATAAGGCCAAGCCACCTCATCCTTAAGTCATCTCAAAGATTCTCTGGCCACTTAACTACCTTTAGAGCCATCATGGAATTCAAATTCCCATAACCGTTGACCTCCATTAAAAACTAATAAGGAAGCTTTTAGTCAACCATAAAAACCCAAATAAAGGCCAAATTAGTGACTTTTTCCAATTCCAATAGGTTCCTTGAGTGAAATTGAGCACAAGCATACCTACCCCCTCCTTCCAAGCTTCTTCGATTGTTCCCAACACCAAACTCCTATAAGAGGTGATAGTCATTCATCTCCACACTAATCCAAATGGAAGCAAAGTGTGATTCCTTCTCCAAAAGCTTTCCCCAACCTTCACCAATGTTTTCTAAACTCAAACCACCACTGAGATCGAACATCCATGCAGTATGACTAAAACTGACTCCTCCTCAAATTCACATTGATCATTTATGAAACAAAATTAGTTAGGATCGATCGAATAGTATAGATCTCTTCAAAATCATTCCTTGATCATTTTGTAATCAAAATCTCATGATTTTGTTGCGTGGATTGCTAATAATTTGCTGTGAAACTTTGATGATGTTCAATCATCACTGTGGATGAAGGAGATGAAGTCGTAGGTGTCCGTTTCTTTTATTTGGAAAAAGCGACTATGATTTATTCGAATTAACTAATTAAATATCTTAAGGAAATCACAGGATGATCCAGAGCTACTCAATTATTGATAAGCCAGACCGGACAAAACTGCATCCCCATCGTCGTATTAATGTAGGATCCACATGAATCCTGCATGGCCCAGTCATGCATTTCCATATGCAAAGTGATATTACATCAGCGCTATGTGGTGGTGACTAGTTTAAAGAGGAAATTCTAGCTTTTTGAATTTAAAAAATATAAAAAATACTAAGAATTTAAAAAAATCATAGAAGATGAAATATCTATTAAAAATGCAAATAAAGGCTCTATAGATTCATCTTAGTGAGAAGAATTTGTTAAACCTAAAATCCCCAATTTATATTGGATAATTTTAGATTAAATTAAGTTTAATTAAAATAAATCAAATCTTAATTAAGCCAAAAATTATTAAATTAATCAACCTAAGACTTTGGAGATGTGAAATTGAGGTCAACATACACTTCAGAGAAAATTCTTAGGATTTATTAGTGATTAAAATATAATATGCAAAATATTTAATCTCCATAAAATAATTAAGAAAATTGAGAAAAATCATGGAATTACTTTAAAACATCATAATGCACATTAATGAACCCAAAAAAAATAACAAACCTCAATCAGACCCATTAATCCTTAAAAAGACCTAAATATGAAATTAAGTGAATTTATTTATTTATTTATTTATTTGATCTGATCCTTGAAAAATTATAGTAAATCAACCATGAATCCAAAATTCCCAAATTAATCCTCCTTGGATTCATCTTATAGAGAGGAATTAAGAAAAAATAAAACCATTAACTAATTCCAAATAATTTAGGCTTAATTAGGTTTTATTAAAATCATTAAAATCTTAATTGGACCTAAAATACATATCTGATTAAGTTGAAATTTTACGAAAATAAAACTCGTAAGGAACCCGACTTGCCATAAAATTTCACAGTTAAATGACTTCTAGTGTAAAAGTTATAGAATTTCCAATTTCTAAGTCAGTTTAAATCAAATAATAAATCAAGAAAATTATGAAAAATAATGGAACAAATTTTAAACATCTTAAACAACTTAAGAAGACCTTAGAAAATTTTCTTAGTCCTCTAAAATTGAAAATTCTAATTAATCCTTTACTTATTATTTAAGGAAATAATTAAGAATAAAAAGTTAACCAAACCCTAAATTACTAAATTAATAAATTTAAGATAAAATAAACATTTTGTTGAAAATTGAAACTTATCAATCTCTGAATTTTAAAGAATTTGTCAACATTGAAACTACCTTAAGCTTACTTAATATCAAATGAAAGGCATTAATGATGAATAAACATAAATGATTAAATTAAATCATTTATCTTAATTAACCTAAGAATAAAAATGCCCTAGATTAGGTTTGGTACCTAAATAGTTTGTTGCTTTAAATTTCTTATATTGTAATCAATAGATAAATATTAATAAGCAAGACTTTATCTTCAGAAATTTAATTAAATAAGGAACCATTAACATAAGATATCCCTTGAAATCAACCTAAATAAATGAATTAAATAAACAACTACATTCATGTAAATCAAAATGAAACAAACTACTTGAATAATGAAATCAATACTTTTAAAGTAAGCTTACATTAAAATTTAACTTAAATCATTCAAGTTAATTAACATCAACATTATTAAAATGAAATAAGTGAATAAGACAATTTAAACTAAAAATAAATGAATCAAATTAAAATATGTGAAATTAAATAACCATTTTTATTTTGAACCTTAATCAAATAAAAAATATATAAAATTGGATGTAAACCTAAATTATGAAATCACAACCAATAATATTCATATTAAACCACCAATATGAAATATAAAAAATTAGGTTACTTAAAATCAAATTAAAAGATTAAATTGAAATAAATAATTAACTAAATGGTTAAACTTTTAATTAAGAATTACAAGAGGAGTTTATTTTAAATTAAAAGATATAAATTAATTAACTCAAGATCCATTAATTAAATTTAATTAAATTTGAATAAAAAAGAACAAAAATCTTTAAATTTCAATAATATTTAAGGAATAACATAAACTTCAACCTTCAAAAAATCGATGAGTTAGAAATGAATTAAATTGAATTCAACTTAAATAAATCATTCAAATAAATTCAAAAGAGTTAATTAGGATATTCAAGTTCTTACTTTGACCCATATAATTGATTTTATCTTAAGATGCAAATTTTATTAGGATTAGGATGTTGAATGAAATGGGTTAAACTTAAAGTAGAATTTCTTCTATTCTTCATTCTTTAAAATATAAATTCTATTGTTAACGCAAAATTAGACCTCAAAATGGAATAAAATCCAAAAGTAATTAAATCATTGAAGTTGAAACTTCCCAATGGTAAATTGAACAAACTCGAAGATTAGATAAAGAAAACCAATCTAGATAATTCAATGAAAATAAACTTTTCATAATAAGTTATCATATGGTATATAATCTGGAAACCCGAGATCAGGGGGCTATTGGTCCAAACAAGGTCTTGATACCTCAAATCTCTAGTTTAATAATGACATGTACCTATAAAATCAAAATTATGAAAGTAAAAGACTAAAATTTAAAATTAAATCAAAACTTGAACTTAAAAGACCTAATGTAGTCATACCACACAAGCCCCTCTTTCACATAGTAGATATTAGGTCACCGACTCTAGATATAGGTTACGCTAATGATCTGTGATGTTTTATGATGTGAAATAATATTTTTCTTATTCTATGGTGTAATTTTTTAGACTCGATGCCTAGGAATTATTTGCATGTTAGTTTGGATATTAGGGTTTTATGTTAGCACTATTTTCTACAGGGGGCTGTACTTAAAGAGACCATTATACTAAAAATAAAATAAATTCTACTTGCTTGCAAGTGCTACTTAAGTCCCTAAGAATAGACTAATATGATAGATGGGCTTGGAAAATAATAGTGCTAAGCTCGTATGTTTAGAATATAAACTACTGGTGTTTTGTATTTATTTCCTGACATCTACTTTGCAGGATTAGGAACTTATTTTGGAATTTTAAAATGTAATTTAAGACTAAAAATAGGCTAAGATCTATATGGTCTAAGAATAGTAGGAGCTGACTTTACCAGTCAGTGATCCCTTATGAAGTCCGTGGAGGTCCCTAAAGAAGGTGACGATCCTAAATGAACACCCTCATAGATCGACAATTTTAGTTTTATGCCGGGCTACATAAAGGCAAATGCTCAGCTACCCATTTTTCTTTTCTTATGGGGTGTACATTGGTACTATGCCACATTGGTCTATTTCATTAATTTAATTTGGCTTAATTTACTTTAGGGTGTACAATAAAATTACAATTTTTTTCTATATTTCTTTCTATGATGTGCTCTATGATGAAATGTTAGAAACTGTTAGGCTCCTAAGAAAACTAAAAACTTTCTACCCTACTAAAATTAAAAAATCAAACATAAAAATGGAAATTCATAACCTCATAATAAAAAATGCCCTATGCATAACTTAAAAGTAATAAAAAATAATTAGACTTTGTGAACCATGAGAGTATATTATTTGTTACTTTTGAATTGGGTGCTTCACCTATTATATATAAGGGGGCATCTGACCTGTGAGGATGACTACCCTTCCTAGGGAAGTGTGTATTCTTGTATTGATTTGAACCATGACTATTTCTAATTGCATCTCATTGTAAGCATGCAATTCAATACCTAAGCCTTAAAAATAAATTTGTAAGTTAAAAATATAAAACATGAAAATTGATGCATTAGTTAGGATCATAACATACCAATCATGATCCTAAGCTTTAGAGAGTGAGTTTAGGATCTTAGCTTCTTTCTAAATATTATAGCCTAGCCATCTTGCATACAGAAGAGTAGAATCATGGTTTTAAAATCGCTTAAGTGGTGTTAGCTGGCAACTATTCTAGGAAAGTAGTAAGTCTAGAAGAGTTAAGGATATGTTTATCTTTTTAAGTAAAAAAAGAACCAATAATTTCCAAAATTTACATTAGGTCAAGCTTTTGACTTATGTCAGAAGTATTTATAGACTCAAGTTCTAAAGCATCCCTTAGAATAAGTCTTCAACCACTAAACATTTCTACAGTCTTATGTTGTCAGAATCTAAGTCCTAGACTTCTAATAAAATGTCAAATTTAAAATTTTATTAAATTCAATTTCAAAGATGTAAAGCCCAATGATAGGATAGCTGAAATACTTATTGGGTATCCGAGTATCTATAAATATTTTCTACTTATTTTTGATTGACTTCTGAAAAGAACTCTTTCCCCTTAGAGCATTCCTCTTTGAATTTCTAAATTAATAATTCTTTTAAGAAAAGCTTTGAAATCTATAAAGATAAAAGTCAACTTCTTTAATTGATAGTATTCTTAGAAGGGATTTCTTTCCTTCTAAGATGTAATTAACTATAAGGGCTTGCCCTTATAAGGAACTATAAACTTTACAATAAATAAACCTTGCCTTACTTTTCTATATAGTTCAAGGGAAAAAATCTCTAGAATACTGAAGACTGATTAGCCTTATTATTTCTTATTAAGTAATCGAATCCATTATAGGGTAATAAACTTTTCTTTCGAGATAATATTTTTATCCCTTAATGACATATTTGATTACTTAAATAAGTACCCTAAAATTTATGTGTTGTCATAAATTTTCTGCACAATGAGCACATTTAAGGGTAGTGGTGAGGAACCAAGAGCCCAATAGTAAGCTGAAACTCTAGTTTTAAACCACAATAATGATGATGTATTTGTGGAGGAGCAAATGAACACCAAATTGGGCCATAACAGTGTTGATAGGATTACTAACATGATTGAAAGTAATTTTGTAATGAACTAAAGAAATTAAAGAGGAATGGATGATATAAAAATAAAAGAAGAAAAAAATAAAAAGGCATTAGAGAACTAAAGAGCTTGATTACTTCAGTTGCTGTTAATTTCTTGGGAAGTACATCTACTGACATTTTAGCTAATTTAGATGAAAGACCCCTAGACTAATGTGGCACATCAAAGGAAAAAAAGGACCTATGACAAGGTCCCAAACTAAAGTTTGAACTTATGAGGACTTTTAGTAGACTTTATGTGTGGATTTATGTTTCATGTATTGTATTATGTAATAATTGGTGTATTTAATCTTGTGTAAGTATTGTATTAGTGTTGTGGTTAAAAATATGTGAGTACATGTGTTCAATTTCATAGGTGTGGGTATAATGCCTCAGCTCTGCACTCTATAGTATTTAATGTTTAGGGATAAAGAAGCTAGGACCTTGATGGTGGTCTATGGTGCCTCAGTACTAAATAATGGCACCTCAGTGCTGGTTCATGACACCATGGAACTGTGAAAGGAAAGTTATACCCTTTTTTTCTAGTTTTTGGTAGTTTTCTCCCCAAGGGATATATCCCTTGGAGTATTGTACTATTTAAACAAACTATTCTACCTAAGAAAAGAACTTTTTGGTTTTTATTTTAATATTGAGAGAATACTCTTTGGTTGGAGCTTAGTAGTTGGCAGTTTGAGGGATTTAGTGGTCTTCCCTTGTAGTTCTACTTTGGTGAGTAGAACTTCTTTATACCTCTTCCATTTTTGTGAGTGAAAAATATTTGTATCTCTTCCACTTTGGTGAGTGGAAGATCCATTGGAGCATTTCTTCTCCACTATCCACTATGACACCCTTCTCTCCGCAACCCATTCTCCACCAATTTTGGTATCAGATCCCAAGATTTAGAGGCATGGAGAAAGTGCTCGCAAATAAATTATATCTAATCCAAGTAAGGTCAATCCTATAGTTTGAATTTTGTGTAATTTCTTTTATAAATTTAGTGATTTTGCTTGAAAATGCATGTTAAATTCATGTGATAAGCAATGTTAATGAATATTTATGTTATCACCAATTGTCTCCACTTATAAAGCGTGGCATTTCCCTCCTTAACTTAACTTCAAGACATCATACTTGAGTGATAATTTAAGTAAGGGAGAGTTCACGAAATAGCCTAACGTAGTATACAAACCTTACATAAATATCAAAATCATATCATTAAAGATCTTATGTTTATTTCTATTTTAAGTTTGCTTAATGTTTTGTAGTATCCACAAGTTACTTTGTGTTTATTGAAGGCTAGTTATTTTCAAAAATTTGTACATCTCATTAGTATTAATTCTAATTCACTTATCACATATTTAAAATTTTTATTTGGAGTTTCATACTTGTATTTTGTAAAATATCATGCCACCTGAATCTATTAGTTTGGACTAATTAGAGAACTTAACTAGAAGACTAGATGAGATTTTCATGAGAAGTGAAGAGAAATTCACTAAGTTAGAAGAACTACCCAATATCATCAAAAAAATTTAAACTTTGAGTACTAGGCTTCAAACCCCACCAACTCTACCACATATAGATGACTTAGAGCCCATAGGAAGAGAAAAAATTGAACTTTTTTAGAGATGAGTATCCTATAAGAAGGCCAAACCTAAGGAACACCATTAAACAGGAGCATATTAGGATTCATGAAACATCACAAAAACCTACAAAACAAATTAAAATAAAAGCACCAACATATGATGGTGTTGATTACCTTAATAGATTTTTAGATTGGTTAACTAAAATGGATGACTTATTTTGATTAGTATTATATGGATGATTATCAAAAAATAATATTTGCTAAAATGAAACTAGTAGTCATGCAAAAAATTTTTGGGATAACATTTTAGTCAAAGAAGAGAGATACGATAAAAATCTCATAACTTGGGTAGAAATGAAATAAATTCTATATGTGAAATACTATCCTAGAAATCATAATAGAAGGCTCCATAAACAATTGACTAACTTAAGCAAGAGTCTATGTCAATAGTGGAATATATGAATACATTGGAGGACTTAATAGCTAGAACTCAATGCACTAATCAAGAGTGGCAAATAGCTAACAAATTTATCATTGGATTGAGAGGATATATTTTAGAATGAAGTAGATCTTCATGATCCCAAATCTTAGAGGATGCTTTTCATTATGCTTTACTCTTAGACAGCATAAGAAAGCTACATCCACATTCAAGATGAAAGCTCAAGTATCTTCTAAATATCCACCTTCATCTCAATCTCAAAAGCCAATCATTAGACATAATCCTTCTACATTGAACAGCCCTCTAAAGTAAACCCTAATAAAACTACTTCTAAAAATGTAAAAGAAATTATTTGCTTTAAATGTCATAAAAAGAGTCATATGCAAAATCAATGTACAGTAAAAATCATATTCCTAGATGAATTGGAAGATTTAGAAGAAGAATAAGAGGATATTAAAGAGATATATGATGATACACCCCTATCTGATGAAGTAGATCCAAATATAAATAATCCAATATTAGTTATGAGGTGTATGATTATTTCTAGAGAAGAAGAAGATTGGAGGAGGAATATTTTCTCGATGTATATTCTATGTAAGGAGGAGTGTAAACTAGTAATAAATGGAGGTAGTGCTATGAATGTTATATCAATCCATGCTATCACTAGAACCAATCTTACAACTAAACCTCATCGTGAATTATTCTAAGTCAATTGGGTAAATCACACATCATTAACTATCAATAATAGATGCCATGTATAAATTGAAATAAGTAACTATAATGATCAAATTTGGTGTGATATTCTTTTAATATAAATAACTCATATCTAATTAGGAAGACCATGGCTTTATGACTTAAATTTAATCCATTATGGGCATGAAAACACTTACGTATTCAAACATAATGAGAAAATAATTAAGTTATTTCTTATAAAGCCTACCAAAAAGAGGTCAGTTACACCCCCTCATAGAATTCTTCATGCACGTCTTCATAAAACCAATTTGAAAAACAACCTAAACCCAATCAAGGGAGGAATGTAAAACTCTAGTTGATAGTGATATCGCCATCCAGTGATAAGAAGGATACTTATGATATAAATCCTAATACATATGAATCTTTTATAATTCAAATTACAACCTTAGTTTAGAGAGTTAAATAACCCTATGTCTTTATTTATTTTGCATCTTCAAAAAATCTTCATTAATAGTAAAGATCATAATATATCTGCTTTAGCCTTAGATATATTATCTAAATTTACTGATTTGATCCATATTGACTTACCTAATGAACTATCACCATTAAGAGATATACAACATACTATAGATTTGATTCCTAGTTTACAAATATCGAACCTACCTCATTATAGAATGAACCCAACTTAGTATGCAGAGTTAAACTAATAAGTAGATGAACTCTTAAAGAAGGATTTTATCCAAGAAAGTCATAGACCTTGTGCTATCCTACTCTTTTACCTTCTAAGAAAGATGAAACTTTGAGGATATGTATTGATAGCAGAGCAGTAAATATGATCACAATAAAATGTAGGTTTCATATACATCAGTTGGATGATATGTTGATCTTATTTCAACTTCATCTTTGTTCTTTAAAATTGATTTTAGAAGTGGATACCATAAAATAAGGATTAGAACTTAGAGTAAATAAACTTGGAGGATATGTTATTTATGGCAGAGTTGTACATAAGATCACAATAAAATATAGGCTTCATATTTCTCAGTTGGATGATATGTTGATCTTATTTCAGGTTCATCTTTGCTCTCTAAAATTGATTTGAGATGTGGATACCATCAAATAAGAATTAGAACATGCGATGAATGAAATATAACATTCAAAACTCTCCATGGTCTTTATGAATGGTTATTCATGTTGTTTGATCTTTCAAACACACCTAATACATTTATGAGGCTAATAAACACTGTACTGAAACTTTTTATTGGTCAATTCCTTGTAGTTTATTTCGATGATATTCTTATCTATAGCCTAAATAAAAAGTCACATCTACATCATTTAAGAATGGCCTTAGAGAAATTAAGGTCATCAAAATTATATGTAAACATTAAAAAAATATTTTTTCTATCAAAGAAAAGTCATTTTCTTAGGTTTCATTATATATGTTGATAGATTAAAAGCCAAACCATAAAAAATTAAATCTATTTTAGATTGGCCAACTCTAATCTTTTACAAATGTTAGAAGTTTTCATGGATTAACAACTTTCTATAGGAGGTTTATAAAAAACATTGGCACTATTGTAGACCCTATCACAGCCTATCACAGACATTCTAAAGAAGATAAATTTATGCGTACCATAGAAGCTGAAAGATCCATGCAATGAATTAAAACTCTTATGACTTCCTCATCTATCTTAAAACTTCATTAGTTTAATAAGGTCTTTGAACTGACTTGTGATGCATCAGGTATTAAAAGTATGGGGAATATTAAGTCAAAAAAATCATCTCATTGCTTTCTTCATTAATAAATTAAATGATGCTAAGCAAAAAATATTTCACTAACGATCAAGAGTTTTAAGAGATTATTAAAATTCTTAAACATTGGAGACATTATCTACTACATAAAGAGTTTGTTCAGTATACTGATCATCAAGCTTTCAAGTTGATTAACTCCTAAAAGAAACAAAGGGTCTATTCACTACCGCGTTCTGTCTGTGGTGTAGTTGAAATCGTGTCGCAGCTCCATTTATTTTCTCCAAATTTTGAGAAGCTACCGTGCAACTACTGTAAAGCTTCAATGTGATCCTTCAGGAGCGGCCCGCTGCGAGTGAAGGATTGTTATCCAAATTACCATTCCGCTCAACCTCGTGCCAAAGGATTGCTCTTCCCGTGATAAAAACTATTTTTCTTCTCTCCATAATTGATTTCTTCAGATCTCGCCATCTTCTTCTTCGATCTTCTCCTTCTCTCTACCAACACAATATTGTGTGTATTTCATTTGCTTCTGGCTTCCATTTCACACCTGCCTATTGTCGACTTCATTTGTCTTTCATAAACCTCATTATGCAGGTAAGCCTCGTCTTCTATTTGGCTTATGAATCAGTTGTACATGGGCAAATGGTGGTATGACTTCTGTAAAGCTAGTTGATTTCTATTCTTTATTTTTTTTTTTATCAATTTTGGTTTGCTAGCTATGCTAGTTTTGCTATTATTGGGTTAATCTAGCTAGTTCCTGGTCTTTTATTCCTTGGGTTTCTCTTGATGTGGCTCTATTGTATTAGTTCCTATTTGGCTTGGATGTTGGCTGGTGGCCGCAACTGGTTTAAGCGCTTTAGATTTGTTTGCTTTTTCTTACTGGAGGTGGTTGTGCCATTGGATCATTCTGATTGGAGATTTGTTTTTTATGTCTTTGCCCTTTTGGTTAGATGGAAGTTTTGGTGGCTGATTCATATTTCAGTGTCCTTCTTTGGTAGTTGTGTTATCTATGTGGGAAGCTATTTTTGGTATTGGGTTGGGAGTGTGGAGTTATCTTGGCTTTCCTATCATGATTTCCTGCCTAAGGAATGTTAAGGTTGGGAGTGTGGAGTTATTTTGTTGGTTGGTTTGGCCTATGCTTAATAGGCCCTTAGTCTTTTTCTTCTAACTATTGTTGGCTTATTTTGTGGTGGATCTCAGCACTCATGTTTCTTCAAGAATGTTTTTACAATTCAATAAGAAAAGTATAAATCATTCTTTTCAACCTTTCTGATTTCTAGAGCTATATTTCATTGCAAGTATTAATATATTTATAGACCATTTAGACAACGGAGCAAATCATATTCAGTTATATAGCTCATCAAGTTAGTGACATTCAATTGGATTGAGCTATGGTTGAGGGCTATAAAACATGTAAATGGGCTGTGATGGCTGGGATGTTCCTTGAGGTATTACTATATGGAATCATTTACTTATTTCAAAGTAATGATTATTACAGCTTCTAATTACAAATTTAAATAGAAAAATTGTACCTAGTTGATGCTAGTTATCTAATGTAATAAGGGTTCTTGAAGCTTTTTCTAGAAATAAAATATCATATTCCTGATTTTGAAAGGAGCAACCAAGTCACCAAGGAAAGGAAAGAATTATTTAATAAATGACACTCATCGTTGTGTTGTGTACTTGAGGGAGCTTTTGGAGTATGGAAGAAGAAATGGGTTAATCTATGCGATATGGTTGCATACTCCTTCAAGAAGTAGATTAAAATAGTTTCAGCTACAATGGATTTACATAAATATATACGCCATCATCCATCACACCATGACATTGAGATCAACATTGTAGACAATGACTAATCATTTGTTCCACCTGAAGCATTTGAATATTGATTGGGCCACTTATTGGTATAAACTACTCAACAAATAATAGAATTTGAGACACAAGATGGAGAAGGGGCTAAGGAGATGAAAGAGTTACGGGAGCAAATTACAAATGCCTTAGATATTTATTAGAGCTTATGTAACCCTTATTTAAAATGGTAATTTAAATGCTGCATCTTCACATCTACAAACCTACTGGAACAAGTAATCAGTCATTGTACTATTTAATTTTAAATATATGTTTAATTATTATTGTCAAGTTATATTAGAATGTCACAACTCTTATATTAATATTTTTATTACTAATACAAATTTATCTCAGGAAATATGAGTTCAAGGATCTCTACTGATTCCATAACTGTGTATTGCAACTCTGGTTTACAATATTATGTATTCACTTCAGGTAGAGAAGAAAATTATGGTAGAAGATTTTTCAATTGTCCAAGAAATTGAACATAAGATGATTGCAATTATTTCAGATGGGTTGACGAATATGAGGGTGACACTTCAAACAGTGATCATGCTTGGAGGGTAGCATTGAAGAAAACTTCTTTGAAGAGATTTGATCAGCAGGATAGTAGGCTTCATATTCTGATCACAGTTGTTGTTGTACTTTTATTTTTAATATTAATGTTACTTATTAAGTAATGTATAATCTCTTACTGTAATGTTGTTGACTGATTATATATGAGCATCAGTTATCCTATTTTCTTCATTCTGTTTAATATTATTCATTATATTTAAAATTATTCAGCTCATATAAACATAGGGATATTTTAATCATTTTTGCACAAATAGCTACAGCACAGCAGATTTTGAACTGAGTTTTTCAAACAAAATTATTGTTTTAACAACAGTAGCTTCCTGCCACCAGCTTCTTCTACAACAGCTTCACAAACAGCTACATCTTCCCCAAACAGACCCTTAGTATGTCTTCAAGACATGTTAAGTGGGTCAAATATCTTCACAAACAACTGCCCCAAATAGACCTGCTAAGTGGGTCGAATATCTTCAAGACTTTTTCTTTGTGCTTAAACATAAATTTGGGATAGAAAATAAACCAGCAGATGCTCTACCTATAATATCTTTAATAGTTTCATCTTTTAAATTTCAAATTCCTTGATTTATAACTTTAAAAAAAGATTACAAAATTTATCATAATTTTTATATTATATACTTAGAACATGAATTGAAGCCCTTAACATTTAATAGTTCCTTTATTATTCTAGATGGATATCTTTATAAAGGCAAGCAATTATGTATTCCTAAAAGATCCCTAAGAAAATTTCTTATCTTTGAATTACATTTAGGAAGTATATTAAGACATTTTGGCAAATTAAAGACCCAAACATTAATTGAACAAAGGTATTATTGGTCATTCCTTTGAAAGAATGTTGAACAAATTGTAGCCTAATGTTACACTTGCCACAATGTTAAAACTGTTAAATAAAGAGTGGGTTATTACACATCATTACCTACTCCTTCCAAACCATGAGAAGACCTATCCATAGATTTCACATTAGGTTTACCTAGAACACCTCGTGGGCATAATAATATCTTCATCATAGTAGATTAATTTTCTAAGATGGCACATTTTATACCCTATTCGAAATTAAATGATCTATCTCACATAGCAAGATTATTCTTTAGAAAAATTGTCAAGTCTTATAACATCTCATTCACATTAGTTTCTAGTAGAATCGTTAAATTTATATCCTACTTTTGGAAAACCTTGTGGAAACTGAAGAGAACACAATTAAAATTCCCCCCTGCATTTAATCCACAAACAAAAGTAGTAAACAAGACATTAGGAAATATACTAAGATGTTTAGTTGAGAAAAATTTAGGAAATTGAGATTTAATATTACCAACATCTGAATTTGTATAAAATAGTTCCATTTCTAGAATAACTCATAAATCAACTTTTGAGATAGTTTATGGATATAACCCAAAAATGCCTACTGACTTAGCTAATACACCGACTCATGTATTTTTCTAATTCAACATATACATTTGCATGTGATTTTCATAGCTTTCATCAATACATAAAGAAATAATTAGAAATACAAAATCTTAAGTATGCTAAACAAAATAATAAAGGTAACTATTTTAAAGAATATGAGGTAGGTGATTATGTATTGGTTCGTATCCATCCTAAGAGATTTCTTTCTACCAAATAAAAAAAGTTAGAAGTAAGAGCATGTGGGCTATTTAAAATTATTAGAAAACTTTGTACTAATACTTATGTTCTTGAATTACCCCCTCACATTTTTATAAGTCATGTTTTCAAAGTGAATGAACTAATATCTTTTAAAGGAGTTACCCAACCTTCAAATTTGCAAGATGTTACTTTCGCAGGAGAAGAAAAAGTTATTTGTAGGTACTTATCCAGCCAATATTTTTGAGGTGGAGAACATCACAATTGAGACACCCACAGATGAAAGTACTAGCCAAAGATTCTTAGTAAGGTGGAAAGACAAGCTACTAAGTGAGGATACATGGATGACTTTGGAAGAACTATAAAGCTTCGCCCCCAAACTTCTTGAAGACCTTCAAATTCATAGCTCTTCAAAGAAGAGTTTTTTGAGGCTCAAGGGAGTTGATGTAGCACATCAAAATAGGAAATGACCTGTCACAAGGTCCCAAATCAAAGTCTAAACTCATAAGAACTTTTAGAAGACTTTATGTGTGGATTTATGTTTCATGTATTATATTATGCAATAATGAATGTATTTAATTATGTGTAAGTGTTATTTTAGAGTTGTGGTTAAAAATATGTGAGTTCATGTGTCAATTTCATAGGTGTGGGTCTGGCACTGTGGCGTTACTTTTTTGGGGCCTCGATGCTACACTCTGTGATTTTTAGTGTTTAGGGACATAGAAGCTAGGCACCTTTGGCACTGAACTGTAAAGGTTCTAACTTTATTTTTAGTTTTTAGTAGCTTTCTCCTCAAGGGACACATCCTTTGGAGTATTGTACTATTTAAATGAACTATTCTACCTAAAGAAAGAACTTTTTAGCTTATGTGTGAATATTGAGTGAAAACTCTTGGGTTGAAACTTGGTGGTCGGCTGTTCGAGGGATTCAGTGAACTTTTGTTATATTCAACTTGGGTGAGTATAACTTCTTCATACCTCTTTCACTTTGGTGAGTGGAAGATCCATTACAGCATTTCTTCTCTACCATCTGCTATGATATCCTTCTCTTCATAACCAAATCCCCACAATAGACCCTCTAAGGAAAACCACCACATCATTAATGATTAGAACCCTCATCTAGAATATTAGAAGCATAGTTAAGGTGGATTTCTTTAATCACCTAAAAACCCCTATAAGAACTCACAAATTAGAAAATGTCTGTTATTTTTGAACCAAGGGTTTAAAACTTTAAAGCATACAAAATTCTCAAAAGAATCCCAAAGTTCAACAAGGTTAGTAACTGAGAAAAAAAATTTTATTTTGGTGAAGTCATAACACCCAGATTGATGTCATCTTGGATAATGAACAACTCCTTCACTTAATGGTGAATTGTTGGGGTCATACCCTTCAAGTTACCATAGTCTATGCTAGTTGCTCTCATGATGCCAAATATGATCTTTGGAGTAAAATCATTATTACCAGCCATAATGTCTAAGGGTACTGGATGGTGGATGGTGATTGTAATATGATAGCCAATGCCTTAGAGAAAAAAAGGAGGCATGAAACCAAGAAATTAAATAATGGAATAATTCTAATTCAATCCTTGAAGCTGGGCTAGTGAAAGTAGGTTAGTGAGGTTGTCCCTTTACTGGGACTCATGGAATAATTACTAAAAGATTGGATAGAATACTGATCAATAATGATTGACATGAGAATTTCCAGCATACAACTATTAAACACTTAAGAAAGATTGGTTTTGATCATTCAATCTTATTGCTAGCAGTGGATTCCCTCCCTAAACCATCCTAACACAGCTTCAGGTTCCTTATCATGTGGGTGCAATATGATAACTTTTTTTATTAGGTTAATGAATCATGGCAGGCCAAAGGATCTTCTGATTCTTGGATAAGCTTTGGAAGCTACAGAAAAACTTATCAATAAAATTGTAAGAATGGAATTGGAATGTATTTGGAGACATCTTTAAACAAGTTCAATCTACCAAAGATAAAGTTTGTAAACTAGAAAAAGAGAACTATAATGATAGTGGGTCTTAATATGAACATAATCTCTCTCAAGCCTAGATTGAACTACAAAGACTAATTGATATCGAGGAGAATTTTTTAAAATAAAAAGCTACTACTATTGACTTTATTGAAGGAGATAGGAACTCTAAGTACTTCCATGCTTACATTAAGAAAAGAAGATAAAATAAGGTTATTCTTAAGATAAAAGATGATATTTGGGCCTAGATATAAATCAGGAAGGACTTACTAAAAGTTGTGTGATTCATTTCCAAAACCTATAGCATCTAAGGGGATTGATCCGACTAATTTCAGAGAAGTTATATTTGAACAAGACAAAACTTTCATTAGAAAAATTGATTTGGCTATAATCTCTGATGAACATGAAATCTACCCAGCTTCAAAAACTATGGTTCATAACAAAACAACCAGGCCTACTCTTCAATAAGAAGGCTTAAAGCATTATAAAAGGGGATGCTAACAAGGCAATTCAAGAGTTCTTCAAGGGGCACAACATGCATAGGTATTTCAACCTCTTCTACCAAACCTAATTTTGAAAATCAATATGCTTTCATCAAATGGAGATTAGTTATAAATAATTGCCTACTGGCTTATGAACTCCTTATGGATGTTGACAAAAAAAGGAAGAGGTGGCAATGTTATTATGAAATTAGATATTAGAAAAGCTCTTGATAGACTGAATGGAACTTTATAGTTGTTGTTTTGAGAGCTAGAGGTTTTGGAACCAGTTCCTGCAATATAATTCAAAGAATACTTGAAGGCAATTACTTTTCAATTATTATAAATGTTACTTCTAATGGCTTCTTTAAATCATCTAGAGGTATCAAATAGGATGACCCCTTATCTCCAACTATATTTACTATTTCTCTTGATTACTTCTCCAGGATTCTCGACAAGGAACTGGACACTCATTCACATTCTAAGTATAATGTCTGAGGTAAAATTTCAGCAACCCACTTAGCACTTGCAAATGATGTGCTGCTATTTTGCAATGCCAGCAAGGAATCTATCATGAGGATTATAAAAAACATTCATCATTTTAAAAAGTATCAGGTTTGAAAATCAATAAGAAAAAATGACACTATATTATTGGGAAGGCTTGTAATCATGAAAGAGTGAGGTGGATTAGAGATTACGCAGGCTTTAGTTAATTATATTTTTCTATGAAATACTTAGGAATTAATCTAAAGTAGGTAAGATAACATCCAACTATTTGATGATATAGTCACCAATATCCAACAACAAATCAATGCATGGGAGAATACATTTCTCTTATTTGGGGGTAGAATTACTCTAATTAAAAGTGTGCTTAGTTTCATTCATCTTTATACTATTCAAGTGCTTAACATGCCTTCCAAAGTTTAATACAAGCTTAAGAAGATCTTTAATAAATTTATATGAAGTGGAAACCACAAAATAGTACATTGGGCTAGTTGGAAATGTTTCATTGATCCCAAATTTGATGGGGGTCTTGGATTAAGACCATTGCCTAACTCTATCAAATTCAATAACATAAAACTGTGTTAAGGTTTACTGGCAATAATATTCCTTGGGTCAATTATATGCATAGTTAATATACCTCCAACATCCACTTATTTCTAGCTACTACAAAGACTGTTGATTCACCCATAAGGAGAGCAATGATCCAACATAAAGAGAAAGCTGAAGACTTAATTTTCTAGAACCTGGGCAATGACAACTTAAGCTTTTGGTATGAAAAATGGTTTACGAAGGAACCTTTAAGAGATTACTTGGACACTCATGGAGAGTCTAACTTGAAGGTTTCAGATTTCTTGACCAACAACTAGTTGGACTTGAGTAAACTATAGCAAAGTGTTCTAGACAACTTGTGTAAGAAAGTTATGAAAATTCCTATTAATGCTGATGTTTCAGATTGCATAGTGCTGAAATGTAAGAGTAATAAATCCTTATCTAATTGTATTGCTTATGCAAATAAACCTACTGAATCAGTTGCTTCGGGCAATTTAATTTGGAATGGTGTGACTAAGCCTTCCAACTCATTCTTTCTTTAGAGAATAATTCACAAAATCATTCCAACTAATGATATTTTGAAACTCAAAGGGTTGAGGCTCCCTTCCAAATGTTGGTTATGTGGTGCTAATAAGGAAAAACAAGAATATTTGTTCTCTAAATACAGTTACAGCATGATGATTTGGTAGAGAATGGGGGAGATATCAATATACATATTCCTACTCAATGCAATGAATTACTATTGGACTGTTTGTAGGATTGAAAATTACCAACTATGCAAAAATTTTATCCTCATGTCAGAATCATAAACCCCTTATTATTTTGATGGTTCATCTGGATGCCTAGAAACAAAGCTAAGCTTGATTACATTCTAATTCAGTCTGGTATTACATTCTTTCAAATTAAATCCTATCTCCTCAAGGATGACATTGGCGGCTGTACAAGAAGTCAATGGTGAAGGTAATGCAAGATGCATTGTTATATCTTGGTCTCAATTCTTGCAATAAAAATAGCATTTGCTGGTCTCTAGTTTATTGGCTCAAACTACCTTGTCATTGGATAAAAGTCAATATTGATGGTAGCTTCAACATCATTAATCATAGGGCTAGTATGGGTGACATATTCAAAAACCATTTAGGATGGTGCTTGCTTTATTTTTTAGCCCCCTATGCTGCTGATTCCCCTCTTCATGCTAAAATGCAGGTCTGTCTTACTATAGCGAAGTTGGCCATAAAATTCAAAATGTATAAAATTTGGTTCAAATAAGATTCATCTACAGTCATTGATATACTAAAAAAAATTTCCAAACCACCCTAGTCCTTGATAAACACCATGAAACAAATAGTCCTTATCCTAAAACAACTTGAAATTAAGTAGACTCATGTGCAGAGAGAAGGCATCCGGCCTGAGAATCTATTTGCTAAACGTGGAGCCTCAACTAAGATATAAGTGATGCATTGAACATTTTATACATTAGATGCCTACCTTAGCTATACTAACCTTCACAATTGCTTGGCATTCAATATCAGATTACATGTAGCAATCTGCAACTCTCACTGCTCCTTGCTTTGTGATATTTTTTTATATTTGTCTTTTATTTTTTTTGCCTATTTTGAATTACTTGTCAATCATAGTAATCAATAAAATTCCTTCCTTTACTTTAAAAAAAGATTAGATTTTTAAATAATTAAATTTTATTGAAAAATAATGAGCTAGGTATGAAACTAATAATATATATAATAAAATTAAATTCTATAATATATATATATATATATATATATATATACACACACACACAAAGTTAGATTTTCTTTCTTTTTTTAGGAAGCGCCGAAGAAACCAACCAATTTTCAATCACCTCATTCATAGAAGCTCATCCAGTATTCCATTGTTATTTTATTCCATGCAACAAAGCCACAAAGGCTAAAATTTACTATTATGCTTAATTAAAATCTTAATTAGGTGATTAAGCATGGTAAAAAAGAATTTAAAATTAGACCTAGTCGCCTATTGAATGGGCGACTGGCTCTGAGTTAAATTTTTTTAAAAAAAAATGACATAACCACAGTATTTTGCCCGTAACAGACTCATCCAGTGTTAGAATTGAGTGAACTTGATATTGTTAGAAATGTAACAAAATTCTCCATGGCTTTCATGTTGACAACAATATGCAATTCTTGACCAGTACACGGCAGTTTTTGAGAATGCTCGCTTTTCCACGGTGTAGAATTGAAACCTTATGCACAATCATAGTATTTTGCCCAAAACAGACTCAATCTAGTGTCAAAATGGAGCGAGCTAGGTATCGTTGGAAATGCAACAAAATTTTCCATAACTTTCATGTTGACAATATTCTACAATTCCAGCCCAGCACACTGTAGTTTTGCGATTCCACGATGCGGAAACATTATGCACGCCATAATATTTTGCTCGTATCGAATTCATCTGGTGTCAGAATAGAGTGAGCTTGGTACATTATAAATATAACAAAATTATTCATGACTTTCATGTTGATAATAATATGCGATTCCAACCCGATACACCGTAGCTTTTGCGAACGCTCTCTTTTCCACGATACGGAATTGAAACATTATGCACGCCGCAGTATTTTTCCATTCATACTCATTCGATGTCGAAATGGAGTGATTTAGGTATCTTTGGAAATGTAACAAAATTTTTCACAACTTTTATGTTGACAACAATCTGAGATTCTAGCCCGGTATGTCGCAGTTTTTGCGAACTCCCACTTTTTCACTATACGGAATTGAAACCTTATGCACAGTTGTAGTATTTTGGCCATATAGGACTCATCCAGTATTAGAATTGATTTCATTTCGTATCATTGGAATATATAACAAAATTCTCCATGACTTTCATGTTGACAATAATCTAAGATTCTAGCTTGATATGCCATAGTTTTTGCAAACGCTCACTTTTCCACGGTGCGGAATTGAAACATTATGCAGGCCATAGAATTTTGCTCGTATCAAACTCATCTAGTGTTAGAATGGAGTGAGCTTAGTATTTTTGAAAACATAGCAAAATTATACATGACTTTCATGTTGACAATAATCTGCGATTCCAGCCCGGTACGCCACAGCTTTTACAAATGCACGCTTTTCCACAGAGTAGAAATGAAACTATATATATAGCCATAGTATTTTACCTGTATTTGACTCATCATATATCAAAATTGAGCAATCTTTGTATCATTGGAAACATAACAAAATTTTTCACAACTTTTATGTTGGAAATAATCTATGATTCCAGCCTGATACACCACAATTATTACAAACGCTCACTTTTTATGGTGTAGAATTGAAACATTATTCATGTCGCAGTATTTTGCCCATATCAGACTCATCCAGTGTTGGAATAAACCGAGCTTAGTAAGTTGTAAATATAAAAAAATTTCCCATCACTTTCATGTCGACAATAATATGCGATTCCAGACCGATACACCGCAGTTTTTGCCAACACTCACTTTTCCACTGTGCAGAATTGAAACCTTATCACAACTACAGTATTTTACCCATCTCAGACTCGTCTGATGTCAAAATCAAGCAAGCTTAGTATTGTTGAAAACATAGCAAAATTACTCATAACTTTCATGTTGACAACAATCTACAATTCGGTACCGGTTATTGTGAAAGCTCACTTTTCCACGGTGCGGAATTAAAGCCTTATGCATAGCTGCAGTATTTTGCTCGAATAAGACTCATCCGATGTTGGAATTGAGCAAGCTTGGTATCTTTGGAAATGTAAAAAAAATTCCCCATGATTTTCATATTGACAACAATTTGATATTCTAGCCCGGTATGCCGTAGTTTTTGCGAACGTTCACTTTTCCACAATGCGGAATTAAAACCTTATGCATAGCTGTAGTATTTTTTCTGTATCGGACTCATCCGGTGTTGAAATAGAGTGAGATTAGTATCATTGGAAATGTAACAAAGTTCCCCATGACTTTCATGATGAAAACATTCTAAGATTCTAGCTTGGTACTCTGTAGCTTTTGTAAACGCTCACATTTCCATGGCGCGGAATTGAAACTTTATGCACAACCATAGTATTTTGTCCATATCAGACTCATCTAGTTTGGAATGGGGAGATCTTAGTATTGTTGGAAAGATAATAAAATTCCCTATAACTTTCATGTTGAAAACAATCTACGATTCCAGCCCAGTATGCCACTGTTTTTGTGAACACTCACTTTTCCATGGTGCAGAATTGAAACCTTATGCACAACCGTTAGTAATTTTCACGTATCGAACTCATCCTATGTCAAAATAGAGCGATCTTGGTATCATTGGAAATATAACAAAATTTTTCATGACTTTTATGTTGACAACATTTTGCAATTCTAGCCCAGTAGACCGTAGTTTTTGTGAACGCTCACTTTTCCATGGTGCAGAATTGAAACATTATGCACAACCCTAGTATTTTGCCCATATCGGACTCATCTGGTATCAAAATCGAGCAATTTTGGTATCGTTAGAAACATAAAAAAATTCTCCTTAACTTTTTTGTTGATATTAATCTATTATTCGAGTCCAGTATGCCACAATTTTTGTGAACACTCACTTTGCTACGGTGCAGAATTAAAACCTTATGTACATGATTTTCCCATATCGGACTCATTCGGTATCAGAATCGAGCGATCTCGATATCGTGGGCTCAATTCATGATAGGAAATTGGCAAGCATAGTATATGGTACATTGAATACATGATAATTGCATAATCACATATCAACTATGTAAATATGTCTACCCTGTGAAGCTTGGAAACTTAAGGAAAATAAGTAATTTTTCTGTATAGGCTACAAACACATTAAAATTAATATAAACCATGGCATGTCAAACAAAAAATAATTTATTACAAAGTATAGATGCCAAAATACATCATCATAACATGACATAGTATAAACCATAAATGTGAAACCAAAAAATACAACAGCTATGTACATAAGAGACATAGAAAAATTACTATCATCGATGAGGTCTGCATGGTAGAATTGTGTCACTCCCTGGAGTATACTAGACTGGTGGTCATTGAGGATGGTCTCGCAGATGGTACTGTCGCTATTACATTTCCTCCCTAGCTTGTTCAGTGGTCTATTATGAATCATCAAGGAGTGTAATCTCGACTATCTTTAGTGATGCTTGTGGCGGGAAGGGGAGAGTGAGATACACTCCATGCATATGAGCATATAGATTAGTGGAGGACCATAGATGGGAGTGTCTACTGCCTGTCATGACTGAAATGAACTCAACATGGCTTCCTGAGAAGAGTACAAAGTTGGGCTAGCAAATGTGCAATTGTATGGACTTACATCAGATGATGGACACATCCACCACGGTCTAGTTGAGCGTGAGAAGAACTTACGGCATCATCATATTTTCTATCTAAAATGTGTACATTTCTTTGTAGCTCTCTACATAACTCCTCATATGTATTGATCTCTCCCTAAATAAGATTGAAATATATCTTGTGTGTCCAAAATATGCTCGTGTTGTAGAATAATATAATGTTCTTAATAATCATTTAGTGTAGAAGGATAATTTGACAAAATCTTTATTGAACTTACCATTAGTTGCACTCTAGGTGCTTAGGGGTAATAACTGATAGGAGGAATGGTAGGAGCCCTCAACATGTACAGTGAACCCCAAGACCGATATCACCCATGTACTGACTGATAGCTGAATCAATATTTTGTGAAGTATCATCTACAGTGACAATCAGATCATGTTAGTTCCCCTACTATGAGATATATACCTGATGATACTCCAACCAATCAACGTTAGTCATCTCTCGACCATCCACTCACTTGAAGGTAGGATCAATAAGCTCCACATTAACTTTAGGAGGCTGACCAAACTGTCTCACTACACGATCTGGAAGGTACTGCTCAACTCTTTTCCAACTGATTTTAAATACCATAGCAAGCCAAATCTATTGTCCAGCTAAGCAGAAATCAACAACTCATATGTGTATCTATTGTCTGTATGGCTCCCATATCACCTGACAATTTAAGAATAAATTTAGGATACAGAGTAACTGTATAATGAACCTTATAAATAAATTATGCACACTAGCATACATGGCTCTATACCAACCCGTCAAGCTCATCTCTATAAATTCTGACATGAGCTGGTGTCAGCTCTCATATATATCCTTCGTTCCACCTATAGATAACACTCAACCCATCTAACTTTGCTAGAAAAGGTACCTGTAGGGTAGGTCGGCTAATGTGTACATGCTCCCAGGACCAAACCTAAAATAAGTGCAATCACCCTATCATATTGGTGTGCATCAGCTTTGTGGACTCATGCAGTTCTTTGTACATATGTGCTAATACAGCTCCTCCCAATGAGCACCTGCTGAATGAGTCATATCCTCTAACAGTGGTAGGTACTGCAGATGAACCTCTGACCTAGATGTATTTGGTAGTAGAAAACACTCAATAGTAAACAAAGGTGCATGACAAACTCAGCATTTGGTAGATCTATGTAGGAGTATCTACAAAATCTCCTGCACAGCCACCGTAAAAGGTAAGCATGTCTGTGCCTGAGCCTACCCTATACAAAATGTCGAGGAAACTTGTGGTTACACTGGATCATGATTTATGACACCATGCTCTGGATGCCTGCCAAGGAGTTCATCACAATAATTTGTCTATGAGTGCCATCTCCTACCCTCCCCTGCCACTATAGGTCCGACAATAGGAGGTTCATCAATCCGAACACCTAGAATCATGGCAACATCTTGAAGAGTAACTTTCATCTCACCAACTATCAAATAGAATGTATTCGTCTGCGGTGATCAGTGCTCAACCAAAGTAGTAAGCAGGTGATGATCCAGCCTGATGTACTGGAGCTGTGACACACAATCTAACCTAACATTGTGCAAACCATCCATGAACTTGTGGTAGTTCACTAGCCACTCTTTGAATATCAAAAGGCGAGATGCTGCCTCAAGTACTGTTGCCTGCAAGAAATGAAATGGACAATCATTAGAAGTTTTCATGTGTATTGAATAAGATATGAAAATAGTAAATCATACTTAATCTGGATGTACAACTCTGTGTCTACCACGTAAGGAGGCGATGCTAGGGTGGACCTCAGCTGGTGCAGGCCCGTAGTCCACTAGATCCTCCTCTGGTCGGTGCCTATGCCGGAGTCTACCTGCTTCTGCTTCTTTTGTAGGCATTCTACCTATGTGGACCATTTATTTGGACAATAATATAGCATTAAATTAGGCATATCAAAGGTAAAAAAAATAGTTTACATATTGGCAGAGCAGTTGATATATAGATTAAAAAAAAGAGAGTTGCAATAAATAACATTAATAAATATTCTACATTTACCACAATAAAGAAGCACAATTGATATTCCATTAAAATAAAACTATAGAGCAATTGATATTCAAATATGAATGAAGAGAAAACTACAACTAAGAACATAGAAGCAGTACCCAAATACAGCATAACTACATCTACCACAACAAAGAAGCATAGATGACATACACATATAAATAAACATAGTTGAAATACAGACAACAACGAAGTAAAGCTAACATTCAAATAAATAGCATGAACTAATACATAACATGACTAGCTCGAACTGCCATAGAAATTCTTCATTAGTATGTTACAACTGTGTGGACATGTATGCCACGTCCAACATACTAATTCATATGCAAGTAATTATGAGGATATGTTGTTCTGTTATGTCCAATATTTTTGCACAGGCTACAAATTCTACTACCCCATTGTACGTTCTTATCTATTGTATTCTTATATCTTCTTGTTCTGGGTCTTCCAGCTCTCTTTTTGATATTTGGAGGTGCTAGATCAACTATTAGATGATTAGTCAGATAAGCTGGCTACTCACTTCGATCGGGTATAACATGGAAATCTCCTTCAAATGTACTATGGTATAGTTGCAATGTGTAATAGCAGGAGACGTACTAGGCATGACTTAAATTTCATTGTCCTAATACAGCTATGACATGTGGACATGATATATAACATAATTGTGGCTGCCTACATGTATAGCTATAGTAGTTTTATTCATGTAGTTCGACCTTAAATTGCCTGGATGACATGTTGAACACCTGATATTCATTCATATTGATCCTTGTTAGTTCAAAACATCATCTTGCTTCACGTTCATTTTGTTGCAGAATTATTTTGACATGTGGTGAAAATATTGACTCATTTTGACTAATTAGATCTATTGCTGTCTCAAGACATTTTGTGAAAAGCGATATAATGTTGTAATATATGGATATTATTAGTGCTTGTATCGATAATCCATGAGCCCGTTGTAGTACATCGATGAAATACTCTGACGTATTAGTGGTCAAGGTGCTATAGCGATAGCTACCATCATGAGTTAGAGCCCACTTAATAATATCTCTACCAAGCAACAAATCAGTGGCCTATGGTTTGATGTTTTTGATGTCAGTCATGTAACGTGTGAACGTATGAATGTCATCTGTGTTACCTGCAACATACATCTTTTGGCACATGAAATCCACATCTGAAATACCCATAGTCTTACAAGTCTTCTTAAAATTTTCTCTGAGATGGCGAAAGCAGTGTCGATGCGCGACCCATGGAAAATTTTCCCTACAACCATGTACTAAGCTAGCATGTCGATCAGATATATTGCACAAGTCATTTCTCATGGAGATTAATGTAATCAAGTCCTGCATTGTTCGAATAAACCAAGCCCAGGACTAATTGCATTCAGCTTCAACTACTACAAATGCTAGTGGATATTGGCCATTGTTTCTCAACATCGGTGAAGACTTAAGAAGCTGCGGTACCAACCTACTATGGATGGCCCAAATGACCAGAATATGCATTAAAAATGATTTTCCTCAGTTGAGTGTATGCGCTAAACTGTGCCGAACATAACTGAACATACAGTAGCCATGAAGCAATCTAGTGAACGATATGACTCTTCCCAGCTACCAAAAATAGTATTTTATCACCTTTCGACGTGCATCCCAAGCTTTCATATAAGATACTCTAATGTTAAACTTGGATTCATGCCACCAATAATTTCCTTAGGCTTCAAATTTAGCTGATATCTAATCATAGGTTGTATGAAATAGCTAATAAACTATGAATTATACTATATATGTCCACTACTCAGTACTAAATGAGTACAAGTGTGTAAGGCAGCAATAGTGGATATCCTCCAAGCACCGCCTAGTCTCTTGCTTGAGCAGGCATGTAGATGCCACATGCAAAGTCAACTAGGATGAGCATGTTGTATGCATAGCACAGTGAACTTCACCATATTGGAGGCATAAGTAACGTACTCAACATTATTTATGCTAGACCAGCCCTGGAGAGTGAATTTAAGCTACTTTTTATCTTGGAAACACATCCCTTCAATTAACTCATATGGAATATAATTCTCTTCTACAAACATAGATTCATTTCAGAACCTATTGAAATTCATCTGTTCATCCCATTCCTGTGTTGTTTGGCAAGCCAGGATATAATTATTATTGCATAACATGTGTTCTTCAACTATATTTGTTCTGCAAGAGTAATCTCTTAGCAAGTATCCGCTCCCAAAGTTTGGGCATTGATCTTGTTCATTGTCAGCTTCACTGTCAGTAGTGTCACTACTCATTGCATTAGGCATTATTTTGTATCCATCATCTTCAGTAGATAATGGTGCTAAATGATCACCATGATATTCATCCCTATTAATAGAACTTGTGCCAACATGGTGAACATGATTGAATGGAGCAGTAGCATTTCCTTCAATAGTTCTATCAATTATGACGTAGTGAATAAGATGTAACAAAACATTAATACTTTGTAACAAATAATATTGTGATTTGATTATCATACCTATGAAAATGTTAGTTGACTTCTGTTTGATAAGTTTCTTGTGAAACTAATGTGACTTCTTTAGTTTCAATTAGAGGTATTTGACGGTCAATGAAATTATAAACTTTTCTTTCCTCACTGTGTATCAACTAAACTTCAACATATATAATCAAGGTTGTATGCTTGCTCCATTAATAATAGCCTCACAGACTTCATCGTCCGTTATCGGAGAAGCAATGAATCCAACACCAACTAGAAATCGACATGTGAGATTAACACTAAACCGCATTGGATCGAATTTTAATGATCTTATGATTCGATTTTCTAGGCTTTCAAGACCAGTTTGTCGTGAGACCTATATAGGACAGTTTTTCCCACCCATATATGTTGGAAATTAGTCTTCGCGAACACTCAGTTCGCTCATAGTATAAAATTAAGCAAACTATATCCAAACTCATTTTTGAATCTTAATATGTGTATTAGACACACGTTCTCTAAATACCACACCTATTCAAACTAATTAATTCAATAAGAACTGTATGAAATGACTTGCATATATGTGACCAATCAAAAAATTACTCTATAACCAAATTCAGACAAACTCATGTTTTTAGTTACCACATCTTACTCTAGATCCCAACAACACATGCAATTTTAAGATACAAATAGAAAAAATGCTAATAATCAGGATATTAAACATACAATACATTCAGGAGATCTTAATGTTAGCCCTAAACAAACATCTTACATTATATGGATTAATCACCTAGCTAAACATCTACACTTATGTGGCTACTTAGCTTAATTTTAGCATGCCTTCAGCTACAATTAACATATATTTAATTACACTTATAAAAAATTAAAATAGCCTAAACTTAATAATCAAGATTTTAAACTTACAATCTAAAACATCTCAAATTTCTTTATAAAAATTATTTTTTCTCAAAAATCTCAAATATAATATCCAACCTTATAGATTTTGCATCTAAACTTACTAATCACATATTTAAATTTACCATTGAAACCTAAGCACTTATCAATCATAAATAAAATGAACTTATAAAGTTAGTGTTGCAAAATATATCTCAAACAACTACCCAATTAACCTTAAATTCACAAGGAAAAGAAGAAGTCAGTGACACTAAGCGTCGGCCGGTCACCCGTGGGACGGGAATTCCTACGGCGATGGCAGCGACGGGTTTGGCCCGGGAGGGAGGGCAGATTGGCTCGGGGTCAGGTAGAAAGAAGGTTCTGATCGAGAGGGGGGCGATTTTAAGTTTGTGATTTTAAGTTTTAGGTCAATCATCTATTGAATGAGTGACTGACGCTTATATTAGCGTCAATCTATCTATTTTTTAATTTTTTGTTAATATACTTAATTATCTAATTAAAATTTTAATAAAATCTTATTATAAAATTTAGCAAGCCAGAAATTGCTGTGGGGTGTGACGACCCTTTTTCACCTTCCGACGTCCTCCTGATTTGACTACTGTGGCATAGTTAACTTAGTAACGATGTAGTTGGGGGTTGCCGGGGCCCGTGGCTCTTATATTTGTTGCTCTGTCGGGGCCTGCGTGCCGGAAGAAGTATAGGAGTGAAGAAGAAGAGAGGCTCGCTCTTCCATATAGTGATTCTCCGCGAATGAAGTCGAGATCTGGGAAGCAGAAGAAGGTAGGAAACTTCTCGTTAAAAGAAAGAGATCCGTTGGAAACTTTTTGGTCGTAGCGGAGGAGTTCTTCCAGTTGTTCTTGACTTCTCTCTTCTTGGTTTGTATTGATTTCGGAAAACTGCAGTCGAATTGGGCTGAACTCCTTTGTTTCCGTTGCACCTGCCCACAGCTATGGCCAAAGATCATACTCCGGAAATGGCTCAACATTAGCTCCATGGATTCAGACTTTAGTGCCGACGACGGGGAAACTACCGAGAGCGAGTTCGAATTTGAGGGTCAGTGATGAAGAAAGAAAACAGTAAAATCTTGTGTTATGTATTATCATGAACTGAATATTTTTTTCAGTTTTTTTTTTTTGGTTTTTGGTGGAAGTTCTTTGATTCGGATTCCGTTTTGGGTTTGTTTCTCAGTTTATGCGGTAATTTCGTTCTGACCTTCTGCCCGTTGGTGCAGATCGATTTTGCTTGGTGAACAAATGATTTTGATTAGTTTGATCTGATATGCTAACTGTTTTTTTTTGTCTTCTTTTTCTGGTTTTGGACATTCCATCTTTTTCTAACTTTATTAACTTGGCTTGCTATTACGTCTCTTTCATTTCTCTGAAACTCTCTTACATTGGTTTTCTTTTGTTTCCCAACTTTATTTTTATTCTTTTACTTCACTTTTCCTACTCACATTTGCACTTAAAATCAGATGAACTTACAGATTTTTTTTAATGGTGAGAATTATCTGTAATTGTGGAGTTTTTTTTGGTTGTCGTGGACTGAACTTTGATGAGATGGTTTTCTTCAGAAATGTGTCAATGGGAGCGCCAAATGCTTGACGAGGAGAGGAGATTAGGTCGGTTTGCGGCTGAATCAGATGGTGATTTTCCATACAGACTCGACTTTTCTCATTAGCGAGATTGCGTCATTTATTCCTTTTAAAATTTGAGCCAGTAAAAATAACTAAGCTTCTATAAGATGGCGGTGAAAGGAACACTACTTTTTACTGGTATACTGCTTCTACTTTCCCTATCTTTTGAGGGAAGGAGTGGGGGGTGTAACTATCTTTCCTTCAAAATAGACAAGGAAATGAATCAAATGATCGCTGTAAATTTATTTTTCAAAGCTAGCATCTCAACGGGAAATTCCTGATACCTGTAATGATGCATCTGTCAGCTTCAATTATCCACAAAAACATAACCATGGAAAACCATGATGAGAATACATTGCGTTTCTCTTGTTAACACTGTCATGGCAGAAATCAGATTTCTAATTTGTCCAAATGGTGCAAGCACATCATGTTTAGCATCATATTTTGCATGTAACGGGTGAAAATGCTTTTCTTAATTAAATTATTAACTTGTTATTTAAAATTGGCCTATAAATGAACGACTCACCTAGCCAATTCATAACTTTGTCCAACTCACAAGAAGTTTGTGAACTAGTAATGAGAAACATATTAGAATCATGACTGTAGTGTAATCTAGAGGTCGCACGTTTATTGAATCATAGAAGCAAACTTGATGCAAGGATTAGGTTGCATCTACCAACTTCTCCTTAGATTCTACTTTGGATTGGTGGGAAGCCTCATGCATTAGTCAACCCTTTCTTATCATTTATCCACCATGAGTGAATATCATTGTGCCAAAGGAATGAAACTGCCAATGCATGAGAGGAATCTAATTTATTATCACATTTTGTTTGTAGCAAATCACATTGATGGAATTCCATATTGGAGGCAAAGAAGAAAATCTGAGACCCTTCGTGCACAATATATAAATGTCAAGGAACTCAGGCATGTTTGTACATTTTTTATTTTTTTTTTCCCGGTTGATTACTTGCTAGTCTAGTCTGGTTTTATTGCCATCTCAATAACGACTTCTTTTACTCAGGATATGTGTGGGGACCTGGAATGTTGGTGGTAAACTTCCTCATGATGACCTTGAAATTGAAGACTGGCTAGTCATGGAGGAACCAGCTGATATATATGTACTAGGGTAATTTTTTCATGATGCAAGGCTTGAATTTTTTGAAATCCAACAATAACAGAATGTTATCATGCAAGTTCTTAATTTCATGCAAGATCTTTGAAGTAATTTTAACATTTCAAATTACTAAAATTCAAAGTTCCAGACCATGGTGTTTCTTGTTGATGGTAATAATTTGAAAGTTTAAATAGCTGGATTTCTTCATGAATGTGAATGTAAAGACCAGGCCTTTGGAGGGAAATTTTGCAATTATTGTATTATGATCATATTTGAAAAAATAGGCTTAAAACACTGCCTAAGAAAGCCAATTTTTATTTGTATTCTGGGGCATAAATTTATGTGTACGAGACCTATTGTCATGTCTTAACATCAACCTGTACGTTTTTATCCTTATCTGAGCATTACAGTCTTGCTTTATTAATCTTAATTGCTATTGTTGTTTGTTATCATTTTCATCCCATATTTTAATGATAAAAGAAGCTTAATGATTGAGAATGTATTCTATGTTTGCATTCTTATGCTATTGGTGACTGTATTTCTAAATTGCACTTGTTGAGCCATTATAGTTTGAAGTAGGCATTTCAATGTTAATGAGGTAATCATGAATTCTTCTTATGGTTTCTATCTTTATTTAGCTTGTTGCATGTATTTTGAAATTACTGATGCTACTATATTAATGCCAACATCTGAAATCAGCTCTGCCAATACCTTTTTGTTTGTTTCACATCATTGGCCATTTTAGTAGCTCTTCAAAATTTAGAAATTTTGTAGTTGTTCGTATAAGCATAACATCATTTCTTTATAAGCACCTTTTTTATTGGCAAAGCCTTGTGGAACTCATGTAATGATCCCTTGAAAATTTAACCTCTCATTAAGAGTTAATCTATGGAATAATTTTTTTCCCATGACTTTAATTTATTTAACAGTCTCAATTTTGTTGCGATTTATGCAATCAGATGTTATAATTGAAAATTTGTCACATGCTTCCTTCCTATAGTTTGCAGGAGATTGTTCCATTGAATGCAGGCAACATCTTTGGTGCTGAGGACAACAAACCTGTTTCAAGATGGGAATATCTTATTCGTCAGACATTGAATAAGATTCAACTAGCTAAACAAAAATATAAATGTTACAGTGATCCGCCTTCACCATCAAGATTCCAACCAACAGATGATACTTTTGGCATTGAAGATGCATTACTGCAAGTGAGTGATAGTGACACTGATGAGGAAATCCATCCACTAGAAGAGGGTCCAGTTGATTTTGAAGCAAGTTCTTATAGTTTCTTAGCTGGTGATGATAAGTTAAGTGGAAATACAAGTTTTAGTTTTACAAACATCAATTTGGATAGATCTCAAGATTCGAGCCATCAGACCTTGTTCTCACAAAGGTTGTTTAAAAAATCCTATCGTTCAAGCTTTAAGGGTCATCGAGTAGCATCAGAAGCTTCAACCACTGAACAAAAAAGGCTCACCAAAACCTTTAGCAGCTCTGAGAGGATTGGTTTAGTATGGCCAGAACAGCCACTTGACAAATTAGCTCAACTTTCCTTAGATACTTCAACAACATTCAAGTCTTATAAAAATCCCAATTATCTTAAGTCAGTGAACCAGGATTGCAAGGATTTTCCTGGATCAGGCTTTATAACTGAGTTAAAGATGAATGATATTGCAAAGAAAAAGAAAAGGTCATCTTTTGTGAGAATCATAAGCAAGCAAATGGTTGGGATTTATCTTTCAATATGGGTCCGTCGAAGTCTCCAAAAGCATATTCAGAACTTGAAAGTTTCCAGTGTTGGTGTAGGTGTCATGGGCTACATTGGCAATAAGGTCAGCTTTTACAGAATTTTACTTTTGCACATTATATTTCAACTATTCTTCTATTTTTGGGCTTAATTTTCTTGAATTGTGATAATATTAAAGATTAATCTTTATTTAGGAACATTTCATGAGCAGATTTTTTAGTCGTGAAAAAGACATCAATGTAAAATTCTTGCTTCAAGATTCATGGAAGTCATCTGAACTTTTCTCTTGATTTGAAAAGATGCGTAGGTTCTCATGGTTAAATTAGATTATCGTTTAACCTCTTGACGGGACACAATTTGCCTTATGCTAACATCTGTTTTATAAGCCTACAAAGTAATTTATTTTATGGGCAATTAAGTGATCATTATTTGAGAATGTTATGCAAGG
Source organism: Cymbidium sinense (assembly GCA_021442155.1). Lineage (NCBI taxonomy): Eukaryota > Viridiplantae > Streptophyta > Magnoliopsida > Asparagales > Orchidaceae > Cymbidium > Cymbidium sinense. The sequence goes on along the minus strand of CM038218.1, from coordinate 140,010,575 downwards.
ATTGTCAAGTTCCTCTTGGGATTTCATCGGGTAACCTTCATAGACGTTATATTAAACTAGAATTGTCAAATTCTCTTTAGACGCCTACTCAAGTGGAAGAATAGAAAAAATGGATTGGGAAAATAAATTCTTGGTATAAATTGTCTCAAGTTTCATTCCCCTTCATTAGACCCCTACTCATTTGGTGCTCTACCCCTTTCAGAAAGTTTATTCAATGCCCTTTCCAAATGCAAAAATAACAGGAGAATGTTGCATCAAATTTTTTCAAGACCTTGAGGACAAATAAAATGTCAAATTCTCATGATATGGTGAAATTTATGATTTCTTCATTAAAGCAAATTTTGTTCACCAGAACATATACTAATGGTGATCTCATATTTAATGTACACGAAGTGTGGACATTAATACCTTAGCATGGAATCCATGGATGTCTACAGGTTGATCTCTTTTTTTCATTCAGTTTGTTTGCTTCATTATTGTCCACGAACTCATATTGTGATTATAAGTATCAGTGCACTTCCATGATAATGGATCTTCAACAATGAAGTTGCTGAAATAGGCATAATTAATTCTTGTTAGATGTTGTTATGTATTTTTTTTTTAAGACAACAAGTTAATATAGAATGAAATTGTGTGATGTGCTCTTCTTTCCTTGAGTTTGTCTAATTGAACATCATGGTAAGTGTTATAATCTCATATGAACATTGGATGATTTGTTAAATTTAGTGGCCTTGTCAGCTCTGTACATTCAGTAATAGAAAAATAGTTGGCTGTGTTTATCATTTTTCATCATTTTGGCAAGTCAGTATTCTAAATTCTAGATCTCCATTGAACACTTTCAATAATTGTAGTTGGAATAATGATAGAGCATGCACATATCAGAGTGTTAGCTTAACTTCATACGCTATATTTAACCATGAAGCTTCTCAATATATGATCTTCTAACATTTAGCTGGAGCTGGAAGTATAAACCATCTATTTATTTTGTCTACCATTATACTTAATTTTAATTAATTTTCTTGAGTAGATTGATTTTTTGCACACAAAGTTTAGGCACTTCTAGCCTACCATTAGAATCATTCTATGAGCTTTAGTGAGCTGCTATTCCAGTTTTTGCGCCATCAAAATATTATCAAAATTGGACAAACATAAATTTATAGTTCAAGCCATTGTCATACCTGCTTTGCTTAATATACGGGATGGTAGTAGTAAAACTTGCTAAAAAAAATTTCTGCTTGTATTGTTAAATATGAATAAGCATTACATAAAAGGCTTGGTTAATGTCATGCAGTACGCAATTTACGACTTTCTGTTTTGTGACATATTTTTGTGGAAATTTGATCTCTTTAGCTTTCTTCAACATTTTAACATTTAGTTGACAATTTGTGAAAATGCTCAGGGATCAATATCAGTTAGCATGTCCATATATGAAACACTCTTTTGCTTTGTATGTTGTCACCTAACTTCTGGAGAAAAGGAAGGTGATAAGCTTCGAAGAAATGCTGATGTTCAAGAAATTCACCGAAGGACATTATTTCGACCAACTTCTTGTATAGGTTTACCCAAAACTATTTCTGATCATGAGTAAGTCAATTGAATTGTCGTAATTATACATCCTCTAGCAATATATACTTTCAACATTATGTCATCACATTTTATTTTATTTTGTTTTATTGTTTTTTTCCTTTTAAGCTCACTTGAAGTTTATCTTACACTCTTTTTACTCTTTTTTAGAAAGATTTTTTGGCTTGGAGACCTAAACTATCGCATAGATTCATCATATGAAATGACTCACCAGCTTATCTCAAGAAAGGAATGGTCCACCCTCATTGAGGGTGATCAGGTAGTATTTTGATCTATTTTGAATAGCCTATTTTGATCAGTGATTTTTCTATTTGTGTCTACACTTCCCACAAGTCAATCTATTGTGTTCATTGTTTTGTCAATATATTTTTGGACTGAATTTCATGGTGACTTCTAAAAAATGTGAATAACTATATAAATAATTTTTTCTACATTATATTATTAGCCATTTGGGTAAGTATAGTTTTATTTGTCATTAGCTTAGCGATTAGTTGAGTGCATTATGAGAGACCAAATATTGGTGCAATCTTGGGCAACTAAGAAAACTTCCATTTATAAACAATTCCTTTTTTTAACTTGTTATATCTTTTTCCACAGTTTATGTATAGACAACACACTTGTTTGCCATACATCTATGTTAACATTCTTATTCCATCACCATCAACATAGCAATAGTAGTATTAGGATCCATACAATGCAGTTTATCTTATTGAAGAAAATGTGGTGTAGTAAGGTCTAATCACAAAAGTTCAAAAAAAAAAAAAAAGAGTCAAGTATGGAGATCTAATTGTAAGAAGTAAAAAGGCATTAGAGAGGAATGATATTTGAAAAACATTGAAGTTTTTAGTCATTGAAGTGCGAGGAATGAATTGTTAGAATTATAATTAATTAAGTTTAAATTAATTAATTATAGATAATTTTAAATGAAGGAGATTGCAGTCACTTTAGAGGTAGGATTTAGGAATATTTGGGCTGGCCCCCCCTCCCCCCATCACTCCCTCTTTTTCAAGTTAGAACTTCGTGCATGTATTTGAATTCCTTGGTGGCTGTTAATAGAAAACTTTATTGACTTTTATAAAAAAGAACTGGAGAGAATTCCAAAGGACCGGAAGCTTGGTGGCCAGTCGACCATCTTGAAGTGATTTGGTGACCTTTCACTCATTTTTAAGTGGACATTCTAAGCTTCCATCTCCAAGTGTTAATTTGCATTTATCTCTGCTGTACTAACAAGTTTTAACAACTCTCAAGTGAACAATTAGCTAGTCGGCTAGAGAGGATTTCATCTGATTAGTCATCGGAGAAAATTTAAGATAAATTCTTACACTTCATGAAATTGTGCAACTTTTCAGATCACAACTAGACTTCAATCCTTATATTTTGCTTTCTATTTCATGTGATTTATAGGTCAGTGTAGAGAATTTCATTTCGCAAGTTAGTATTCTAGATTTTAGTTTGTCTGTTTGGGGTTGTCTTCATATGATATTTGTTGATTTAGCGAAAATATATGATAAAGTTCCAAGAGAAGTGTTTTAAAGAGTTCTAGAGAAGAAAAGAGTTAATATTACATATATTCAAGTCATTATGGATATTTATATGGGGCTATTACTTGCGATCAAACACAAGGAGGTTACTAGCATTCAAACACAAGGAGGATTGACTAAATGTTTTCCTATTTTGTTGGATTACCTCAAGGATCGACTTTAAGCCCATATCTTTTTGCTTTAGTTATGAATGTTCTTATTGGACATATACAGGAGGATGTATCTTGGTGTATATTTTTTGTTGATTGATATTCTTCTTGTTAATAAGATTAGAGATGGAGTTCAAGAAAAGCTTATATTATGGAGGTCAACCTTAGAGTCTAAATGCTTTCCTTTGATCTAGTGGATCTAAAATCATATGCATGAAGGGTAATTTTAGTTGTAAAAGATCTAGTGGCAGGATTGTGACAATGGATGATCAAGTCATTAAAAAGAGTGAACGTTTTAGATTTCTCAAGTTTATTGTTCAAAGTGATGGTGAAATAGGTGGGGATGTTATTAGTAAAATTCAAGTTAGATGGTTGAAGTGGAGGAATGTTTAGGCTTGTTGTGTGATAGAAAAGCACTGCTTAGACATAAGAGAAAATTTTAGAAGATGGTGGTGAGACTTGTGTTGCTTTATGGCATTGAATGTTGGCCAATAAAAAGGATCATCAAATTAAGTGTTGCAGAGATGAGGATACTTAGGTGGATGAGTGGGTTTACACTTAGAGAAAAATTGTGATACAAATATATATGTGAAAAGGTTAGAGTAGCTCTAGTCGTAGATAAGATTAAAGAAAGCCGCCTTAAATATTTTGGTCACATAAAACGTCAGCCGTCCGATGACCCAATTAGGAGAATAGATGTATTAAATTGTCTATATTAATAAAGATTGATGTAGACCTAAAAAGATTAAGTTAGAATGTATAAAAATGATCTTATTTATTAGAATTAAATGAGAATATGACACTTAGTAGGACATGATCGAGGAAAAAGGTTCATGTAGCCGATCCCACGTAGTGGGATAAAGGCTTGTTGTTATTGTTGTCATTGTTGTTGTTTGTTTGGGGTTAGCCTACCTCTATTATTTGCATATCTTGAACTCCACTCCAAATTAAAATCGATCACAACCTTTCTCACTTTCTTAAGCATCTTAGGAAAGCCCCTATTCATCAAATTGGTTGCTCCAAGTGACTCAACCATTGATCATTCATGGGCAATTGATATCGATGATTCTGATAAGTCAATTTAAAACAAAAGATGCACCAGTTTAGTATAGTGAGAATTCTTTGTAAGGATAAGGTGATGCTAACTCTTGAAAGAGTAATTCAAAAAGCTTGCTTCTTTTGTTATTGGTAGACTTTTTTTTTTTTCTTACCATTTAAGAAATAAACTATTTTATGGTGGAACCTCACATGACGTCTTAGCACCAACAGGTACTCCAACCAAAATTACAGTGGAAACTAATGTTGAGTATGAGGTTACGGTCATCATAGTCATGCCATTTTAGGACGAAAATGAAATCTAGTTACCTACACATGGAAATCAAGGCTAGCCAAACATTAAAATTTTGTGGTAAAGATGTCCACATCGCTAAAAAATGTTAGCATTTGAGAAAATAGGCTGATGAGAATGAGCCTTCAGGAAATACAAAAGAAAAAGCTAATGTGTTGGCCACTATGATGCATACAATGGTTCTCTCACAACCAACTAAATTACATGGGCCCTTAACTCCAACACTATCAATCAATATATTCTCTAAGTTATTTTGCTATATGGAAATTGGTTTATAATCATTAGGGATGGAACTACATTACTCATATTGGAAAGGTAATTTTCAAAATTAAAAAAAGGAAGACTAAATCTAAAAAATATCCATATTTTTATGTAACACCAATTCCTTTTATTTTTAGGCATTCTATTTTTGATGGAACATTTCTATGAAATTTCTAGGTTAACCAATACTATTTGTGAATAAGCTGATATTCTAATCAAAGACTGGTATCAGTATTTGATTAGCAGCACTACTTCTAGTTATTTCTACACAAAATATGAATATGAGCAATCACATCGACAAAAGGATTGATGCTAGTCTTAAATAAATTATTTAGTAGACTCATAGGAACAAGAGTCTGATTGTAGGAAAATTGAGACATTGGATATTAAAGAAGGCAAGTAATCCATAATAAAAGAACCAACAAAAGGTTCTTTTGAACTTGTTGAAGTGATGAAATGTAAGCAAGAAAAGAAAATGAAGACTTTTTATGCAACTAAGGGAAGTCAAACATTATGAAAAATAACAGAGTGAATATACATACAATTATATAAGTTTTTTTATCAGATACAGTATTAGAGTCAAATATCTAGCAAAAAGATATTTAATATACATATAATTATAAAAGTTTTTTATGCAACATTTAATAAGCATGAATGTAGGATGGAGATTCATAAAGATGGCCCCAAATAATAAGGATAATGGTAATATATATAATGATACTTCTCTAAATTACCTACTTCAATAATTAACATAATATTTTACTTATTTTGCTAATGGTTAGAGTTGTTAACCTTTCAATGCTAAGTTGATTCAACCTTGGCTCAAGTCATCTTGAAGTTCTTTGATCTGATCTCCAGTTGAGCCAAATCTAGTTATAGGATGTCTCAAGTTGAGCTAGGCAAGACTCAAATAACTTTGATTCAAGCTCGATGCTAGCCAAAAGTCAATGTGATGTTGATTTCTTAGTTTAACATGTATTCATATATATATATATATATATATATATATATATATATATATATATATATATATATATATATATATATATACATATATATATATTGTATAAATTCATTGGTGCTACACACATACCTTCTTATACCTTATTGAATTGCTAATGGGCTAATATATAAGACAGCAAGTTGGCAAGATGGGGATTCTCAGTTATGTTCTTTGACTCATGCTATTTTTCTGTGATCAATTCATTATTGTTATATACTATAGCATGCAACAGAAGTTGTGATTCCTTTGTGGAGCAATTTTTGCACAGGACTATGTTTTGTGCTTTCTAGAAGGTACATTAGAACTTTCAGGTAATACAGTTGGTCGCATCCTCTAGCTGTAGTTAGAGTTCTCAAGAAAGATTGGAGTCTAAATTATGGAAGATGATCATGTTGAAGTCCTCAATTCTTGATTTCTATATGTCCATGGTGAGGATGGAACTACTGTGCATTTTCTTAGATCATCATTTCTTTATTTAAGAAACTTAATAAGAATTTATTTCTTAGATTTTAAAAATTTCATTCATTAGTTATTGCTTCACAAATGGTTGAAATAATATGATAATTTTTTTAAACTTAAATTTATGGAGTGGTGTGGAATTTTGAGGGGATGTTCATGAGACTGGTTATGTGCATATCTATATGGAAACGATAATCTTTGGATGGTTGTGGAGTGGCATAGTTAAAAGGATGCGTTGGTTGAGAGGTGTTAGTATTGGGGAATTATTTGTGTTGGTGAGGTGATGGTACAGGCTCAAGTATGAGTGGTCTATGATGTAGTTAAGAGGTGTGAATGAACTTTTGGGGTTGTGGTAAGTGGTGAGAGACATGATGATGTGTGGGGAATGTTTGGTGTCAGGTTAGAGCTAATGAGCAGTGGTGAATCAAGAGCTATAGTGATGAAGTGTTTTTGTTTGCGCGGGAGCTTGGAGTTGATTTGCTGGAATTGCCACCAAGCCAAACTCAATAAAGATTGCATTTATCACTTGTTGAAATCAATTTTGGAAAAGGCTGATGTTTTTTTGTTTGTTGCGTCTTTCAATCTTAAAACTCTAGGTTTTGACTCTAATGCCAAAATGGAGTGTGTGGTGGAGATTTAAGCAAAGAGGATGCTCTTGGGTTGGGTAATGAGGATATGTGAATGGGAGAATGATCTTGTGAAAGTGGCTTTGTTAGGTAGTGGTGTTAGATGAGGAGCCGAAGCGTGAGGTTGTGGGGAGTTATTTGTGATGGTTAGTTGATGGTTTGGCTCAGTATCGATGTCTTAGAATGTGGTTTAGAGATAATAATGAGCTCTTGGGTTAGTGGTGAGTGGCAAGAGACATGAAGGCTTGTGGGGGAAGTGTGGTGTTAGGTCAGAGTTTATGAGATAAAAGTCAACCAAGAGAGCTATATTGTTCGAGTGTTCTATTGCATGGGATGGTGGGAGTTTAGGTTTGGAGGTAGGGCATGAAAGGAGATTAGGATGTGAAGAATGACAAGTAATAATTTAAAATAACTAAGAAAATAAAAAAAATGGAATAATGCTCATCGAAGGATTGTTGAAGCCAAACACATGGAGGAAGTTGAAATTTTGATTTCAAATTCCAAAATAATGTTCATTACCTCCCTTCAACATAGTATATCCTCATTCCCTCCCTTTCCCTCCCTTTGAATGGAGGTTACATTTAGCAAGGTGGCCGGCGGGCCATTAAAACCGGAGGTTTCAAACTAGGTGGAGTTCGGTAGTTTCTCTTGAAGAAACCTTGAAACTGAATTTGATTATGGGAGAGGGATTTAAATTCTTCATTTTGTTAGCAGCCCAAGATATAGCTTGGATGATAATACTGGTTGAGTTATGAATCTTGCATGGCTTGAATAGAAGGAATTTACATGGGCAACTTATTTATTGTAGTTGGCCAAATGCATGACCACTTTACATGAATCATCATCTTGAATGCCCACCACAATTATTGTTCTTAGTCACCACAATGTTCTTCAAAAGAAATAAAATTATAGTAACGAAATTATCAAATTGCAATAGTGGAAATAATATAATATCACGGTGAACATGAAGTTCAACATCCGGTTGATGCACTAAATCATAGTATATTATCTAAAGCCTATTCTAGATTTAGTTTTTAAATTCTGTCTGACTACATTTTTTGGTATGTAAATGAGGCCTTCGTAGGAACTTGTTATATGATAATGAAATGCTTGTCTACATGTCATTGTCATTTGATCTAATTGCTTGTACCTATTTTTGGCAGTTAAAGAAGGAACTAAAGAAGGGACGGGCTTTTGATGGATGGTCAGAAGGTATAATTAATTTTCCGCCGACTTACAAATATGATCTCAATTCTGGGAAATACATTGGAGAGGATCCAAAAATTGGGAGGAGAACTCCAGCATGGTAGGATTGAATCATGAAAACTTTTGTGGCTACCGTATTAGATGCTTAGGTTCAGCATATTAAAATTTTAATTTGAAAAGATCTAATATTTAATTGATCGTATTTAATAGAAATTAGAAAAAGAGAAAGTTTATGATCTGCTAATATTTTCTAATGGTCTATCTGATAAAATAAACCATTAAGTTGAATATGTTTTGCATATAGCCATGTAAGTGTTGAGAGGTTTATAATTCTATTTGTTCTTAGGACTGCATCGATGCTTGTAATGGATTCTCATTTGTCAAATTGTTTGGAATTGTTTATTTATATGCTTGCATGCAAAAATATTTTCTTCTATTACCACACACACACACACACACATATGTGTGTGTGTGTGTGCGTGCGCGCGCGATATTGTTTCAAAAATAAAACTGAAGAAACAATATTTTGATTTAAGTTTTCCCATGAAATCTACCACAATTCATTTCCATAATAAGCTTTGCAGCAACAATAACAACAATAGCAAGCTTTTATCCCACTAGGTGAGGTCAACTACATGAATCCTTCTCCATTGTGTCCTATTAAGTGTCAAATTCTCATTTAATTCTATTAACTATAATAAGCTTTGCAGTAGATAACAATATTGAGAATGAAATGTTTTCAGGCCAAGAAACAACCATGAAATAGAATCAAGAGAACGATACAAGTCTTAAAATATCTCAAAATATCTTTGTATGCTCATATGGATTTACACACACACGCACACACATGTATGTGTGTGTATAAATGTGTGCATATATGTATATTTGCGTATATAAATATGTGTGTGTATAAATAGGCTCGTCAGGTCGCTTGTGCTTGCCCGCTACTTTAGGTAAATATTTAGCTCTTTGATTCTTCTGCTCCTTATAAAGATACCTCACGAAAAAGACAGAAGAAAGAATAGAATGAGTAGCTATAAAATTTAATGATTTGAGAAAATTTATGCAATTATGAGAGGTCACATTACCATTTGATCGAATTCGGTTTTTTAACACACCGGAGGCTATAAATGGATCCTCTATCCTTCTTTACCACGTTTAACATTTTTTCAACTACTTGCTCGGATAGATTCTCTTACTTCTAAGGGTTGAGCTTGCAAAACTTAAGGAAACATAACTGCCATGGATGCTAAGAGGTCTCGTGGTGATATTGACCCTGCGACTCTATGGGCAGGTCTTCGAAAGAAGACCAAGAAAGCGAAGAAGTCGGAAGAGGTCACTTTCATTCTTGTGGCCGAGGTGAGCACCCCTGCTCCTCTTACTATAGTGACTTTAGCTCTGGCTATCGCCACAAACCCACAAGAAGAATCTAGGAATCGCCTTGTTGAAGTGTGGGTTGTTACAACGAGTCCTCTTCCATAGAGACTGTGAGTGTTCATGGGGAGGAGGAAAGAGGAGAGGATGTACTCTTGATCCAGCATAGGAAGGTGCTAGTGAGCCGAATAGTTGGACGGGCTATTACTAAAGCGGCTATAGAGGAGTGCCTTGTTAAGGTGAGACTTCCTTGTTGTTGTATATTGTGAATCTCTTTGTCCATGATTCTTACTTTCTTCTTTGATTGTAGTTGAGCGTGACTAGCATTTAAGCCTTCCTAGAGGATGGTGAGGGGCACTCACCAACCATTCAAGTTATTTCCTCCAATAGTCAAGGTAGCCTTGTGAAATCACTTCACCTTTTCATGAGCAAAGAGGAATTCCACTTACTTGATAGGCGGCTTTCATTCTTAAGGGTTGGACTTATAGCAAATCCCCTTATTGAAATTTCTTTTTTAATTTTTAATAAATTCATTTTTCGTCGATTAGCGGCGACTCTAGTTTTGTTATAGACTAAATTGGCAACACCATGCGTGGACTTGGTGGAGAGTTCACATCAGCAAGGAGCGGCCATCGAAACTCCCATCGTAGCGATCAGCTTCACCTCAACTGACATAAGAGAGATGATGGTTGGTTTTCCTTCTGCTCGTAGAGATAGTGGTGAGTCTGTGAAGGGCAAATTTATTCGGCGATTGGGGGATGATATGAAGAAAGAGCAATTGGTATTTGTTGACTCATTCGAGGTTGCCACTCTATTTGGGGAGGTCACCATCCTAAGAAGCCCTAGACTCGTCCGAGCGAGACATAGGTGAGTTGCAATTACGGCTGGAGTTGGAGTCGTAACGGCGACAATTCTTGGAGGTGGAGTCTTAATGCAACTTTGCGACCATAGCATTACTTCAGAACTTAGTTAAGTTGTAGAGTATTCCCTTTTCCCTTACACTGTGAATTTCTTATTTGATTATATGTGCGGAAAGGTGGACTCACTGAAGACTGGCACTCGGATCCTATAATCAAATTATTAAAAAAAATGATGTATAAGGGTTGTACTGAGTGTGTTATACTTTTTTATCCATTTTGTAAAAATAAAAATATTAAATATTTTGTATTTTTTCTGCTCGCCTACCTTATTTGAATTTTTACCACCGTTGGGCATTAATTATTTTTCTTATAGCTTCTGTCGCTTGAGATATTTGAGGGATTTGAGTAATCATTTCTTTATATAATGTTTAATGCGGCGTCCATTTTACCACATTTCTTACCACATCTATAAATTTTATGGGGGATTTACGTACATAACACTTTAAAGTTTGTTATTTACATATCTAACACTCAAACATTCTTATTTACATTTGTTACACCCTAATTTATTTAATATATCATAAATAACACCCTTTGTCACTCCCACCAACTCCGTCTTCTATGTCTATAACTTTCTCACCAGAAATGTGTGAATCTCCCCCTGCAGCAGCTTTCTCTTCCGGCATCTTTTGTGGCATTATTTTTTTTATATTTGAAATTTTCTCCTAGTAGATTTTTTCCCTTTGTCCTGCTTTAATGTGATAGCAGCTGCTTCCTTTTTTCCCTCTTTAGTGCAACAGAAGCCTTCATGTTTGTCAAATGGTCATTTATTTGAACCCATGACCAATGGAATTATACAAATTTTTTTACGGCATTGATTCTTGTAACTTGCAGAATATGACATTGGAAAGCCTTTGCTGGTGCGGCAAATTTAAATGGCTATTTTGTCAACAAATTTTAAAATTTTGTAGATAAATCAATGGAGCTTGTTTCTATGTATATAAAGGCTTTTAGCTATTATCCTTTAACAATAATAGTTAATTCAGTGATTTTGTTTTTGTCAACCATTCAAGGAAACAAAGAAGTTAAGAACAGAGGCATAAAGATATTATGTAGCATTTTTAGTAGAGGTATTTCATACAGCCATTTATTCATAGTAGAGTAATATATATATGTATATATATATATATAAAGTGAGAATATTGAGGAATATAGACAATTGGGTTGTTAGGTCATATTGTAGAGTGGACTAATTTTATTGTATTATATTAATCCTGATCATTTAATTGATGTTCCATTTTTTATTCAATTAGTATCAATCTCCAACAAAATTCATTGATAATATCGTCCAAAATTACTTTAAAGACAACGAGCAAAAACATGTGAACAATGATATTCAAAAGATCAGTAATTACATAATAATCTTAAAAAAAATAAGGTCATAGCAATATCGATAATGAGCAAAGACATTATAATTTTGTTTTATTTTGAGATAGGCTCAACCTTCTTTGTTGTGCTCCATTCAAAAGTTCATGATTGGTTCTATATTTTATATGTTGCGTATTCAATATCATCTGATCGACCAAAACCATAATGCTCTTTGGTTCTCTTTTGAGTACATGTGAGACAATACTTTAAATTGGATCAACAATCTACTTCACAATCTTCTGATATGCTTGACTTAGTTGAGTAAGCTGATTATCTTGAGCTCATTTCTTTTGGTAAAATAATAGCTATCAAACAAAGTTTTAAAAAAAAAAACATTTTAGTGGTTAAGTTAGCACAAAAAGTAGTGAAAAAAAGCTTCGCTTATTATCTAGTATTGGCCACAACATCATCAGTTGTTACTAAAACAATGGTTGCTTTGTTAATTATTTTGCTCAACAATTGGAGTGAATCATTGAACAGTTGGTAGGTATAATATTCAAGATAAGTTGCAAATGAATATATACCATTGATTCATACATACACTAGTAGTTCAACATATGCCAAATATTATGATGGGCAAACTAAAATGAAGAAAGTCAAACTAAAGAAAATTAGGAGTAAAATGAGATTGAAAAGACTTAAGAGGTCATCCACTGTTCAATTTTTGGGGTCACGTTGGAGATCTAATTGCGAAGAAGCCAACTAAGAGAAAATCTCAAATAAAAAAAATAACAAAGCAGGAGACGATGCGGGAAGAGAAAGCTACTGCAGGGGGGAGATTCATGTCATCTGTGTTTTTGTGAAGATGGAAAGAAGATTGATGCATTAAATAAATTTGGGTGTTACAACTGTAAATAATGAAGTTTAGGTGTTAGATATGTAAATAACAAACTATAAAGTGTTATATGTATAAATCCCCCAATTCTTTTTACTGAGAGTAGTTGAGGCTTTATTGCTTCTCTATAACAAGCGAATAAAACCCCTTTGCGAGTAGATTCTGATCTCATTCTTGTTACAAGTGAGTATGACTCTATTGAAGAAGGTTGCTTCCACTTTTCATTAGGCTAAGATTAAAGAGATCTTGGAATTACTCTTCCATCGCGGCTTCCGTATTCTATGGCTGTTGTGGCAGCAACCCTAACTTCACTGTGAGAGTTGCTGAGAAGAGTGATTGCCTCAACTTAGTTAGGAGGAATGAGTTGTGCATCCTACTCGCTCACTTCGGGAACAGGCTTAAGCTCCCGCTGGTGGGTGGATATTTTGGAGATTTTTTGAGTGGTGCCTATCCAGATTGTTCCCAACTCAGTGGCGAGTATTTCCACCTTCGTCCTGTTCTTGGGAGAAGAGGACATTCAGTGGGGTATAAACTTCTTCCGGTGACAATTCATGGTGAAGAGTCACCTAGATAGAACCATGTACTTTTCAACGACTTTGTTGAAAATTCATGGTTTGTAGAATAAGTACAGAAGTGGTGCTTGTAATTTCTTTATGTAAAGAGCACGTCGCCATGGTCAGTGTCGATCATTCCTGTTCTCTATTTGGCGAGTAAGGCGATCAAGCTTGGTAAGATGAGTGCTCAAGAGGAGGCCATGACGAGATTGTAGGGTCGCACTTTGAATGTTTCTCGTTACCTTGGCTTTGGCTGGGTTACTGCTATCCTTGGTGAGTGTTTCTCCATATACTTGCTATTCTCTTTTTTACTATCACAACTTGCCTTCTAATTTTTGTTCTTTTTATTTACTCGCAGAAGAGGCGACTCTGGCACCCTCTGAGCTTTAGCCTTGACATGCTCCAATTCCTCAAGGAAGGAGAGCACGAAATAGGCGAGCGAGCAGTCGACAGTGAGGATGCAGCCTCTCTCAAGGCCGATGAGGAGGAATCCAGAATGAAAGTCGTGAGCTCAACTCCTCCCAATCACCAGTAGAGCAATGAGTTTGAGGAGAAAGACAAGGCGAAGGCTCAGAGAGTAACTTCACTTCAAACTTGTGTGAGCTTACCTGTGAACTTTATGAACCCGGCCCCTCCGTCTTCTCCAAAGAGTTCGATGATCTTTTGGATGACGTTCCCATTGCGTGCTTATCATATACTGTTATGACCGCTCAAGCAATGACATGGTGGTCCACTTGGGGAGTCTGCTAAAAGTTGTTTGAGAAGAGAAAGGAGTTCTACACTAATAAATCCCAAGCTGATGAGTATGAAGAGAAAGTTAACATTTTTTGAAGCCAAGCATAAGGACCTTCAAGTTGAGGGGGCTTGCTAAGAGGAGAAAAAGGTCACTTTGGAGCTTACTTGTTTTGTCGAGGTGAAATGGGAGTTGGAGGAAAAACTCTTTTGTCGCACTAAGAAGTTTTAGAAGAAAGAAGCTGAGTTCGTTGAGTTTTTTGACTCTGATGAGTACCATGAGCTTCTATATTAGAAGTTCAAAGACGACATCAACTTCATTATCACCAAGCTAGTGAAACATGGCCATTTGGATGCCAAGTTTTTGGATTTCTCCAGTGTGGTTGCACTCCTAGACTCTCATGAAGATAATGATGAGGGTAGCATAAGTTGATACATCCTTCCTTCCTTCGTTCTCTCCAAATGTGTTTCTTCTTTTTTTGGCAAGTTGAATGTGTGTACTTTACTTGCTTTACTATAAAGATTATATTATATGAAATGAAAATCATGATTAAATATAATTGTTTGCTCGCTTATTTGACACTCACTTGTCGTTGTATGAATAACTTTGCTCATGACTTATAATATTTTTAATCACCGATCGATTAAGAGAACCTCTCTGGGTAGTCGCGTAAGTATAGCGAGTCTGCTATATTTGCTGGAGTGATACTCGCTTGTTATTGTACCAATAAAGTTGCACATGACTTTAACTCTGCTCATAACTTAGAATATTTTACTCCCCGATCAGTTGAGAGAACCTTTGGTTGGACATTGGTTGTGCAGTTTTATAAGAGGTTGCATAATACCTTATTGCTAGCTAAAAGACTTAACTTTGACTTGCCAATTGTTCTTTTGTCCCCAACTAGGAGAGTTTATTTTTTTGAATTTAGTTGTTGATCTCACGGGTGTCAGTCTTACATTATAGTCGCCAACCGCATAGAGAGTTGGTTTTTTTTTGAGTTTAGTTGCTAACCTCATGGAATTAAGCAAGTTGCTAAAAATGTGCTTGGAGAATCAAAAGGAAAATCTTCTTTTAATAAAAATAGTTGGTGGTGGAGTCAGAGTGTGCAAGAAAAGATAAGAAATAAGAAGCGTTATAAAACTTGGTTTAGATGTAAATTGAGAATTGGGAAAGACATAAAGTGGCGTAGAGATTAAAGCGATATATGATCTGAAAATTTAGCTTTTAGTGATTTATACTGATAGATTAGATACCAAAGAAGGTGAAAGATGTATGTATAAGTTAAGAAAGTGATAGGAGAAGTAAATACCTAGTTCAAGTGAGGTGTATTAAGGATGCAAATAATAAAGTGCTTTTCTTAGAAAATGATATTGAAAATATATGGATGAGATATTTTGATAAACTTTTCAATGAAGGATCTGATATGATTGATTTTAGCAACCTTAATACCCTAAACAAAAAGAAAGAATTTTGTTTTTATCGTCGTATTAGTAAATCTGATGTTAGAGAAGATTTAAAGAAAATGAAATGTGGAAAAACAGTAAGACCTGATGATATTTCAATAGAAGTGTGAAAGTGTTTAGGAGATAAAGGAATTTCTTGGCTTACAAATCTTTTTAATGTTATTTTAAAGATTAAAAAGATGTCAGATGAGTGGTGGAAGAATTTGTTGGTTCCTATATTTAAGAATAAAGGTGATGCACAAGAGTGTGCAAATTATTGAGGAATTAAGTTAATGTGTTATACATTAAAATTATGGGAGAGAGTAATTGAGCATAGGTTACGATGTAATACAAAAGTTTCTCACATTCAGTTTGGTTTCATACCAGGTAGATCTGCTATGGATGCTATACATTTGTTAAGAGGTTTGATGGAGAAGTATAGAGAATGTAAGGAGGATCTACATATGATATTTATTGATTTAGACAAAGCTTATGATAAAGTTTCAAGAGATGTTCTTTGGAGAGTTCTAGAACATAAAGGAGTTAATATTGGTTATATTCAACTCATTAAGGATATGTATACTAGAGCATTACTTGTGTCCAAACACAAGGAGAATTGACAAATATTTTCCTATTTCAGTTGAATTGCATCAAGGATCGACTTTAAGCCCTTATCTTTTTGCTTTAGTTATGGATGTTCTTACTAGGCATTTATAAGAAGATGTATCTTAGTGTATGCTTTTTGCTGATGACATTCTTCTTGTTGATAAGAGTAGAGAGGGAGTCCAAGAGAAACTTGAATTATGGAGGTCAACATTAGAGTCTAAAAGTTTTCGTTTAAGTAGATCTAAAATTGAATATATGGAGCGCAATTTTAGTTGTAGAAGTTATAATGATAGTGTTGTGACATTAGGTGAACAAGTCATTAATAAAAGTGAGCGATTCAGATATTTAGGCTCTATTGTTCAAAATGATGGTGAAATAGATGGAGATTTTATTAGTAGAATTCAAGTTGGATGGTTGAAGTGGAGGAATGCATTTGGCCTGCTGTGTGATAGAAAAATTCCACTTAAACTTAAGGGAAAATTTTATAAGATGGTGGTAAGACACGCAATGACTTATAGTGCGAATGTTGGCCAATAAAAGAAAGCATAAGACTAAGTTATGTGTTACGAGAGATGAGGATGCTCAGGTGGATGAGTGGCTTTACTCTTAGAGATAAAATGCAAAATGAGTATGTTCGGAAAAAGTTGGAGTAGCTCCAGTGGCAGATAAGATTAGAGAGTCGCCTTAGATGGTTTGGCCACATAAAGCGTCGGCCGTCTGATGACCCAGTTAGGAGAGTAGATGCATTAGATTTGCCTTATGTTAAGAAAGGTAGAGGTAGACCTAAAAAGACTTGGTTAAGATGTATAAAAAATGACCTTAGTATACTTGAATTAAATGAGAGAACACAATGGAGACGAAGGATTCATGTAGCTGACCCCACTTAGTGGGATAAAGGCTTGTTGTTGTTGTTGCTGAACTCATGGAGTGTCAGTCATACACTATAGTCGCCAACCGCATTAAGTGTTGATCTTTAAGTTGCCAACTAGGAGAGTTGGTATTTTTTGAGTTTAGTTGCCAGCCTCATTGAATGTCAGCCTTACACTATAATCACCAATCGCACAAAGTGTTAGTCTTTAAGTTGCCAACTAGGAGAGTTGGTCTTTTTGAGTTTAGTTGTTGACATCATGGGGTGTCGGTCTTGCACTATTGATTTTGTAGAGTAAGTTCGACTTGAGGGTTGTTTGTTCAATTTTGGTATTCTCTGGCCATGGATCTTCTACTTAGGCTTTCGCCTCTTGCTGAGTGGGACCTTTTCACACACAAAATATCCTTAGTTATTGCGCAACTCCCCAAGTGCAAGTTTTACCATTTAGGGCCCGTTTGGGGCTGCGTCATAGGTCATCGCATTCTAAACCGCGATGTGACGTTTTTCTTAGAGGCGGCTGCGCTGTTCAGCGTTTGGTTCGAAAATCCCATTTTCTAACCGAGGGCCTTTGATCGCGTTCCTCTTTTTATCCCACGGATTTCCCTCTCCTCACTGCCTTCTCTTACGCCCTCTTTCAAAACGGGCCCTAAATCTCTCTTTCCCTCACCTTCTTGTGCATCCTCTCTTCTTTTTTGCTTTCCTCCAACGCTAAACTCTAACCCTAATCACAACCCAGTGGTTCTTCTGCTATTACGATAATGGCTGCGATCAGAGATAGACGTCATAATTGGGACTGAGGAGATAGTGGGGAATGGGGAAAATCGAGGAGGAGCAAGTGTTCAACAATGTGGCTGCATCGCCCGAGCTAGTGCTGGAAAATGCTGCTCGGAGGTGTCCCATAGGCTAGTCGGTCTGCAGAATCGTAAGTTTCATTTTGGTGTATTCATGAGTATTGTTGTGGGATTCCATTGGTGTCAGCTTTGCCTGTTGTAAACCTATTTCGAATTCATTTCACTGTTTTTTGAACTTTTGTCCTGCCTTTTGAGGCTTTGATTCTTGGCCATGCATACGTTTCGAAGAGTAAGTGGCTCCTTTTTGCTGGATTGATTGTGTACATGGTTGCTGATCAATAAGTGTTATTTGCTATGTTGCCAGTGACCCAGTTTCAAATAGCATCGAGCTCCGATTTCGGTAAAAAATTTACTTTTGTCTTGTGTGTGAGGTTTTGCTTGTTTAAGGTTGACCATAGTCATAGCTTGCTGCAAAGTTGGATGGGGATTTTGAGTAATTTCTACAATGTCCTATGCATTGTATTTGAGTTGAATCTATAGAATTCATGGAAATGTGCATCCTCAGTTGATTTATGCTTTTGAATTGTTGTGGGGAATGACCTTTTCTGTAAGTAATCTATCACAAAGTGTTATTTATTAAGTAGTATTTTTTATTAAGTGATGTATAATCTCTTAATATAATTTAGTTGACTTGTTACTATACATGAGTATTAGATATCCTATTTTTCTTCATTCTATTTCATATTATTCAGCTCATATGCTCATAGGGATATTTTAGTCTTTTCTCGCTTGTAGTATAGATTTTCCGAGTTTTAAGCAGTCACTTGGCTTATGATAACAATTTTACTTAAATAACTCCATACAACTTCCGCATGCAAATAGTCGTCCCAAATTGGCCCTTAGTATCTGAGTATGCTCCTTTGATAGCATCCATTATCCTACGAGTTAACTCATTTAACGAGCAAAATATAAAAAATTTATTATTGAAAATTGTAAGATATATACTATTCAAAACTAGTAAAGCGAGTACAAACTAGAGGGATTTCCCTTAAGGATAAAACTTCTTCAAGTCTCTAGAATTTCATGTTCTTGTTATGTCTTCGCACAAATGAGATTGTAGTTGGTATGTGCCAGGGCCGACTTGATCCTTGATTATGAAAGTCCCATCCCAGTTGTGGACGAGCTTGTCTAGAATATTTTGCCGAGTAGTGTCATCTACCTTCTTTAGTACTAGGTCGTCGCTCTTGTAATGCTTCTCCTTCACATAATGGTTGTAGTATTTAGCCATTTGCCTTTTTGTTTCTTTTTGTCTAAGTGATGCTTCAATTCTTAGTTTTTGAGTATGTTAAGTGTGTCTTCTATAGCGCTTTACTCCACTAGCCGTCTTCACCTTCCATTATATCCTTCGTTAGGACTCTTTGGCTTTGGACTTCATACTCGACTGATAGGATGGCTTTTATGCCATGCGATAATATGAATGACGAGTGTCCTGTCGCATTAGTGGGAGTCATTCTAAGCGCCTAGAGTATTGCGGGTAATATGTCTACCTATTTATCCTTGGCGCCTTCGACCTTCTTCTTGAGCAAATTGAGGATCTTCTTGTTAATGGCTTTAACCTATCCGTTACTTTGCGGGTGATGTACTGCTGTGAATTTCAGCTTGACTCCTTGAGATTTGCAGAATTCCTTTAGGCCTCCTTCAGCGAATTGAGGCTTATTATCGGTGATCACCACTAGCAACCCATACCTATAAATAATGTCAGTCTAAATAAAGTTTTTTATTACTTGAAAAGTTATCTTTGCGAGTGGTTTTACTTTGATCAACTTGCTAAAATAGTCAACCATGACTAAGATGAACTTTCTCTGTTTGCTAGCAATTACAAGTGACCTATCAAATCCATCCCCCAAATAGCGAATGGCCAAGGACTGGTGATGGGTTACAAAATTTGTGATGGCTGCTGCTAGAGTATTGCGAACTTTTAGCACTATACACATCTCGTGAACTCTGCAGCATCCTTTTTGAGCGTGGGCTAGAAATATTCTTGTCTTAAGATTCTGTGGGCGAGTGTCCTTCTTCTTGAATGGTTGCCGTACTCACCATAATATATTTTTTCAGAGACCTTCCTTTGTTTAGGCTCTCTCACACATCTGAGATTAAGCGAGGTCGTTGACTTTCAAAATAATTTTTCTCTTATCAATAGGTATTTGACTACCCTGATTTGAACCTCGTCAAATCTTTCATCATTTTTTGATTTCTCTAGTTTGTAAGTAATTCTTGATAAGGTTAGCCTAGCTTGACGAGCGTTTATACTAAACTTGAATTAGGTTTTTTGCGAGTTGAATTATCGCATGCTCCCCGAGTCCGTTAGCTCAGGATAATAGATAAGTGAGTTGGTTTTCGTCTCTAGGAATTTGTTCGATCCTGAAATATTCTAGTTGCTTAATTTCTGCTTTTACTTTAAGTAAATATTTTAGCAAAGACTTGTCTTAGATTTTATATTCTCCATTAACTTATCTTACTACAAGTGAGTTTGAATAAGCTATACTACATATGTGGCTCTTAGTCCCATAGCAAATCTTAGCCCGACGAGTAAAGTTTCAAACTTGGCTTGATTATTCATCACCTTGAAGTCGAATTTGATTGAATATGTTATTGTGATTCTTGTTGGACTTTTTAACAGTATGCCCACGTCCATTATTGACTCGCTAGATTAACCGTCAACGTATAGTCACCATAAGGGTTCCGGGTTGATGAGGATATCTTGTGAGCTACTAAAATTACTAGGAAATCCATGAGTGCTTGGTCTTTGTTCGTGGTTCAAGGCGAGTATGATATGCCAAACTCACTCAACTTACAGACCATTTCAATAATCTTACCGAATGATTAGGCTTAGCAAGTACACATTTGAGCGGGTTATTAGTTACAACTTATATGGAGTGTGCTCGGAAGTAAGGTCATAATTGTCTGGCCGAGGTGATAATTGTGAGTGCAAGCTTCTTTATAAAGGGTAGTTCAGCTCGGCACCTCACAAAGATTTGCTGACATAATTTATGAGTCATTGTTTTTCACCTTATTTGATAATGATTGAACTAAATGAGTCTTCTTCCACTCCTAAGTACAACAATAAATATTTTCCCTCCTTTGGGCTCTGTAACAAAAGAGGTGATGTGAGTAGAGCCTTTAAGTCATTAAAGGATTTTTTACATTTTAGAGTCCACTCTAATGTCTTTGCTCCTTTAAGAACTTTGAGAAACGGCGAGCATCGCGCCTTACCTTTGAGATGAATTTGTTAATCCTGCTACTTGCCCAGTAAGTTGTCGTGCCTTTTTTACATTTCTAGATGCGGACATGTCGAGTTTAGCCTTCATTTTATCTAGATTTGCCTTTATGTCTTTAGGGGTAATGAGAAATCTCAAAAATTTCTCTGCATCTGCACCAAAAATACATTTTAGAGATTTAATGCACATATTGTACTTTTTCAATGCAGTGAATATCTTTTCATGGTCTTGGATGTGTTCTACTGGCGACTTGCTTTTGTCTAGCAAATCATCTACATAGATTTCCACATTTGTCCCTTTCTACTTCTTGAATATTCGGTCCACTTGCTTTTGGAAAGTCACCTTTGTATTTTTCAGTCCGAAGGGCATAACTTGATAGCACTATAATCTTTCATTAGTAATAAATATTGTTTTTTCAGAATCTGCAAGGTGCATTTGAATTTGATGATATCCCGAGAATGCGTTTAGGAAACTTATCAGCGAGTAACCAGCTGTCGAGTCAACAATCTTGTCTATCTATGGGAGAGGATACCTATCCTTTGGACACGTTGAGTTTAGATTAGTGAATTCGATACACATCCTCCATTTGCTACCTGACCTCTGCAACATTACCATGTTGGATACCCATTCTGGGTATTGAGCCTCTCTAATGAAGTTAGTTTCAAACAACTTGGTGATCTCTTCCTTAATAGGCTCGATGAGTATGCTCGCTGTTTTCCTCATTTTCTGCTTGACGGGTTGCCTGTCTGTGTGAACGCTTAGGTGATGACAAGTAGTGCTGATATCTATGATTGGCATCTCCACTGTCGTTCAAGAGAATACATCTAAATTGTTCAAGAGAGTTCGGATGAGAGTTTCTTTATGCTCAGGACAAAAAGCCGAGTTGATTTTTAATATTCGCCCATTCCCTTGCATGGCCGAAATTTTCTCTATCTCTTGAAGAACTTCAATTCTTGTTTGCCCAATATCCAGCTGTAATACTTCATCTTCTTTATTCGATCTGCCAATGGCTTTCAAGTAGCATGCACATAACTGGTTGAGTTTTTCTCTGACAGTAATCTCTTCTCCTTTAGTGGAGAATTTAACGGCTACATGATACGTTGACATCACGCTTTGAATGTATTGAGTGAAAGTTGGCCAAAGATAGCATTGTAAGTAGTATGGCCTTTACTACAATGAAGTTGGTCATGGCTGTGAATTATTTCTTGCCCTCTCCCCAAGTGATGGGGAGTGTAATCATACGTTTGGTTTTTCTCCGCTTTCCCGAGAAATCATAGAGTGATCCTTTTGTAGGTGCGGGTTTAGAATTCGCCAGACTCAACTTGTTGAAGAACAATTTTAAAATAATATTGGCTGAGCTCCTCGTGTCAATCAAAATACTTCCCACTTAATAGTTGGCGATCATGACTATTACCACGACTGTGTCATTGTAGGGGTTCCTAATAGCAGTTTATTCCTTTCTAAAAAACTCACTGGGATGATGGTCTTAGATAGTGCTTGCATTTTGGCGGTTGAGTTTACTTTTCCAAACTACAACTTTTTCATACTCGCCTTTTGAAGGGCTCTCCATCATTCCCAATGACTTTAGCGATATAAACAATGTGCAGGTACGGGTTCATTGTCAGCTTTGACAACTTATTTATCTTTCCTCCTCATGAACTCCTTGAGTTTCTCCGCCTTTATTAACTCATCCATTAAGCTCTTCAAATGGCAACATTCTTCAATGGCATAGACATGATCACAATGATAAGTGCAATATCTTGATCGGTCGTGCACTCTATCAGCCTTCATGGGTGGCGGGCATTTGAAATATTCTTTGTTTTGAATTGCCTCTATTAGCTCGGTCATTCCCTCTAAGAGGAGTTGATATAGTAGATTGTATATAGTCAGCTCCTAGATAGTGAGTTGTTGGGTTTCTGAAGCCCTGCCTTGGTACTTTTGGTCGCCTCCTCTTATCCATTCTTCGCTTTTAATACCCATTATTGGGTAATTGCTCCGAAGATCTTTTTAGCGAGTCTTTAGTTCATCACTTAATTGTATTCTTTAGCATTCACATGGTTATTCGCCAGCTCTAGCAAATCAACAAGTGTCTTAGGTTGTTGGAGCCCCAAGGCATACTTAAAGGACTCCTTTTTCATGTCTTGAGTGAGTACTGCTTGGAGGACTATAGGACTTCCAACATTTTTTGCTGGAAGTGAGTAATAAACTTTCTTAAGGGCTCGTCGGGTTTCTACCTCATCTGTAGTAAAGCTTGTGAACTCTTCAGTGATTTTTGAGCACTAGCAAATTTTGCAGTGAATATTTTTTTGAAGTCAGCAAATGATGTTATAATTTCTAAAGGAAGGTGCGAGAACCATCTAAGGGCCGACTTTTTGATGGTGGTAAAGAAAAGTCGGCATGTCATCGCATCACCCAAGTCCAGTAGTGATGTGGTCGACTCAAAATACGCTATATGGTCGGTTAGATCTATTCAACCTTTGTATGATTCACGATGTGGGATCTTGAACCTGTGATGAGGGCTAGCTTCAGGGATCTTCATGGAGAAAGCATTGGTTGGCTGCGATTGCTTTTTTGACACATCCACTTCTTCACCTGTGTCAGATTTCTCATCAGAGTTGGGAATCTTAGATGGATAAGAGTTGGGGACCTTAGATGAGTTTCTTTTTTCTCGGCGAGCTTTGCGAGTAGCCGATCTCGTGGATCCTTCGTTCTCTTTCGCTTTGGGTTTTTAATATGTGGTTTCTCTATGGTCATTTGTACAAGGTGAGTGATTCTATCTTTCATGTCTCATAAATCTTGATGTGTTGCGAATTGTTGGGCATTATGCTCCATGTCCATTGAGTGATCACATGTTGAGGATCCCATTTCACTTTTTATCTGGTTTCTGGTTCTTATGCTCATCCACTCTCACTGTACTTAAAAGAATGTTGAAATCAAATTTGTCTATGGATGGAGGAGGAATCTTCTGAGATACATGGGAAAGAAGATTAGACATAAATATTGTAAATAGGAAGACAGGAAAGTAATGAAATGCAAGAGAAATAATAATTTTTATTCCTAAAGATCGAAGTACAAAGACTAATGGGTGACTATACATAGAAAGTACATATAAAGTAAATTGAGTACAAGAGGATACCCGCCTAGGTTGATGGCAAGTATATTTGTGAGCGGATATATTTTTAGCAGACAACAAGGGCGAGTAGCCCATCGTTGTGTGAGTACACGAGTATGGATTGGGCAAAGAAGAGTAGCCGCCTTATTCTTTTAAGTATTCGCCCATTACTGGCGAGTTGATTCAGGCTTTGTACTTTGGGTCATTATTCTCTAAGTCCTTGACTTGTGGGTTTAAGTTGATATTCCTTTGTCGGATACACCTTCTAGTGAATGTACTTATTCTAATAGCCTTTGTTATCGAGTAATCTTTATGGCAAGTATACTTATTATGTAAATAAATTCGTCAAGTTGTTTGAGTCTGTCCGCATACTTTAGGTATGCAACTTGTATTGTTCTTTTGATTCAATTCATGTTTGTTTCTTGGCTTGAAAACTTTTCATTCTCAATATTTTTATTTATTACAAAGCTTATTATAGTTGTTAGAATTAAATGAGAATTTGACACTTAATAGGACACAATGGAGAAGGATTTATGTAGCCGACCTCACATAGTGGGATAAATGCTTGCTATTATTGTTGCTGCTATAAAACTTATCATGAAAATGAACTTCGTGGTATGTCTTAGGAAAAAACTTAAATCAAAATACTGTTTTTTTAGTTCTCTCTGAAACAATATCACTTAGTTTACTTTGTTTTCAGATTCACACTTAAAACTAAACACTGAAAAAAAACCTTTCAATGCACGAAAAAAATCCTAATGAAAAATGTGGTGGATGCCACAGCGTGCATTAGTTTTTGCCAAATGACGACACTGACTCAGCTTCCACTTGTATTGCGTGGTAGATGAAAATCTTCGAAGTTGGAAGTTCTAAAATAAAAACAAAAATAAAAATAATTTTTTTGCAGGTGTGACCGCATTATATCGTTTGGTAAAGGCATAAGGCTACTGGATTACAAAAGAACTGAACTAATGCTTTCCGATCACCGCCCGGTGACTGCAATTTTCATGGTTGATATTGAAATGCTTTCTCGTAGAAAGCTACAAAAGGCCCTTACTTTCACTGATGCTGAAATAGAGGAAGGAGATAATTTGTCGGATGAAGATGTAGATGATGATATTAGTCAATTGAGACTAGGAAAGGCAAGTTTTCTTCTCAGAAAGAAATGTGATTTGAGTTAAAACTATCACTTATAAGCAATCATCATCATTATGTAGCCTTAGCCAAACTACTCGGAACCTGCCTTACTAATTCTCATTCTTTTTGATAATGTTGATTGTATAAAATTTTATCATTAACCTCATTTTGTTCTTTTTAATCCGGCATTAGTTTTAGAGTATAATTTCAACTTTTTGTTATATATCTGAAGCCAACCCATATTTTCCAATCAATATCCTTATTCCTTTATATAATCAGTTCAAAATATCGAAATTTATGACATCTAAATATTTTATTATTTTTAATAACATTAAATGATAATTAAGGTTTCTTGTTTTCTTCGTTGCAATAGCTCCTAGTAAGATTCTTTACTTTCTGATTACTTTTGTAGGAAATCACTCAGCAGCAGGATTGGCTTAGGTGAGTATGAAATGCCTTCAGTATTGAAGATTAGAATCTTCAGCAATGAAAATTTTCCATACCTATGAGATCTGCTCGCCTACGAAGATATGCATTGCAAATGCAATATGTTTACTCTGATCCATTGGTGTTCTGCAGTTTTTTTTTTTTTTTTTGGTCTTTTTAATTTCCCAATAGTTTTTTTGTATATATATTTATGATGGTACAACTTAAAAAATATCTTGTCCCTTCTTTCTCAATTTGGATTTGATTTCTCTGAATTCCTGTAGATAAGAAAACTCAAACGCAGCCAAAAACACGGTTGGTCAGAGTAACTAACGTTGAAAGCATGGCTAGGCTACCGTGATGGCTCTCAGATGGGAGAATGGCAGTCTTTTTTTGTTTCTTTTAATGTATCAGCTGTGCTGTTTTTATATAAAAACTGATGACAAATATGCAAGAACAAATTATTGTAGTAATTATCCGAAAAAGATAATTTAGATAAATTCAAAATCCTAATAACCCTATGTTTATGCTACATCAATTCTCTTAAATTTTCTTTCAGGATATACGTCTATATTTGCTATTTCAAGTTGCATTGGTAATGATTTAGCTCATTAAATTTGCTATTTCTATAGTTTTATAGGTTTCCTGTATTGTTTTGATCTGTATTAACTTTTTTAAAAAAGTTAACTAAACAATTGCTCTATCATTATAAATTTATGATGGATATAGTATATTTAAAAAATTTTTAATATGTAGGTACATAGAAATTTGGTTTGTTTCTATGGACTACAGGAGGTTCAATGTTTTCCATAGTTTTAGGAGTTATTTATAGCACTTAAAATATCTTTATTTATATATATTTCACATCTGAAACACGATATTTAACACCCTAAAATAGCAATCGCTCACAATTAACACTAAAAAATTGTCAGCCCTTGTGAAGCTGCATTTCGGGGTTGTGATGACTCGATTTTTCTTGATGACATCAGAACGTTCACAGGTGAAGAGAATGCATTCCCCAACAAAAATCTGAACAGAGGATTTGAGTTCATTGATGTCATCTAATCTAGAGCATAGGCCTTCTTGAATGCAATCATATCCTGCTCTGCCATTCTGGCTCTACCATCTTGAGATGGTGATGATGACAGTTTTGGTGGAGGTGACAGGAAGGGAAATAGAGAACAACCGACGAATGTAATTATCATCTAGATCGATTTCTTATTTTATTTTGAAGTTGGAGTTTTCGAGTAGGACTTCGACACGGAGGAGGCCAGGATAGCAGATGGCGATCTTGTGGAGCGCAGCCCAGCCTTTGTTGGAGATTAGGGATGGCAAGGAAAGGAAGCACTTGTCTGAGTCTTGTGGGAGGCGAAGTGGGTGGAGACATTGCGTTAAGAGAGAGGCGATGCGGGTAGAGACACAGGCGGGTTGGGCCCAGTCTCATGCGTCCTACTCTTGTTTTGTGAAGAAGTTGAGGATGATATCATTTAAATTGAACTATTTATTGCCTAGGTACCCAATTATGGTTTTTAGGTGCCAGACCCATAAGCTGGAAATACTTGTAGA
Source organism: Cymbidium sinense (assembly GCA_021442155.1). Taxonomy (NCBI): domain Eukaryota; kingdom Viridiplantae; phylum Streptophyta; class Magnoliopsida; order Asparagales; family Orchidaceae; genus Cymbidium; species Cymbidium sinense. Next base: position 139,983,388 of record CM038218.1, on the reverse strand, counting down.
TAGGGAGCTTAGTGTCTAAGCACCGGCCTAGCTGCAACTACGATTTGACCAAAGTTCTCATGAATTTTATAACCTATTTAAGAGATTTTAATGTAGCCCTATAAACAAATTATGTGGACAAATTTAGAGATTTCTTTATAAGTGTTAAAATTATAAACTTTTTTTATATAATTTTAATACTTTTATTATGTATTTTTATGTTAAAATGTGTTTATTTTAAGTATATTTTATATTGTAATAGAAAAATTATTAAAAAAAAGAAAAAAAAGGCATAGTGCCTAGGCATTACAAAAGTAGTTTCATTGCACTATAAATGGCCTAAATTGATGCATTTTTTTAGCAAGGTCAACGCTTAGGCACTATATCATTAGTGTCGTGGTATCATATTAGACTCATTTTGAGATAGTTTTACAGCAAGTTCAACGTCGTAGCGCTGTATTAAAGAAAAAAATGTGAAGGTGAAGTAGTAAGCATAGCGCCATAACATCGGATCAACAATGCCACTTCTAATACTACGATCTGATAGAATAGATTTGTGATAGTTAAATGATGATTTTGAACAATTTTTGAGGTTGTTATGGCAGGAGTGTTTGGATAATTGACCATGGTTATATCTAAGCTATATATAGGGTTAATTACCAAGAGAGAGGGATTTTTTTTCAATTTTTTTTAATTTTTTTTGGCAAGAGGTGAGTGTGTGTGTGTGTGTTTTTGTGAAGCATTTGGAGAGTGAAACTCCAAATGCAATGAGAGTGTTGTAAGGCTAGTGTGAAAGTGTTTTCTTAAGCAAGAGATAGAGAAGGATATCAACAACCAAGAATTTTCAGTGGGGGATGCTCAGCATTTACACGAGAAAGTAGTAGAGGATTGTGAGGAGTGGACTTAGAAGATCTACTCAGTGTGCTCTTTCCTTTCTTCTTTGGTTATTCTACATTTTATTTTTTTATGTTTAATATGATTTTCTTCTTTCTCTTTATTATGCAACACTAATATATAAAATGCTTTGAATTTATGTGAACTTTTGAGATGTTTGTGTTCTATTAAACTTTGTTGTGGATTAATATATAAAAACTATGTGTTTTTAATGAAAATGTGTTTTGCTTCTTTCCGTGCTTCATCTACTTTTAATTTGGTCAATTGCAAAGTTAAAAATAAGTCTGATAGAGAGATATAAATAAAATCCTAGAAGAACAAGTAAGAAAAAGACATATAAATGTACTAAATAATCATTAATGTGTTAGATAGTCTAGGGTCTCTAAATAGCTATTAAATATATGATCACTTTTAGAACTTGAAATTGTTTAATGAGAAATATGGGTAAAGCAATCAATCAAATTTACTTGACACTAGGTAGAAAATTAGATAAATGGATTGGTTTGGTTATACATGTCTAGAGATAGAGAGTATACTACTTTTTCTCTTAGTTGGCACTACAAGTTTTAAATTAATCCACTATATAGTTTAATATAATAAATAGTTTAAAAATTTTATAAATTTAGAGTACTCCTTTATTGAAAAAAGATATCTATATTTTTTTATAAAAATCTAAAAATATAAAAATTAGTTTTTTTATTATCTTGCAAAATATTAGATAGTAACTTTAATTAAGAACTTATATTTTATTGGATAAAAATTAGGTTTAAAAAAGTAGTACTTAACTTACTGTAAATTAATATATATTTTTACTCTAATCATCGTGGGAACGATACTGTACTCATTTTATATTACTTGATTCTATACGTACACTTATGTATAAGGTTTAAAAGTATCGACCAATTCTCCGACTATTATTCAACCCTTTCTCATAGATGCTTAGAGGGTTTAAGAGGTGAAATTATGGAGGCTACTTTAAAATCTTTGGAGAAGCTAATAGGAGAGATTTTAAGGGCAAGGAGCCAAGGTAGTGGAGATGACCTTTTTTATGTTTTCACTTGAGTTTTGTCTTCTTCTCTCCCTTTTCTTTTATTATATCAATAACCATGTATAAGTTTTCAATGAGTTTTTTACTTTTCCATGGACTAAACTTACCTTTTAGGGGGTGAGATGTAACCACATTGATTTTGTTTTAGTTTTGATTTAAAGAACATTGAAACTTTATTTTCCTTAACACTGTCAATTTTATTTTAGGTTTTCACACTTATTAACTTGACTAACTATCTTTTAATAATTTATGGGGTCTTTTGAAAAGGAAAGAAAGAGGATGGACTCATCATGGACAAAATATCATGGTTTAAGGTCGTAGGTTAGAGATAATTGCGACAAAGCTATGTAGTTCATATTGAGATTCTAAGAGCATTAATAAATTTTTCTTATATTGAATTTATCAACAAGAGATAGATAGGTTGTGCGAGGAAAATAATAATCTTAGGCTTTTGATAGAAAGGTTGCAGCCTAGTTGATCAGGCTTCAGTAAAAAGTTACATCTTATTTAATGAAAGTCATAATCACATAAAATAGTATTGATGAATCTTAATTGCTAGGTTTATTCATATTGAGATCTTCCATAAAAAAATATTTCCTTAATTAATTAGCTTTTTAGAAGATTTATGAGTAGAATTTCGTTTTGCCTCAACACCTTAATTTGACCATCCAAATAATAGTTAAGCAATCTATTTTTGGTAATTGATGTGCAATTCTCATGAAATGATACTCCACTCACTCCTTATTGCTTAAGGAGATCAAGTGCTCCTACATGTATGGATTGCTTTAGTTGCATCATGATTTTAACATTATTGTTAGGGATTACAATGCCAATATTAACACAAAGTTATTTTTTTTTATTACCTAGCTCAATTTTTTTTACTTTTTATTAATTTTTTTACATTATTATTAGGGATTACAATGACAAGACAAAAGCAACAAAAATGGACAACTTAGTTGATAAAATAGGCATGGTCATGAGTGTTAAAGCATCGAGAGACTATGCACTTTCTAAAATGCATGGCATCCTCTAGTCTACAATCATCCCTAGTGTACATGCAAATAACTTTGAAATTAGGTTTACCACTACACGGATGATTGAGAACTCCTAATTTGTGAGCTTGTGAACTAGAGACCCTAATGTTAACCTCATGAGCCTTGACATAATATTCTAAGTTTTGATGACCACAAATATTTATGGTTAGAAAATTATTATTATTGATCTATTGTGTGTGTAATCTGTGTTAAGCTTTCAATGTAGAACTTACAATTATGTAGTTTAATCAAGCTTCACTATGAGCGCATGAACAATTGATGATTTTCAAAAAGCTTGATCAAGAAAGAGCACATGAAGAATGTAAATGAGGAATGATTGATACTAAAAGACTCAAGTCAAGTTCAAGTGTTGTATTGCCATATATGATCTTTTTTTATATAAATTTTGTCTTCATGTATTTGACATGTAAATGATGAAAATAATCAAGCACACAAACATCTTAGAGAATAAAATTAATTTTAGTTATTAAAACTTTTAGGGAAATCATATTGTTCGATTCTTATCACATTGGATGATTGTCCATATTTGCTAATTAATTTTAACTATCATAATTAAGTCAACTTTTTGAAAATTATGACATTTTAACTAATTGTATAGGATGATCATGATCTTATTATATGATTATCCATTTTTGCTAATTATTTAAGCTATCAGGATTAAGTCAGTTAATTATAAATTATGCATAATTTTGATGGATCTTATAGTGCGATTTTATTTTATAATTACCTGATTTTAATCTAGAATTAGAGGGATTCAATTATTGAGAAATTTTTCTTAATATGTTCATACTGTACGATGAGATCATATAAGACAAACAAATAGATAGCTATAGTTTGCACTACTCTTATGGTACAAACCTTTTTCGTCTATTATGAATAGTGATAGTTTATGGGCCGATTGTATTGTCTAGAGTCCTTAACATTAGAAAAATGAACTAATCATATAATATGATATTGAATCATATAGTATGATTGAACTGATTTTTCCAAATTTAATTATTTTATTATTTATTCAATTTCCTCCTTATACCCCCCTTTTGAGGTCTAACTTGAACATCTTGAATGTGAAAAAAATATCAGGGGAGGCTTAGGAAAGAGTTCTTTTCTTTTCTCTTCTTTTCACTTCAAGGAATTTTGTTGGTAAAGTTGCACTTTGCTTTTGGTTGTTTATTTCTCATTCACTTTGCCTTTGTATTTTGTGCTTTAACTTGAGAGTTTATTCTTTTCAAAACTTCTTTAAAGCTTTGTATTTGAGAGATGATTTTCTTTATACCTTGGAGAGGTAGTGGCATCCATCTTGCTTTGAAGGAGAAGGGAGCGGTGTGGTGTTTTTATTTGGAGTTGTAGGGATACTATACAGATCTTATTGAAATGTTTGAATACGACATCAAGGAATGATGTAATACCTCGAAAGATAGAAATATCATCTTACAATAGACTCAATCATCTAATAAGGGCTCCTAAGGCAGATGGGTTTATGTGTACTAGAGATCTTTTGCCTATGTTATATGAATGAAGTAAATCAGAGTTTCTTTTAAGCTAGGTTCATTAGTTCCCTAGGAGGCAAGCCCTCATAGTTAATTACACTTTAGAAAATGGAGATCTCCAAAGAATACTCTTGATTAAAATAGTCAACTAATGTATATAAAGATTTTAAAGTTTTGATATCAAATGGTTGGTAGTTATTAAAAAATTAAGTGGGAAGACTCAACATAGGAAGAGTTCTTAATGAATTTCAAAGGAGGATGAGTATGAAGCACTCATGATACTAGGAAATCTAGTGAGTGCTTCAATCTATCCTATAATGAGACTTTATTTTTAAGGGAGAATATTATATTTATTTGAGTTAGCATTTTATTAGAGTCTAGGATTTAGATTTCAACAAATAGTTGTTGACCTCACTTTTGGAGTGAGGATTCATTCTCCTATATTAGACTTAAGAGTCTTATAGACACTAGAATCTCTTTAGTCATAGTGATTAGGTGATCACTAAACCTAAGCCTAGAGACTTAGGAAGGTGTATCACAGGTTTAGGCTATACCTTTGGACCAAGGGAACCTACCTATTCTATGGCCTAACCCATGACCTATGCTTATCCATTCATGAAAATCAGCCTCAAACCAATATAATCAAACCCCAATTGAATCCTATTTCATATCTAAGCTCCAAGCCAAAATGACTTGAACTCAAACCCATCTTAATCCCATGATCCAATATTATGGACTAATCCCAAAGCTCCTTCAATTAAACCAAACCCAATTGATTCTCACAAAAGCATTCCAACCATTTAATACATTGTTTCAAACTCTTCCAAAATCTACAATCAAATCAAGCCAATAAAGTCAATCAAGCCAATTAAACCAAATCAACCAAAATCAACTTTACTTTGCCCATTTGACCTAAATGACCCATATGAGCCAAAATCCAATTAAATCCAAATCAATTGCAATCAAAGCCATCAATCAATCCTAGATTTATTATCAAACTCAATTCAACCAAATTAAACCCAAAGCAACCCAATTGACCCATTTGGTTTACTTAACCCAAAGTGACCTAAAGATCTCATTTGATCCAAACTCCAATCCAACCCAAATTGGATTGAACCAACCCATTAAATACCTTCTACAATGATTGATGATCACCCTTGATTGTCCAATTACAATCAATTGGGTCAAACCAAACCCAATTGGACCCTTGACCTAAGCTAACCCAATTAGCCTATATGAACCAAATTGAACAAAACTTCATTCTAAACTAAATTGATTAAAATCAATGCATTCAATCAATCATAAATTATTCCTTGAATATGATTCAACCATCAATCAAGCCAAACTAAGTCCAATTGGACCTTTGACCTAATTTGACCTAAAAGGCCAAATTGAGCCAAACCTCAATCCAATCCAAATTGATTGAAACCAATGGCTCAAATCCATCATGAATTGATTGTTGAACATGATCAAGCCTTTGAATGAATCCAATTTGACCAAGTCAACTCAATTGACCCATTTAGCCCAAATTGACTTAAAGGGTCAAATTAAACTAAATCATTCCCAAATCCAAATCAATTCAATCCAACACCTACAATCATCTTCAAATCATTGAAATTAAACTAACCCCTAACTCATGTCAATTTGGTCAATTTGACCAAACTGGTCAACTTAGCCCTTTTGACTCATATGAACTCATATGAGCCAAATTCAATTCCACTTCAAATCAAATCAAACCAATTAAACCTAAACATACCAAATCATCATTTGAACACATTTGAACCCTTGGTTTGATCCAATTTGACCCATGAGTCAACCTAACCCATAGTTCAAATTGAGCCAAACCCATTCAAACCAAGCCCAAACCTAACCAAACTTAGCATGACTCATCATTGGGTCACCAGCCCAAATCAAACCCAACCCACCTTGGACCTAAATTAGGCCAAAACCTATTGGGTAAACCCCTCCAAATGAGATAAATTCTCTATTTGGATGGTCAAATCCACTCTTCTACCCTTGGGAGCCACCCAAGAGCTCAAATTGGTTATGAGGACCACTAGCTCACATGACCCAAAGTTGATTGGGTCAGCCATGAGCCAAGTGAAGGTGAGCTAACCCAAACCGCCCCATTAGCACACTTGGAGGAGGTGGTACACTCAACCTCAGCCTTTGCCGGTCCACTACCTGCCTTCAGCCGCTCAAGGCGCACCACTTAAGCATCTTACTGCCATCCCTGGTAGCTTGCGCCTACTGGATGCCTGTCAAAGACTGATTCGATCTGAGCCATTAGATCAATTGAGGAGGAGGGTATACTCTTCCCCATCTCATTTTAAACACACATAGAGCTTCAAAGAGTCAATACAAGCTTCCCTAGAGCCTTCCTGAGTTCCCCTGAGCTTCCCATCACTGGTGAGATCAAACCCGAGCAAAAATGAGCCTCCACTCTGTACAACTCCACTTAAACTCCACCAAATCCAAATTAACTTCACCCACACCCTCCCCAAGATCCAGTGAGGCGAAACGAATCCATTCCTGATCGATTCAAGCACTGTAGACCATTCCTAGACCAACTGCGATGATATTTGTAGCCATGTTTGGCCCATAGAGCCATTAGCCGGAAGGCAAGTCACGAGCTTCTCAGCAGGGCCCTGTCTCTTCAAGATGAAGCTACCTCAATCATTGGACTATCGGTCTTAAGTTTCAACGAGGTAAAATCTAGCAAACCATAGAAAATCCATTAGGAGTTGGTATTTTGTAAAAGATTTTGTGATTTTGTACAATTTTGACTATATGATCTCTTTAGATCTATTCCCTAAAGCTTTTGGAGTCGAACTCGATGCCTCACGAGCTTTAGTGAGCTTGGATCAAGTGGAGGAGAGCATACGATGTCCGTCTTCTGGTGCTCGGGGGATGAAAGATCACATGTCGTCTGTTCCGTGTGATTAGAACAGATGATTGTGATTAATCTGCTCATTTTATCCAATTTAAACCATTAAGAATAGCAAGATTAATCCCCATCATTTGATCTGAGATCAAACAGTGGGGACAAAAGTGCATCCGCCGCCACTGACTCAGTATGCCACGTCTAACAGTTTAAGTGGCCAATCAAACGGTGCCACATGGCAAGCATTGCCACATGGCAAGCATTGCCATGTCAACTCCCGCATGGTACCGATAGGATTAGGGATTATTTAGATTTAGAAATGTGTTTAAATTAGCTAGACTTTTAAAAATTCATAACTAATTGTAGAAAAACCCTAAAAATATGTGTAAATCTATTTTGGAAAGGGTAAACAGAGGAGATTTTAATAAAAATAATTTTCCTATGATTTGAATAGTGAATAGAGCTTAATTAAGATTTAATTTTTTCCTTAATTAGCTTAATTAAGCTCTAATGACTTGGATAATGAGTCTCAAATTAAATGTGTTGTTACTATAGGATGTTCTCTGCCTCTCATAATTTTCTTGAGATTTATTAGCTAGGTAATTAGGAGAATTTAAAATTTTAATCTTATTTACCCTCCCTAATTAATTTAATGATTATTAAAATTATTAAACAATAAAATTTTGATTATTAATGATTATTAATCATGGTTAATAGTGGGAATGATAGAGGTGAATGATGAAGGCCTCTTCCTTGATCATTTGCTTAAGTTTTTGTCCATGGGAGGAGGGTTTAATCAAATCATGACTTAATTAAGGAATTAATTAAGTAATTAATGGCCAAATTAAATAAAATTAAAATGATAATTACTTCAGATAACTTAATTTGAATTTGTGGGTTCCTCTTTATATGTTTAATAACATAAAGATTCTTAAGGAAATTATGATTAACCCATGGGTGCGGGAAAGTCATATAAGTACTTAATTAGATTCTTTAATTTGATTAACACTTAATTATGAGATTCATTACATTAGGTCCCTAAGTGTATTACAATTTTAATTTCAGATTTTCATAATCATTGAAAGCTCATAATTAAATTATTAATTAAATCAAAGAAGCATAGAAAAGAGTAATTAAATGAATTTCTTAATGATTCTAACTTAATTAATTCATAAAATCCACTTAATTATTTCTCCTTAAACATACTAAATCATCAACATGGGATGGGGAAAAATAACAAATATTTTTCTTTTTTAAGGTTAATAACTCAAAACTAAAAATCAAATTCCATAAGAAGCTAAGGTTAACCTTAAATAGTTTTATTTAATGTGATTGCCCTTAAGAATTAATATAGTTGAATGAATTATATGAAATTGTTCAATTATTCCTTTTCAATCTCACAAATGTTGTATGTCATTTGATATCACATTCATGCTTATATATATAGTTATGTGAAAGTTGCATGTGTTGAATTAATCTTATTATATATGTGGCTATTATTAGTAATAAATTTTAAAATTATTTTCAAATTTATAAATTGATAATGAAGATTTGGATTGATGCTAGCTATGAATACTACATATGATTTGCATGTGCTTATAATCTAAACATGCTAAAGTATTATTTTATCTTTATGATTCATGTATGGGTTTACATATGTTTGAATATCAATAAGTATATAGTCTGGACATCCTGAGAATACGAGGCTTTAAGTAGCCCCAGAGAGCTCTTAGATTATCTCACTTCCCTTGTTAATAAGGGCACGTACTTATTTAATCTTATTCATATGTGTACTTATACTAGAATTTGGATATAACTTTATTTTTCATGTGTAAATAATTCAACCAAATACAATCTTTTCATGATTTTCATTCTCATAATTTTGTGTACATCCATATACATTTACGATAGTAAGTATATAGTCTGGACATCCCAAGAATACGAGACTTTAAGTAGCCCTAAGGAGGTCTTAGATTATCTCACTTCCTTGGTTTAAACAATGGCACGTACTTACTTACATCTTTAATGCATGTGTGTGTGTGTGTGTGTGTGTGTATTTAACTAAAGAATGAGGATCCCCCCTTTTATACCAAAATATATGCATTCATAATCATTTAAGTGTGCCAAAAATATATTGTATGTATAGGTACGTGAAGTCTTAAATCATATGCATGCTATTAATGATGAAAAAGAATGATGCAACATTACCCATGTAATGGCAATTCAATTACATTATTCTTAGGATGCCTTTCATGTTGAATATGATTTTTTAAGATTAACCCAAACATTGGATTAATAAAACACTTAATAAATCATTCACTAAAAGAAACCAAGTCATAATAATATGCATTAAAAACCAACCAAAGGTAGGGATGAAAGAGGTTAAGCCTCTTTCTTCTCTTTATAATACTTAGTAGCTAAATAAATACTACAACAACAACAACAACAACAAGCCTTAATCCCACTAGGTGGGGTCGGCTACATGAATCCTTCGTCTCCATTGTGTCCTATTATGTGTCAAATTCTCATTAATACTAAATGAAATAAAAGAAAATATAAATTAAAATCTATCAATCTCCTAAATAACTTGAAATGAAACAACCCCTCATGTTTAACTTAAATAATTCCAAATCTTAGCCAAATGAAATTCTAAAGCCTAGCTAAGACATATCACACTAAGCTTAAACACACATATTAGAATGCTAAGTCACCACTTCTAGTTTTAGGTTAGGACAACACATATGATGATATTGTATTTTGTTTATTATTGTAATATTTTAGATTAGATGTTAGGATTGTTACTCATAGATTGAATGTTAGGTCATTGTTATCCTAATGTTATTTTATGAAGGAGATTATGCTAATGGGGCTGTTAAAATAAATGCAAATGCTTCTACTTGCAGGTTACTTATGCCCCTAAGCATAATCCATGATTAGGATAGGTGGGCTTGGTTGCCTATGTGCAGGGTGCTAAGTCCAAAATATTAAATATAACTATTTGAGATGTATGTATGTTTAGCTAACATTTATTTTGCAAGTGTAGCTAGATTAAACCTTTCCATAAATATGTAATTTTGCAATAGGAATAAGGATTAGTGCTATGGGGTTTAAGATGAGCAGTGGCTAGAAGGCATAGTCTTGGGAGGCCTTGTGAAGCCTTGGAGCATAATCAAATCAAAAGAAAGGAAAGAAGAATGAAGAAAAGCAAAGAGTGAAGACCCCCATAGCATCTAATTTAATTATAAAATGTAATATTCTTTTGTAATCTGGGTTGTATAAGGGTAAAGCTTGGCTACATAATTTTTTATCTTTCGGGGTGTACGGCGGTACCTGGCCTCATCTGCCTTTTATTCTTTTACGGAATCTATACATATTTGATTATTGTGTTTAGATTGTATAATATAAATTGCATCTTCTTCATAGTTTCTTAAACTTATTGTTTGAACCTGTGGCCTGGATGCGGTAGGCTCTTAGGATAAAATTAATCTTTCTATCATAATTAATAACTCATAATTTAATTTAAAATAACTCACAATTTTATTCTAAAGCCTAGGATATAATCAAGATAATTAAAAGATTTAGCAACCCCCTTACTGAATGTTGAATGTTTAATATCATGCGTATCATCTTGTTTCACTCTTGAATAAGGATGGTCTCCATTCTTGCACTTTAGGGAATGCTTGACTTGTGAGAGCACCCCCTCATGATGGAGATCTCCGTTTCTCTCTTTGATTTGGTCAATAACTCAATTTTATCATGCATTTAGGCATAAAATATCCCAATCCTTTGTCCAAAATATTGTGTCAAAATAATATAAAATTTGTAAAATTTTGCATTTAGACTAAGTCATATACTCATATAAGTCATGATTTAGTTTCTTAGGTAGTGAGTTTAGGACTCTAGTCTCTTTCTAATTAAATAACATCAAAACTATCTTACAATTACATAAAGACCGACCTATATGGTTTTGAATCGCAGGAGGTGTTAGCTGGTAGTCGGTCCAGGTGGTTGTAAGCCCAGAAGAGTTGGATGAGTTTTTCCTATTTTGTGGAGGTAAACTCTTATGTCCCCCTTCCGCTTAGACTTAGGTCATGCTTCTAGCTTATGTTAAAGCTCCATAGATTCAGGATCCGAGGTTGCTTGTTTCCTTCGGGTTACGAGTATAAATCCTCACCTCTTAGGCATTTTCATAACCTCGTGTTGATTGATTGTAAGCCCTAGCATTCTAATAAAATTCTAATTAAAATTAAAACAAATCTTCACTTTCAAATATATAAAGCCCTACCATAGGATATATTGGAGTTCTTACTAGGCTTTCTAATATCATGAGTGTTCCCTACATCTTCTCCATTGGAATCCAAAAATAAGTCTTTCCTAATTAAACATTCCCACTTAAATTTTCCAAAAATAATAAATCCTTTGATAATCTAGCCTTGAAATCTTTGGAGATATGATTGACTACTTTAATCAAGAGTATTCTTAAGAAATCTAATTTTCTAGGATGTAATTAATTATGGAAGCTTGCTTTTATTGGGAACTAGAGAACTCAACATAAAATAAACCTTGCTTTACTTTTCCATGTGAAGTAGGGGAAAGATCTCTAGTATATATGAAGACCCATCCGCCTGAGGAGTCCTTATTAGGTGATTATGTTCATTGTAGGGTGATGTTTCTACCTTTTGAGATAGTACACCATACTTCAATGTTGCACCTGATCACTTTAATAAGTACTCCCTAAGAGAGTAAAAATGCATAAGAGGTGAAGATTTACATTAGTAGCAAAGGAGAAATGGGATACCTCTAAACTTACATTTAAAATGCTCTTGCATACTTGACCTAAATTTATTTGATGAAGTGGGACATATTGGTTTAATTCCACTGGAGAGTGAATCGATCCCAACTCTTCTGAACATACAACTTCTTGGAGTGTCTACCATCTGACACCTCATATGATTCAAATCATATAGGCCAGTATTATGTAAATGCAAGATAGCTAGGTTGTTATTCATTAAGAATGAATCTAGAATCTGGAACTCACTCCCAAAGAGACTAGATCATGATTGGTATAAAAATTATGCCTTAGACTAATGCAACAAAATTTATAAGTTTTATTCCATTTTGACCCATTATTTCAGACTTAGGCTTGAGAAAATTTATGCTTACATGCATGATGAAATTAGATTATGGGCTAAATCTAAAAGAAGGGATGTTTTCCACTACAAGGGAACTGCTCTCACATGTCAAGCCTTGTCCTTTATCATGCAAGAGTGGAGACCCCCTATTTGTAAGGAAGAAATAAAATGCATGCATGATGTTATAACATACAACCATATAGCTAAGGGGTTGCTAATTTTTTATTTCTTTAAATAAATGCATATGCATTAAAATGAGGTTGTGAGTTATTAAAATTTAGTTGAAGTTGTTTATTTGGTGTAGAAAATTGAAGTTCCTAAAGAGCTTACCACATTTAGGCCACACATCAAACAATTAAAATTAAAAAAAAAATCTATGAAAAGTATGTCATTTTTATTGCACAATAAAAGTACACAAATTAAATAAAAATTATTGATTGAAAAAAAGGCTAATGCGGCGGTGTACCACTGTACACCCCAAAAAATAGAAAAAGATGATGCAGAGCCATATTCATATCTGACTGGATTAAAAGGCGTTAATCTCCATCTTTACTTCACTTCATGGGTACATTTTCCAAGCATCATAGGCCCTCCCATGTATGAACCTTCTAGCCACTGCTTATTCTAAAGCCCATAGTTCTAATCCTAAACTTATTATAAAAATTATATTTTATGGAAATTAACTCTAACTTTACTTGCAAAATAGGAGTTAGCTTAACATACATTCACACCAAGTAGTTATATTTCATATATTGGAGCTTAGCACCTTTTCTTAGGTCACCAATCCCAGGTGTTCTAATGGATTATGCTTAGAGACTTAAGCAACACCTACTAGTAAAATCATTTATAATTTTTATTATTACAACAATCCCTTAAGAATAATTTCTTGAAGAAACATCATTAGTCTAATGTCACCATAACATAGAGACTACATACAAATAATCCTAACAACTAGTTTAAAATATTACATTACAAAATAAAACATTAATCCACAATAAAGCATCGCCTAACCAAAGTTTAAGATCAGTGGCTTAATATTCTAAGGGTGTGCTATGGCTTAGTGTGGCATGAAAAGACTAGAATTTTATGTTTGAATTACCCTAAGGATAACTATTTTAATTTACCATTAGAGATGATTATGCTTCAAGTGATTTACCATATAGAGTAAATTTAAGATTTTAATTTGGTTTCATTTAATTTCATTTGAATTTAGAATTTTAATGAGAGAGAAAAAGAGTGATATCCACCTCAATCCCTACTTTAAGTTGAATACAAAAATGAACTTCATGAGTTTTAATCATCTTAGTCAAGGGTTATCAATTTTCTTATTAAACTAAGTGTTTGGATTTGACTTAAATGTTCTTGCCTAAATATAAAAGAAATCTCGAGATTAATAAATTCAAACCAGTCAATTTAGTGATATTTACTTATAACTTTGCTTCATATCTCTTAATACTTATTTAATTGAATGGTATACTTGATAAATTAATTTGATTTAATGGGTATATATATATATATATATATATATATATATATATATCATTATATATATTTTATTTGCTAATATTTAATATAAGATTTAAAAATATGAATATGGTGCATGAATTCTATAAAAAATATAATTCAATCATTTATACAAGTACATGCCTTTGTTGAACCAAGAAAGTGAGATAATTAGAGACTCCCATGGGATTGCTTAAAGTTTCATATTCTCAGGATGTCCAAACTATATACCTATTAATCCATATACACATGTATGTGTATATAAGGATGAATTGTGAAAATTTTTAAGATGCTTGAATATGTATATGAAAATAATTTAACTTTATTGTGTATTTCACTATAAACTTTGAGATATGTGTCATTGTTAGACAAGAAAAATTAGATAATCAAAGAACCATTGAGACTACTTAAAGTCTTGTATTTTTGGAATGTTCAAACTATATACCTTTCAAGTATGTAGATCATACACATGATTAATTTAAATTTAAATTATTAAGATTAATTTAAGTTTACACTAATATATATATATATATATATATCTTAAGATTATTAAAAAAATAATTTGAGATTTACTAGTGATAATAGCCACACTATTAATCTAAAGGATGCAATTAAATAAAATTCTTTGTTTATTTTGAAACATGAATGCATGAAACATATGGAATACAAATTTATAAAAAGTGATTGAAGTAAAGAAATTAAACATCACTAAATAACATATTTGAAGTCATTAACTATTAAGGTCATTTATATTAAGATAATCATACTTAAGCTTAACCAAGTTCATTAAGTGATGGTTTTGTAATTTGAGTTATTTAATCCTAATGAGAAGATAAAATAGTTGAATTTAACCCTTGACCTAATTCTATTCATTAAGTGATTTAAAAGTGATATAGATCATAAAAAAAGTGATATAGATCATTTTTATGAATTAATTAAGGTTAATTAATTATTTTAGTCAATTAAGCCTAAAAGAGTCTAAAAATTCAATTAATCCCTAATATAAGTCCAAACATTATGAAAAAATTACTGAACATGCATACATATGAAATAAACATGCTCTAAAAATTTAGATATAATTGGGCTTATAATTGGGGTTAATTGAAGAAATGAGGAAAAACCCAAAATTACCAGTTACATTCAAAATATCCCGAACTAATTGAGGATTTTGATTTTATTGAAAATCATTTTGTTAGCTGAGCACAAAGTGGGGTGGTCAATTTTTTTTTTTTTTGCAAACTATGCTAATTGCTATGAATTTTTAAAATTCTAGGGTAATTAATGATTTAATTAATGAATAAAAGCTCCTTTATTGGAAACTTTGGAAAATAATTAGGATCATAGGTCTTAATTTATTTTTATGGTCACCATTACTGTTTTAAGACATATTCAAGCTTCTATAATTATTTTCATAATTTTTTTAATTTTATTTATCTATTAAATGCACAAAATGACTATTTAGGGTTTGAAAATTTGAATTTTCCAAATCGCCTTATCGATTGACTTGAAATAATTATGAAAGATAGAGGTCATCCTATGAAATAATCACTCAAAGTTCAAGTCAATTATCCAAGTAATTACGGTTTAATTATACTAATTAAAAATACTTTAAACTTAATTATGCATTATACACTTAATAAAAATTAAGACGTTTATTTTTTCTAAATTCTTCTATGTCTAAACTTTCCATAATGATTTTATTTATATTTTTTAATTTTTATATAATTATTTAAGATATTTTTAGAAGTTTTGGTCATCTAAATTAATTTTTATACATATTTAAATAATTTACATAGTAGATGCCACGTTAGCGCTGATGCGACAACTCTTTCCATATGGCACTATGCGGTTCGTTATTTAAAATGTCCCATGTGGTAGCTGGCTCAGCAGCGATAGATGTAGTTTTATCTCTACAGTTCGATCATGGATTGAACAATTGAGATTAATCTGTGAATTAAGAAATAATTAACTTAAAAATTTAACATTATTACTGTTATAATCACATGAAATGGACAACGAATGACCCATCATTGACCGTCGATGAGAGATGAATGCCATTCATCTTTTACAGTTTGATTTGAGCTTATCTGAACTTGTTTGATGGTGGAATCAACTCTAAAATGATTAGATAATGGATATAGAGGGTATCAGACAACTTAATTCATCCCGAATGTAAAATCACTTCGAAAAAGACCAACATCCTTATGGTTTTCTACAGTTTGCTAGATTATACCTCATTAGAGTTCAAGACCTGTGGCCTAATGACTATGATAGGTTCACCTTGAAGAGGCGAAGCCTTGCTGAGGAAGTCATAAGCTACCTCCTTAGTAATCACTCTTTAGACCAAGTGCCGCTACGAACCTCATCGGAGTTAGTCTTGGAGTGCCTTTTGGTGCTCAAATCGAATGGATTTCAATTCATTTTGGTTTTCTAGAGCTAGGGGAAGGTGTGATAGAGGTTAATTTGTATTTGGAAGAGTTTATGTAAAGCTATTGGAGGAGTTGCTCTCATCGGTGGCTGAGTGCACGGGGAGCTTTGTGGACTCACTCTTGGCTTGTGATGATTGTGTGTGTGAAGTTTAAATGGGAGAGGTGGTGTATACCTTCCACTTCAAGTGAGCCAACTAAAATGATTTTTTAAGCCGTGGCAGCTGGCTGGGTAGTGGGGGTGGCCAGAAATGGTATGAGACTGATGAGGTGGAGATCCCTTAGTGGCTGGTGGAGTTTGGTGGCCAATGCTGAAAGGGATAACCCATAGGGGTTGGACCAAGGATTAGCAAAGGTGAAAGTGACCTCTCCTTGGTCAATGGGTGAGCCCAATAGCTTTGGGTTAGGTCTAGTCAGCATGGGTGAGCTCAAGGTATGCTAAGGCAAAGGTAGGGGTCGGAACTTCTTATTTTATACTTTTATCCCATATGGGTGGCTTGGTTCACTTGATTTGGGCTAAAATGGGTTCACCATGGGTTGGGTCCATTTAGGCATGTTAAGGGGGACCTAAGGATGAGTCGTGCCAAGTTTGGTTGAGTTTGAACTTGGTTTGGTTAGATTCGACTCAATTGAACCTATATAGGTCAATTTGGGTTCAATTGGGATAGGTTGACTAATGGACCAAATTGGGTCAAAAAGGCCATTGGAATAGGTTCAAATGATGATTTGGAACTTCTTGGTGTAATTGAATTGATTTAATTTGGATTAGATTTGAATTTGGTTCATGTGGGTTCATATAGTTCAAATGAGCTAAGTTGACCAATTTGGTCAAATTGGCCAAATTGGATTAGATGAGGAGTTAAGTCATGTTTGATTGATTATTTAGAAGTGAATGAAATCTTTGATTTTAATTGATTTGGTTTCAAATGAATTTTTGTTCAATTCAACCCTTTAGGTCAAATTGGAAATAGGTTAATTGGGTTGGGTTGATTGAATTAGATTCAATTAATGATTGAAAAATGTTCAAAAAATTTTTTAGGAATGATTGTAGGCATTGGTTCAATCCAATTTGGTTTGGATCAACTTTTAGCTCAATCTAACTCTTTAGGCCAAATTGGGTCAACTTGAGTCAAATGGTCAAATTATCTTAATTGGGTTTATTTGGTTGCAATTAGGTGATTTGTCATGTTAAATAATAATTTTGGAATTAATTGGATGGATCAATTTAGTCCAATTTTGGTTGAATTAAGATTTGACCCAATTTGATCTTTTAGGTTAAATTGGGTCAAGTGGGTTAATTTGGTTGATTGGGTCAATTGGGTTCAATTAAGGGTTGGGAAATTATCAATAATCAATTTGAAAGTGATTGGTGGCTTTGATTGGATTTAATTTGGGCTGAATTCTCAATTTAAATTTTTAGGTCAAATTAGGTCAAATTGGGTTAGGTGAATCAACTAGTTAGATTATGTAGATTAGAGTCAATTGTAATGTTCAATCATGCGATTGGAATGATCATGAGGCTTGGATAAATCAGGTTGGATTGGATTTTGGCTCAATGGGGTTCAGTTAGATCAACTTGGATCAAGGACAAAATTGGTTCAATTTGGTTCAATTGGATCACAATCAAGCTTCAATCAAGTTCAAATAAATTTCAAATGAGTTTTGGTGAGTTAACTTTTAATTGGATCTGATTAATTTTGGATTTAGCCCATTTAATCCCAAATGGGTCATATTAGGTCAACTTAGCCAATTGGCCAAAATGAACCTTAATGAGTTAAGTTAGGTTTAAAATCATTTAATTTTAGTTTAGGTTTGGTTTGTAATCAATTGGGTTGTTTTGGAGGATTGATTTGGTTATAAGAGTTAATTTGGGTTTGGGATAGGTAGGCCTTGCCTAATCTAGGTCGAAGTCTAACTCTAGGGTTGAGCCCTATGAGTCTTCTAGGCTTATGGTTAGTGTTCACCTAACCAAAATAAATCTCTTAGTTTTAGGAGATCTTAGTGCCTTGATCGAATCCTAAGTCTATGGAAATGATTGTTAACTCACTCAAAAGTGAGGACAACAAGTGGGTGTAGGGTTTCTCCATTACCTGGTAAGGAGAGAGGCATTTCTACCTTGGCTTGTTATGCCAAAGGAGAATTAGTGAATTTTCAGAGGAGATCTTGAGAGTGGATGTAGGTTAATTGAACCGAATCACTATAAATCTTTGTACCTCCTTTTTCTTTTCATTATATTAGTTTTTTTTCTATTAAGTATTTCTCTCACTGAACTTTAAAGATTTATTTTTTATTTTTATTTTAAGATAATATTTAAAAGCACACTAATTCACCACCTCTTGGGTGTGCCAACTTTTACAAGAGAGCAGCTTGCTTGATTGACAGTTTAATAATTGCAAGTAGATCCGTTAGTGGCACATTTAGGAGTAGAAACACCATGGAAGGGTGTTCTATTGTATGACCACCTCTTTTTGACGATATTCCTTTTGATTTTTGGAATATTCATATGCCTAGTTTTATTCAATTAATTGTCTTTCAAATGTGGAATATGATTGAGATGAGATACACACCACCACATGAAGTTGTTATTGACAAATGTGTTGAAACTCTTTTTAATTCTTGGTTAATGGAAGATAGAGAATTAATACAATTAAATTCTAAATAATTAAATTATTTTTTTTGTGCGTTAAAGTCTGAATGTTACATGTGTGTTTCACTTGCAAAATTTATAAAGAAATTGATTTTCAAAATTTTGAATAAAAAGATGTAGCTATTTATTGTATTGATCACCTACTTAATTGGTTTATTCCTTATGATCAAAAATTTTTGCATAGAAGTATTGACCTTAGCGATAGGAAAGATGAGAAGGTAATTACTCTTAAAGCAAATACTTCTGATTGCAACGAGGAGGGTGGTAGCATTGATGATGTTGACGTTGCTTTTATAACTAAGAAGTTTAAAAGTTTCCTAAAAGATACGAAGAAGAGATTTGATCGAAGGAAAGACCAAGATAAAACTAAGGATTATTTACTAATTTTCTATGAATGTAAAAAACTATGTCACATCAAATGAGAATGTCCTTTACTTAAAAACATCAATCAGAAAGATAAACAAGAAGAAAAAAGGCATACAAAGACGGGAAAGAAAAGGACTCAACATTCTTTCTGGATTAACGTTGATTCAAACCCCTCAAGTCATAGAAGAAGTCATAGCAAAAGGAGATTCTTATTATGCTGATGATTAATATGTATGTAATCTCAATTATGATGAACTTATAAATATTTGTAAGAAATTACATGCTGCATTCAAATCTTTAAAAAGAAAATACTCATCTTTAAAGAAAGTAATCTCAATTCAGAAGATTACATGAGCTTAATTGGTTAGAGATATACCTATTATCAGCTCGTTGGAAGAACCCTCAACTTATAGTTGCCACAAGGGTTCCTAGTTAACTAGGATATCTTGTAGGCTACAAAAATCAATAAGGAAATTTATGCGTGCCTAGGCTTTGATCGTGGTATATCAAACTTGCTCAAGTTTACATGCTATTTTAATAATCTTTCCAAATGATTAGGCTTAGCGAGCACATATTTGAATGTGTTATCAATGACAACTTATATGGAGTGTGGTTGGAAGTAAGGTCGCAGTCATCTGGCTAAGGTGATTATCACGAGTTTCTTTATTAGTGGGCAGTTTAGCTTGGCACCTTGCATAGATTTGATAACATAATAGATGAGCCATAGTTTTCCACCCTCTTCTATAATAAAAATTGAACTAATTGAGTCTTCTCCCAACTTTAAGTAGTACAATAAGATTTCTACCTTGTTTGGGCTCTATAATAAAGGAGATGATGTGAGTAGAGTCTTTAAGTGATTAAGAACTTTTTAATGCTTTCTAAAGTCCATTCGAATTTCTTTGCTCCTCAAAGAACCTTAGAAAATAGTGAGCATCAGTCCCTACCTTCGAGATGAATTTGTTAAATCGTACTACTTGCCCAATAAGTTGTTGTACCTCTTTCATGTTTCTGGGTGAGGGCATGTATATCATTCACTTTATTTGAAATGTCCTTATGCCTTAAGGGGTAATGGGAAATCTCAAAAACTTCCATACTCTTACACCAAAAATACATTTTAGAGGGTTATGTCACATATTGTACCTTTTTAATGTAGTGAATCTCTTTAAGTCCTTGGATGTGTTATTTTGGTGACTTGCTTTTAACTAGTAGGTCATCCACATAAACTTCTACATTTCTCCTTTTTTTCTCATTGAATACTCAATCCACTAGTTATTAGTAGGATGCCCCTTTGTTCTTTAGTTCGAAGGGCATAACTCAATGGTAATATAATCTTTCAACAATAATATAAGTTGTTTTCTTAGAATCTGCCAGGTGCATTTGAATTTGATGGTATCTTGAGAAAGCATTTAAGAAACTCATCATAGAGTAGCCAACCACTGAGTCTACAAGCACGTCTATTCGTGGGAGGGGATACCCCGAGTTTATATTAGTGAAGTTGACACACATTCTATACTTGCCTCCCAACTTTTGCACCATTACCATGTTAGAAACCTACTATGAGTACTAAATCTCTTTAATGAAGTTAACCT
This sequence comes from Cymbidium sinense, assembly GCA_021442155.1. Classification (NCBI taxonomy): domain Eukaryota; kingdom Viridiplantae; phylum Streptophyta; class Magnoliopsida; order Asparagales; family Orchidaceae; genus Cymbidium; species Cymbidium sinense. Next base: position 139,962,378 of record CM038218.1, on the reverse strand, counting down.
CAAGCAGCTAGGCCACATTCCCCTTAATAGGCTCGCCGAGTATAGTAATAGTTTTTCACATCTTTTGCTTGATGGGTTGCAGTCATTGCGAACATTTAAGTGATAATAATAAGTGTTGATATCTTTTCCTGATATCTTCACTATCATTCAAGCTAATACATCAAAATTTTTTAAAAGAGTTCGAATGAGGGTTTCTTTATTCTTGGGACAGAAAGCCGAGCTAAGCTTTAATACTCTCCCATTTCCTTGTGTGGTAAAAATTTCTTTATCTCTTCTAGGAATTCAATTCCTATTCACATAATATCTAGTTGCAATACTTCGGGTCTATTTGGGACAACTATAGTTTTTTGAAAAATTGGTTATAAAGCTGCTGTGGAGAAAGTAGCTTTTTAAAAAAGCTACTGTGTATGTTACAAATATTTTTTTGTTTGAAAAATTCAAATAGCAGCTTCCGGACTGTCATCACACTCTAACAGCTTTGGTTCTTAAAATAGATTTTTCACTACAAAACTTTTTGAAAAGTAGCAAAAAGTTGGTAGCCAAATGAAGCTACATTGCTTTCTAGCTACTTTCTAAAAAAGCAAAGTACCTAGAAAGCTAACCTAAATGCACCCTTCATCTTCATTACTTGACCCAACAATGGCTTTCACGTAGTCCACATAGGATTGGTTGAAAACAACATGATACATCAACACCATCTCTCTCAAAGTGTTGAATAAAGGTTGGCCAAAGATAGCATTGTAAGTAGTAGGGGCCTATACTATGATGAAGTTAATCATGGCTATGAACTATTTCTTACCCTCTCCCCAGGTAATAAAGAGAGTAACCATCCTTTCAGTTTCTCTCTAATATCCTAAGCAACTGTATACTGGTTCTCCTTTGAGTGTGAGTTTGGAATTTATTAGTCTTAATTTTTTGAAGATAGATTTAAAAATGGTATTGACTAATCTCCCTATGTCAATCGAAATATATCTCACTTAGTAGTTTGGCGTTCTAGGATATTACCACGACTATGTCATTGTGGGGGTTCCCAATAGTGGGTTTATCCCTTTTTGAAAAACTTACTAGGATGATGGTCGTAGATGGTTCATTTGATGATAACATGGATTGAAGTGGTTATGTTTATTTATAGATACTTTGAAGAGTAAAAAATGCATTAGAAATTTGAATGATAGCTAGAAGAAGGTTCTCTCGACCCTTTGTAAAAGATCTCATCAAGTCAAGAACCCACATGGGTCATTAAATGAACTTCATTATTTTCTTAGTTTTAACAAATGTGCTTTGGTGTATCTTCAACTTTCAAATATCTTCTAACATGAGGTCAATACAATGTGCTGCACAAGGTTTCCAATAAATATGCTTTATTTTCTCCATTAATCTTATATTGCCATTTACATAATTTGGGCCATTTTCTATTATATTTTGCACAACATATTCCTCCCCAATTTCCTCAATCACCAAATCCACGTAAGTGAACAACTCACCACTTTTTATAGCATTAGATGTTTCAAAATTTTTTAGAAATAATGTACCAACTAGACAATTAATAAGAAAATTAATTAAAGTTTTATTTCTCTCATCTGACTTACTATCTGACATAATAGAACATCTATATTTACTCCATGCCTTCTTTTGTTGCTCTAACATATTATTGATGGATGCCACCTCATCTTTAAGTATCCAATTTCACAATTCATGCATTTATTGTGGCTCAAAATTAAGTCCCAAATTAGCAATTGCTTTAAACATTGGATTAGAGTATGTATCCCATTAATGAAATAGAACTCAAATTTCCACCGTCACTAGCACTTACATTTTGCTGCACTACTTCTAATATCATTAAGCACTTTCATGTTGTGCTTTTATTTTGCAAATTTTTCTAATGCTTTCTTGCATTTTTCTTGAACTTCGTTAAGGGCTTTAGGATAAGATTTAATACCCTTTCTAGTCCCGCCAAGATGTTGCTTCTCCTGTTAATTGTTCCACTGCACACTTGATTAGAAAACCTATATACAAAAATTTATTTATCAAGAGTTCCTATTATATATCGCCAAACAAAGTCCTTCTTGATACTAGAACTACTAGTGGCACTATCTAATCCTTCCATTTCAAATGTTAAACTAATAACTTAATTGTGGCATGTTGACTTATATCACTAACATTGCACATCAAAGTTCAAAAAATTATGAATCTTACTTTATAATGAAAGAAGAGACAAATTCTTATTTTTTAACATATGGTCTAGTAGAAAATTATATATAGCATATAAAACATTTTTAACAATATAATATAAAAAATGACAAATTAATAAATCATTCATGTAGAGAGCCTTCATGAATATTAATTAATTATTTGTTACAAGTTACAAGCACTTTAACATAATCATTTCTCATTTGATTCTTCATAGATTTATCACATAATCATCTAAAAATTTTTTTACTAACAAAATTAATTTGATTATCAATTACTTTTAATTTTTAAGCCATTATTGTTTTTAATATCACATAACTCAAATTATCAAAAATGATTCCATTCTTGAGGTTAATATAAACTCTAGGAAATGACATCAAAATTTAGCAATTAGTGGTGTAACTCTAAAGCTGCAATCTTTGAATTTGGCTATTTATATATTTCTGGTTTAATCAAGTTTCTAATGCCCAAACAAAGACATAATCAAATTCAAGGAAAACTAAAACAATACTTATGGATCTCTTTTAATAAAGTTCATACGCCTTTCATTTTTATCCAGGTTTAACATTTAAAGCCCAATTTAGAATTGCAAAGAAATATAAGTTCAAAACCTACTATTAAATGGTCACATGAAAGAATGAGTAAGTAGAGCCGAGAGGGAAGAAAGAAAGGAACCAATGTTTGGTGGGCTACTAGCGATGGTGGCGATGACATATACTAGCGTTAGTGATAGAGTCTGCTAGCGACGATGATAGTGAGGGAACAAAAAAGAAAAACTAAGAGGGAAGAAGGGGCATACATGAGCGAGATGCATGGTTGGTTGGCCAACTAGGTGATTTAGATTTTAAGAGGGAATTTAAAACTTACATCACTACCCAAGGGTTAACCGAGGCATAACCCAACTATTGGGGTGAAAAGGTCATGCTCGCTGAAAGCCTAAGGCTTAGGGCATTCACCCAATGGGAAAAATGCCTTTCTTGTAAACCAAGAGTGGGCACACCCTAAAAATGCCCTTGAAAATAATCATAAGTGCTTGTTACTGCTGATATTGGTTAATTACTTTTGACTCACATATATGGATTATTAATTCTCACTTTTTTGTTGGGGAGTACATCTCCACAGCTTTCCCCTCTAATCCTAAGGTCATCAACTTTCTTGATGAGCTCAAGGGTGAGGATGGTGGCTATAAGCTTGCAGTTGCTGAGATGCCACTCCTGAGAAATTGGTCGATGAAGCTAGGCCTAGTTCAACTCCCATAATGTCGACAAAGAGATCAATGAGTGCTAGCTCTCACACTTCTCTGAGAAAGAAGAGTGTAAACGGAATTGATCCAACAAAAGATCCTAGCTTTCTTAATGTCAAAGAGAATTATACTTTGACCTAGATGAACTGATGAGTGAGGCTTTTTAAAATGGGGGCAAAAGATCCTTTCTAACAAATTGGACATGCTTTTTGAGAAGATTTCCAAGCAATGGTTTCTCTATGCCATAATGACCACTCAAGTAATGGCATGGCAGTCAACTTGGAAACTTACTTGGAAGTATATGTTCAGTATGAAGGGCCTTTTGGCTGCTAAATAGGATACCAATTGGAGTATATTCATCATTAGAATGCCATGTTTAAGTTAATCATGTCTTAGGAAGAAATAAAGTGACATGAAGAGAGAAGGCGCGAGTAGTCTTGGAGTTGACTCTCCTTTTTGAGATGATTAAGGAGCTTGAGGTGAAAGTTTATCGTCTTACTAAAGAGTTTAAAAAGAAAGAGGCTAATTTTTCTAGCTACTTTTATTTTGAGAGTATATTACAAGATAAGTTCATAGAGGGTTGTTAAGTTTATTATTGTTAACCTCATTTTTGCATGAGATTAACATCATTTTCAAGACCAGTAATTAGGGTACCTAAATATATACTAGGAATGTCCTAATTAGACACTTATGACACTTCATTTAGTGACCTTGTGCAGCTTTTTAAGGTCTAACCTAACCTAGTAGGACTGGATAGACCTAGAATAAATTTAAATCTAAACAAAAAAATAATTGAAATCTAAATATATTTGAACTTAAATCAAAGTGAATATTATAATTAACCTAATTATCCTATTTAACCCTAAAGTCACTTAAACTTAAGGAAATTCAAACTAAATCAAAATAAACCTAAATCAAAATTGAATGAAACCATGAAATAAAATTCAAATCAAAGTCAAATCTTGTCAACCCTTTTTGACTTAAGTTTGACTTATGTGGGCCCACCAAGTCAAATGACAACACACCAAAATTTTACCAAATGCAATCATTTCAAATGGTCCAATTGATAAAAAAAATATGTTTAAACATGAATTTAAGGAAATATAAATCCATTAAGGACTTAATTAGACTAATTAGATCATTTGATCTAAATGGGCTTACATAAGCTTTCCTGAATCCAAAATCAAAATCAAATTGATTGTTCAAAATCATTTGAAAATGATTATTAATCTTAAATCAATTAATTATTGGAGTTAAATTAGTTAATATGATCATTTAACCTAATTAACCCAATCTTAACCCATTAATACCAAGTTAGGCCAAAATGAGTTTCAAATCTTTAAATAAGTGAAATTAATTAATCCAATCCATTCTAAATGCATGGATTAACATAATTAAAAGAAAAATATATTGTAATTGAGCCAAGCATGTCAATTTGACTCAATTTAGTTCAACTATTCACTTAAGCCATAATGGGTTAAATATGGAATAAGCAGGTGATCAATAGATTCCATAATACCCACTGATTAAAAATATCATAAATGATTAAATTGATGTAATTGAAGTACCAATCTAGTGTTAATCCATCAAAAGGAGCAAGCTAGATCAAGCAAAATAAAAAGTTCCTAAATGGCATTAGTTCAAAAGATTTGAATCCAAGCTTAAACCAAACACCATGGAATACATCCAAACCTATCATAAGATGAGCATAGGATAATTGGCTGCCAAGATTAATTAAATTAATGAAGTCCAAGTCAATCCAAGAGAAGGAATATGCCATGGAAAGAGAGGGACACATGGAGACAAATTTTCTTCCCCAATCCTCTCCTTTCTTTGCTCTATTACATTAACACCCTTGGACATGTGCTAAGCAACCAACCACCATTGAAGCTAGCCTCCAAGGGTGGAAATCACCTTGGCTGACCAAGACAAGAAGGAAGCTTGGATAAAGCTTATGGCCACACATGGAAAACCAAGTGAGAGCCATTTTCAGACTCATTGAGCATCCCATCACCTTCCCTAAGCAAAACAAAGTTGAGTGTAACCTTTCCCAACCACCACGCTGTCAGCAAGCCAGAAAATGACTAAACCCGTCAAAACATGTGAGGCTTGGTCTCCACAATGATCCACGAGGAGGAAATCCAATTCCTCCTTCCCAAAGGCTCGTCATATATCCACAAACCTAACTGAGTCATCCCTGCTTTCTGAAATCACTGTCAGTGAGGTATGCACCAAACCCGACCTTTTTTTTACCCTCAATTTTAGTCTTTTGTGAAAGAAACTTAATCTTAAGGGAGATTAAGTCGTATAGATGTGATCTATGTGAGTCCCTAATGAATTTGGAATTAAAATTGGGTGATTTCATTGGTTGAATTTCCAAAAATCATTTGGAATCAATGGACGATTCTCAGCTTTTGTCGGCGTTGAACAAGACATAATCTTCACTGTCTGTTCCTTCTATTTGGAATGAATGGCCGAGATTTAGTTAGACTGATTGATTAGATGCTCATATGAAACCACAAGTTAAGCACAGATCAAACTATGCCATACACGTGGATCTTGCATGGACGAATCACTCGACACCGTGCCTAAAGCGGTGCCATGTGGCTCCAACACGTCTAAATAATAAATTTGAGTTTTTCGAATTTAAAAATTATGGAAAATTAATAAAAACTTTCAAAAATCATAAAAAGTTAAATACTCATAAAAATACAATTAAGGGCTCTATGCATTCCTCTCAATGAGAGGAATCTATTAAACCCAAAATTCTCAATTTGTTTCACGTAATTTTAGGTTAATTTGATTTTGAATGAAAATAATTAAACTCGCATTAATCTCAAACCACTATTCTAATTAATTTGAAACTTTGGGAAAATGAAATTAGGGTTAATATACACTTGAGAAAAAATTTCATGATTTATTTATAAGTGAATCAAAAGATATTGAATTTTAAACTTTAAGTCCTAATTTTAATGAAATAAATTAATATAAAATTAAGAAAATCATAGAAAATTATAAGATCACCTTAAATCATCATAATAAAGTATAAAGAAAATAAATAACCTAGTGAAAACCTTTGAAATCCAATAATCCATTAAATCACCTAATTTAAATGACATAAAAAGTTAAAATTGACATAAAAACCCTCTGTGGATGACATAAAAATGACACATAAGATCACCTTAAATCATAGTAAATCAATCAAAAATCCAAAAGTTTCAAATGAACCCTCTCAGGATGTATCTTCCATAGAAGAATCTAAGAAAAATAAAATCCCTAATTAATTTTACTTAATTTAAGCTTAATTTAAGTTTTAGTGAAATAATTCAAATTTTCATTAATTTAGAATATAGATCAGATCAGAATGTAATTTTAGGAAACCCAAACTAGAAAATAACTCCATTTTCCATAAACATTTCATGGTCAATTGACCTCTTGATTGGAAGTTGTGAAATTTCTAAGTCTCTAGGTCAATTTAAATACAATAATAAATCAAAAAAATTATAAAAAAACTATAAAATTTATAATATCAACTTGAAATATGTTTATCAACATTGAAATACTTAGGGAAAGGTATCTAACGTTCTGAAGTAACAAAATTAATTATAAACTTAGGGTTTAATAAAATAATTAAGAATACAAAATTCAATTAAACTTCAAAGCTAATACTTGATTAAATCATGATAAATCCTCTAATAAACTGAAATGTAAGATTCATTAACCTAATCTAGTAGGATTGGATAGACCTAGACTAAATTCAAATGTAAATCAAAAAATAATTGAAATCTAAATATATTTGAGCTTAAATCAAAGTGAATATTATAATTAACCTAATTATCCTATTTAACCCTAAAGTCACTTAAACTTAAGGAAATTCAAACTAAATCAAAATAAACCTAAATCAAAATCGAATGAAACCATGAAATAAAATTCAAATCAAAGTCAAATCTTGTCAACCCTTTTTGACTTAAGTTTGACTTATGTGGGCCCACCAAGTCAAATGTCAACACACCAAAATTTGACCAAATGCAATCATTTCAAATGGTACAATTGATAATAAAATATGTTTAAACATGAATTTAAGGAAATATAAATCCATTAAGGACTTAATTAGACTAATTAGATCATTTGATCTAAATGGGCTTACATGAGCTTTCCTGAATCCAAAATCAAAATCAAATTGTTTGTTCAAAATCATTTGAAAATGATTGTTAAACTTAAATCAACTAATTATTGGAGTTAAATTAGTTAATATGATCATTTAACCTAAGTAACCCAATCTTAACCCATTAATACCAAGTTAGGCCAAAATGAGTTTCAAATCTTTAAATAAGTGAAATTAATTAATCCAATCCATTCCAAATGCATGGATTAACATAGTTGAAAGAAAAATATATTGTAATTGAGCCAAGCATGTCAATTTGACTCAATTTAGTTCAACTAAACTCACTTAAGCCATAATGGGTTTAATATGGAATAAGCAAGTGATCAATAAATTCCATAATACCCACTGATTAAAAATATCATAAATGATTAAATTGATATAATTGAAGTACCAATCTAGTGTTAATCCATCAAAAGGAGCAAGCTAGATCAAGCGAAATAAAAAGTTCCTAAATGGCATTAGTTCAAAAGATTTGAATCCAAGCTTAAACCGAACACCATGGAATACATCCAAAATTCTCATAAGATGAGCTTAGGATAATTGCCTGCCAAGATTAATTAAATTAATGAAGTCCAAGTCAATCCAAGAGAAGGAATATGCCATGGCAAGAGAGGGACACATGGAGACAAATTTTCTTCCCCAATCCTCTCCTTTTCTTTGCTCTACTACATTAACACCCTTGGACATGTGCTAAGCAACCAACCACCATTGAAGCTAGCCTCCAAGGGTGGAAATCTGGCTGACAAGAAGGAAGCTTGGATAAAGCTTGCGGCCACACATGGAAAACCAAGTGAGAGCCATTTTCAGACTCAATTGAGCATCCCATCACCTTCCCTAAGCAAAACAAAGTTGAACGTAACCTTTCCCAACCACCACGCTGTCGGCAAGCTAGAAAATGACTAAACCCATCAAAACATGCGAGGCTTGGTCTCCACAATGATCCACGAGGAGGAAATCCAATTCCTCCTTCCCAAAGGCTCGTCACATATCCACGAAGCTAACTAAGTCATCCCTGCCGCCTGAAATCACTGTCGGTGAGGTATGCACCAAACCCGACCTTTTTTTTGCCTCGATTTTAGTCTTTTGTGAAAGAAACTTAATCTTAAGGGATATTAAGTCGTATATATGTGATCCATGTGAGTCCCTAATGAATTTGGAATTAAAATTTGGTGATTTCATTGGTTGGATTTCCCAAAATCATTTGGAATCGATGGACGGTTCTCAGCTTTTGTCGGCGTTGAACAAGACATAATCTTCATTGTCTGTTCCTTCTATTTGGAATGAATGGTCGAGAATTAGTTAGACTGATTGATTAAATGCTCATATGAAACCACGAGTTAAGCATGGATCAAACTATGCCATACACGTGGATCTTGCGTGGATGAATCACTCAACACCGCGCCTAAAGCGGCGCCATGTGGCTCCAACACGTCTAAATAATAAATTTAAGTTTTTCGAATTTAAAAATTATGGAAAATTAATAAAAACTTTCAAAAATCATAAAAAAAATTAAATACACATAAAAATACAATTAAGGGCTCTATGCATTCCTCTCAATGAGAGGAATCCATTAAACCCAAAATTCTCAATTTGTATCACGTAATTTTAGGTTAATTTGATTTTGAATGAAAATAATTAAACTCGCATTAATCTCAAACCACTATTCTAATTAATTTGAAACTTTGGGAAAATGAAATTAGGGTTAATATACACTTGAGAAAAAATTTCATGATTTATTTATAAGTGAATCAAAAGATATTGAATTTTAAACTTTAAGCCCTAATTTTAATGAAATAAATTAATATAAAATTAAGAAAATAATAGAAAATTATAAGATCACCTTAAATCATCATAATAAAGTATAAAGAAAATAAATAACCTAGTGAAAGCCTTTGAAATCCAATAATCCATTAAATCACCTAATTTAAATGACATAAAAAGTTAAAAATGACATAAAAACCCTCTGTGGATGACATAAAAATGACACATAAGATCACCTTAAATCATAGAAAATCAATCAAAAATCCAAAAGTTTCAAATGAACCCTCTCTGGATGCATCTTCCATAGAAGAATCAAAGAAAAATAAAACCCCTAATTAATTTTACTAAATTTAAGCTTAATTTAAGTTTTAGTGAAATAATTCAAATTTTCATTAATTTAGAATATAGATCAGATCAGAATATAATTTTAGGAAACCCAAATTGGAAAATAACTCCTTTTTCCATAAACATTTCAAGGTCAATTGACCTCTTGATTGGAAGTTGTGAAATTTCCAAGTCTCTAGGTCAATTTAAATATGATAATAAATCAAAAAAATTATAAAAAAACTATAAAATTTATAATATCAACTTGAAATATGTTTATTAACATTGAAATACTTAGGGAAAGGTATCTAACGTTCTGAAGTTAAGAAAATTAATTATAAACTTAGGGTTTAATAAAATAATTAAGAATACAAAATTCAATTAAACTTCAAAGCTAATACTTGATTAAATCATGATAAATCCTCTAATAAACTGAAATGTAAGATTCATTAACCTCTAGATTCTATAATCTCTTAACATATGAATCCATTAAACTCATTTAAGTTAAGGAGTAATGTAGTTGCAAATGTAAATAAACCTAAAATGATATCCAAGTAATTCATTGAATTACGAAATATTAAGAAGAATTAACCTAAAATGATAAGTCAAATCAATTACATCTAAAATGACATAAAAAGTTAAAAATGGCCTAGGATAGGTTTGATATCCAAGTAGCTGAGTCTTTAAACTTCTTAGATCATGACTAGAAATAAAGATGCCATTAAATTAAATGATAAAAAGAACCTTCCTAAGATAATTAAACTAACATTACCTTTAAGCTAATTAAAGATAACTGAATCATTTTATTTAAGTTCATAATCCATGAATGTCAATGGAATAAATGACAGAAATCAAAATTTAAAATAGATTACATTAATCTAATCTCATTAGCAAGCATAAGAATGATAATGAAGTAAATAAATGAAAATAACAAAGAAAATCAAAATAAAAAAAAAATTAAGCACTATAGAAATGAAACAAATAAATTATAAAATTAGGATATAATAAAATGATAACATTAAATTTAAGATATTAAGTTCATGAAAATTAAATGAACATAAACATTAATAAATGTAAACCTTAATGAAATAATTAAGTCAAATAAACATAATCACTTGAATCAAATCATTTGAAGGAAGGATTGAATATGAAGATTAAGCTATAAAACATAAAAATTAACAAACAAAAATTTATAGAATGAAAGAATGAAATTACAAATTGATGAAGATAACTTATTTCCATGCTGACAAGAATGTATCTTGTCCAAAACTAGAAAAATTGCCTCCGCTTCCTTCAACATTAGCAAGATTATGGACGAGGAAGACGGGATTGTAATTTGTACCAGATTTGTCTAGATATTGACAGATAGATCGAAATAAAAACTCATCTACACCATCACTCCTTTCAAACATGGATATATCTGAATGTCCAAACTTAACATCCTTGAAGGATGGGCTGCTCAGACACCTATTGATTTATCTGGATACATTAAGCATCACAAACTGTGCAGAGCTCACCGTCTCTCATGAGGACGATGACATTCCGGCATTGGCAACACCCAAAACCCTTTCAACCGATAATTTTCCTAAGCTGTCAGCACTAATAGATAACGGACTTCCACCACGGCTTGCACATCTCAAATTTGGAGGTTCCCCATCTCTTAAATTTAATTGTCTGCAGAATCTAACTTCATTGTACTCCTTATCAATTTCGGACTGCCCATGTGTAGGATCTCTTTCAGAAGAATCATTGTGTCACCTTATCGCACTTGAAGAACTGCTGATCAGCAGCTGCAAAGATCTCAGATCATTGCACTGAGGAGGTCTCATCTCCCTAAAGTGTTTGACGGTAGAGAATTGTCCATTGCTTGAGAATTCTTCTCTGCCTCGGTCCTCATCCCTTGAGTATCTTGAGTTAAATAATGTGTTAACAGATTCAGGGCTCCTCCAAAATCTCACCTCGCTCCTGTCATTGCGAATCTAGAACTGTCCCCAGCTTACATCATTTGCCGAGGAGGAAGAACTAGAGAAGCTCATATTGCTTCAGAGTCTACACATACCGGACTGTTATAATCTCTTGTTTCTTCCAACAAAACTACACAGACTTGAGTCGCTTGAACGTATGTATCTTCAGAACTGCCCAAGAGTTCATTCACTGCCAGAAAGCGGTCTGCCAAGATCACTTAAATTAATAGACATCAGGGGGTTGCCCTATTTTGGACGGCTGTTGCCGCAAAGGAGGCCAGGAATGGCACAAAATTGCTCATATTTCCAACACACATAATGCGTAGAAGCAGCGGCTTTCCCATTCAAGGCAAATTTAATCGTCATAGTTCTTTATCATGATAAGTTTTGGGAATACAATTATTTCATTTTTCAATAATTGCATAATTTCAAATATTTATACATTTGCCTTCCAACGTGATCGTGAAATACTATTAAAGCAGCCATCTTTTTGCAAGCATTAATACATGGCATGGAATCACGTCATTCAGCAAAATTTAAAATTGTATTATTCTTACTGAGCATTGTAATTCGATTCAATGATATTAGTCAAGAAGCATTTTTTTAGTTCACTGAATAACTTAGAAAACATTCGTCTCTGACGAGACCTCTTTTATTCGGTTCTATTTCCATAAATATTGGCATTTAGTTCCTCTGCAAAGAGCTCAGATGGCTGCTGAGTTCGCTGGCACGCAAGCGAGTCCATTTTTTCTTGGGTGGAATGATAAGAGTATTTGATTTGCTATATTTAAAATAAGCAAAATTACAGAGTGATGAGCGAAAGAGAAGGTTTGGACGTTTTGCCTTGAACTCAGAACAGGGAATTGTGATTAAATATGGTAAAAGCAGAACAGCAAAGTGATCCAGGGTAACGGAGTACTCGTTTGAAATTTGTCATTATTATCCTAGCAAATTCCAACTGATACAATTTCCCATTCAAATTCCAAAACTTCTAGATCAATTATACTTAACAGCAGCAGAGGAATAAAGGCAATAAGAGATGCGAAAACAACAGAGGAACGAGTTATAGCTTTGAATTTAATTCCAACTCTTCTAAAAAGTTTCCATCTCATCCTTTCAGCTTTAAATATTTTTATTTAATACATGATTCGATGAAAATACGCTTGTAGCCCTCCTGTAAATAGATTCGTGTTTATTATTTCTTTCATGGTAAATGTTTTTTTGACAGAACTCCCACAGTTAAGTAGTATAAATTTCGCATCATAGAGTTTAGGTGATAACCCTTGCCAGACAATAAAATTTACATAATCGAAGCATCGAAGGGAACAAATTCCTTTATGATTTCGATTAAGTTTCAGAGAAAGAAACGATTGTTGCTTTCATTCTCTTCATGCATTAATTAAATGCTTATCTCACCTACTGACCAGTTCGTTTTGCTACCAATTAACCTCGTTTCTACTAGTGAAGTTGCAACACTTCTGATTTTGGGTACTAGATAAACTGTTGCATTACTCATATTACTACCAAGCAATTGTTAAGTGATTATAGTTAAATTTCAAATAAACGGCAAACAGAGAGAAGTAGAGAACAGGGGGCACAACAATACATTGTAACTATATTTCATCAAATTGGATTAAGAGGTGGATACCGTGAGTGTTTTATGCAGCAGGTAGAAGAGAACTCTGTAATTTAGACTACTATTTGTTACATTTGTTTTGGTAGGATTGAATCTGATGTATTGTTTGGACAGAAGTGATTAGCGGCGTGGTAGTGGCTGTGTAGACTAATTCGAATTTTTATTGATGCTGACTCATTTAATCTGGTGATTGCTGCTTGTCACCACTCAGGAATTTGATGGTCAGCCGTTGAACGTTAACTTGTTTGTTATACGAATGTAGTGCATGTGGAAATAACTTTGATAAAAATATGGCAGCTAATTTTAGGTTCCACTGTGGTTAACTGTGTAAGTTCTTTGGGCTTGCTGTAGTCATTAATGAAATTATTGAATCCTTGATTATCTTTTGATGACACCAAGCCTTACGAGATTAGTTTTGTGTGGAAGAAAGGAGAGAGAGACACCGGTATGATGTGAACACTTGGAGTTTGCAAGGGCACTTGCCAGAAGGGAAAAAGCTAGTATGAAGGATTTGCTATCAGTAAGTTATAAAGCTTGCACAAATGGCTAAAAATTATTCACACTTAAGTGACATTCAAAGGAATTTGATATCCATCCAAACTGCTAGAGCCCACTCAGAAAAGCTTTGACGACCTTTGGAAGAGGACTTGTCCTATACTAATGGCTATTAGAGTGTCACTCGCTTCAAACAACGTGATTACTTTCGAAAGACTTGCCACTCGAGATCACATACTCGACCAACCTCCAGAGATAAGACAAGTACAATATATTATAGTGGTTATATTAGAAGCATTATCATTTAGTCTGTATAGTTGTCATTGTATACAAAAATGTGCGAGTGCTCCTCAGTAATAAAGGAGCACACAAGAACACTTACATGGAGCAAAATATGTACAAGTGAACTACTAGCCTCACATAAGAAGACTTACATCCAAGAAATTGTACTTCTAGATATATATCAAGCATCTCATTTAGTTAATAGTGGTGACCACATCTAGGGAACTTGTCACTCGACATATAATACTTGTCTCTTTTTGACAAGTCCATTTTCTCATGTAACTGACTTAACTAATATGAATATTCCTATTGCAGCCAACCCTTGATCTTATAAAATGGGATAATTTTTGAGGAGGGGAGGACTTTTGAACTCTTCTATGATTTTTCAGCACTATATTTTCATTGTTTTTTGCATTTTTTTTTTCAAAGAGGGAGAGGAAATGACACTCAAAATTCTTGTTTGTCAAGCACTAGTGGCCATGGATAGTACCGACTATCCCTCTTCCTTTTGTAGCAAGCAAGGAAACTGCTCTCGAGACGGATGCCCGAGTGAAGGAAGTGTTGGAGAAACTAAAGGATAAGAGTGAATATCCATCGCTATAACCATTTCAGCTAAGTCTCTAGTGTCTTCTATGGTATATATTTCATCATCCTTTTGTAGCTTTTACATCGCCATTTTGACTCCCTCTTTTTTAATCATTTCATTCACTCATTTGTTAGAGATGATACTTGTACAGCCCTCCACTTAATCCCTTTGTAGTTCAATTGCTAGATGAGGGTGAGTGTTAGGAGGGTGAAGAAGAGTTGGCTCCCACTATGGTCATCAATGAGGTTGGACTGAGTACAACTCCTAGGAAGTCTAAGAAGAGGGTAGCAAGTTTGAGAAAAAGAAGGAAAGTGAGTTTGAGGAAGAGGAGGAGGATGAGGAGTATGCTATCAATAATTATAATCCAAACATGTCTAAGCCGGAAAGTCAAGCCTTTGAGCTCGAGCAGGTGATTTACTATGAAGATATTGATAAGCTCCTTTAGAAAACTCCTAATGGTCAACTATCATTTGTTCTCATGGCCACTCAAGTGATGACATAGAAGTCAACCTAGGAGATCTATAGGAAGTTCATTATTAAGAGGAAAGCCTTGTCTGCAATGAGGGTTAAATTGGCGACTATAAAAGATGAGCTTTAATCCTCTGAGGCCCAATTCTCTAAGCTCTAAGAGGAGGCTAATTTGCAAGAGGAGGAGAAGAATAGGGCAATTTGGAGCTGAGTTGCCTTTCTGAG
Source organism: Cymbidium sinense (assembly GCA_021442155.1). Lineage (NCBI taxonomy): Eukaryota > Viridiplantae > Streptophyta > Magnoliopsida > Asparagales > Orchidaceae > Cymbidium > Cymbidium sinense. The sequence continues at coordinate 139,947,039 of CM038218.1, read as the reverse complement.
GCAAAAGGGAATTAAAAGAAGAGCTCTCTCGTCAACCAAGGAATTTTAGAAAAAAGTTGTTTAGCTCATAGGTTTCCTTGATTCTGATGAGTATTATGACTTCCAGCAACCAGAATTCAAGGTGGGCACTAACTTCATTATTGCTAAGTTAGTAAAACATGGTTAGTTGAAGGCTAAGTTTTTGAGCTTATCTAATGTATTATTCTTTTCATATTTTGATGAGGAAGATGATGAGGGCAGCACAAGTTCCCTATCCTCTCCTAGTCAAAAGAAAATATGTATCTCACATTTGCACATTTGTAAATATTTTACTAGTTAATAAAAATGACCACTTTTCCTTTCATCTGATTGTATTTGTAATTGCGAATGTTTTTTACTTAAAAGAATACAAGAATTATTTCTTTGTTGAGATATATTAGATTTTCTAGGTAAGAATTTACTCACATTATTTACATATATACCACCGATGAATGCCTTGTCTAAAACTTAGTGAAATTAAGTATGTTGGCTAAGGCACACACTTGATTATTGACTACAGGAAGTCATCCCTTAGCAGTCATCAACAAGGTGAGCCAATTTTTTTAATCCACTATTGCTGACTTATTGGGGTGTTGATCTTGTACATGAGTCACTAATTATACAAAGTGTTAGTTTTTTTGATTGCCAACTATAAAGACTTGGTCTTTTAGTTAATAGTCACCAACCTTTTTGAGTGTTGATCTTATAAAAGAGTCCCCAACTGCATGGAGTAATGGACATTTTTGATTTGGAACTATTGAGAGTTGGTTTTGTAGCCAATAATCATTGACCTCTTGGGGTCTCAATCTTATACAAGAGTCCTAAACTGCACTGAGCATTGATCTTTTTTGATTGCCAACTATAGAGTGTTGGTCACTTAGTTAATAGTTGCCTATGTCTTAGGGTATTGATCTTATATAAGAGGCACCGACAACATGGAGTGTTGGTGTTTTTTGATTTCCAACTATAGAGAGTTAGTCTTTTAGTCAATATTCACCAACCTTTAGAGATGTCGATTTTTCTATCTTCCTATTTTTATATATAAAAGTTTGATGAGTATCAATAATTTCTGCATGTGAGTTGCCTGCTCAACTATGATATTCTCAGGCTAGGAATGACACACCAAGTTCTTAGATTTCTCGCTTAGGGCCTTTACAGTCTGGTGTGTGGAACCTTTCTCTTGATCCAAAAGTGACGTGCCGAGTACCTTGAGTCATCATGCAACACCCTAAGTATCATTCCTGGTATATCACCAAGTTTTTTTCGTCATTCGATAAGCACTACTCAGAGTGAGGAGTACAAATTTTGTAGAACATTCATTACATAAATTTTTTTGGGATGTGGACCCAAACTTGTTTGGGTTCCAAAAGTTGACCCTTGATTTTTTTCTTGTAGGTTTCAAAGAAAAATCAAAGAAAGCATGTGATACTTGGATGTTCAAGACATATGATAGGTGACAAATCAAAATTTTTTTATTTTAGAATCTTGTGAAGATGAGTATGTAGTTTATGGAGATAGTTCAAAAGAAAAAAAATAATTGGTATTGGTTATGTTTCTAAAAATTCAATTTCTTTGGATAAATTTTTTTTTTGTTGAAGGTTTAAATCATAATCTTATTTCTATTAGCTAGTTATATGATAAAAGACTTAATATTGAATTTCATGCCTCTTTTTGTGTTATTAGAGATAAAGAAAATGTCTTACTTATAGGTCAAAGATATAAGAATATTTATCTTATTGATTTTGAAAATGCATGTGATGCAAATTTAAATTTACTTAACTTTAAAGTTCACTTGATGATGTCCAGTTATGGCATCAAAGGTTATGTCATATTAACATGTATTCTTTGAATAAAATTACAAAATGTGTTTTGTAAATAGTTTACCTAAAATGAATTTTCATTCTAATTATGTCTATGAAGCTTGTATTCATGAAAATATTCAAAACATTCTTTTAAAAATAAAAATATTATTTATACAACTAGGCTTTTAGAATTATTGCATATGAATTTATTTGGTACTCTGTTAGTATTTCTAATTTAGGAGAAAAATTATATGGATTTGTTATTATTAATGATTTCACAAGATTCACTTGGGTTATATTTCAAGTTCACAAGAATGATGCTCTTTAATCTTTTAGAAAATTTTTTAAACATATTTAAGGGGATAAAAGTCTCTTAGTTAGTATAATTCAATAAGATAATGGCGGAGAGTTTGAAAATAAATACTTTGAAGATCTTTGTGATGAATTCAATATTAAACATAATTTTTTTCTATCCCTAGAACTCCTTAGCAAAATGGTGTTATAGAAAGAAAAAAATAGAATTATGATTGACTTGTGTAGAGCTATGTTAGATGACTATAGGATGATTATAGGTTGCCTAAATATTTTTGGGCTAAAGTTGTTAACACTACATGTTATGTGATGAATTGTGTTTATTTGAGACCTATCTTAAATAAGACACATTATGAGTTATTTTTGGTAAGAAACTTAAGATTAGCTATTTTTATTTCTTTGGATGTAAGTGCTTCATTTTTAAAAATGTAAAAGACTCTTTAGGAAAGTTGATAGTAGGTGGGATGATGGTATCTTTTTAGGTTATTTATTATCTAGTAGATGCTATAAAGTTTATAATAAAAGAGAGATGATTGTAGAAGAGTCAACACATGTTATATTTGATGAAAACCTTATAGATTCTCTTAAAAATGATTTGATTGAGAATGAGGTAGACGAGTTTAAGAAAATAAACTTGAAAGAAAATGTAGATGATTCTCTACCTAAATAATGAAAATTTGTCAAAAAGCATCCCAAGGACTTGATTATAGGAGATCCCTCCCAAAATGTTAGAAATAGAAGACAATCTAAGGAGGTGATTAATCATTTTGTACTCTTATCTAAAATTGAACCTAAATTAGCGGATGATGCTTTAAAATAACACTATTGGATTGTATCCATGGAAGACAAAATAAATTAGTTCATAAGGAATGATGTTTATGAACTAGTCCCTAGACCTCAAGACCAGAATGTCATAGGAACTAAATGGGTCTTTAAAAATAAGTTGGATGACCTTGGACATATTGTTATAAATAAAGCTAGATTAGTTGCACAAGGGCACACTCATGTTGAGGGGATAGACTTTGAAGAATCTTTTGCTCTTGTAACTAGATTATAAGCTATTAGATTGCTCCTTGTCTATGACTATTACAAAGATTTTAAAATATTTCAAATGGATGTAAAAAGTGCATTTCTAAATGGTTTTATAGATCAAGATTTCTTTGTAGAACAACCCCTTGGTTTTGAAAGCTTAGATTTTCTTGATCATGTTTTTAAATTAAAGAAAGCTTTGTAAGGATTAAAATAGGCTCCTAGAGCTTGGTATGATAGATTGAGTAGCTTTCTTATTGACTATAGATTTAGGAAGGGTTGAGTAGATACCACCATAATCCATAAAAAATTAGGTGATGATCTGATCATTGTGCAAATTTATGTTAATGATATTTTATTTGGAAGTTCAAATGAATCTTTGTGTGTTGAGTTCTAATCTTTAATGTCTAAAGAATTTGAAATGAGTATGATGGGTGAAATTAATTTTTTCTTGGGTCTTTAAGTGAAACAATAAGAAAATGACACTTTCATCTATCAAACTATGTATACAAATGCCTTGATTGAAAAGTGATTCAAACCTAATAAAATTTCTATGAGCCCCTCCACTAAGCTTGATTTAGATGAATCCATGAAACCAGTTGATCATAAACTTTATAAAACTATGATTGGCTCACTTTTATACCTTGCTGCTATTAAGCCTAGTATTATGTTTGCTATTTTCTTTTGTGCTCATTTTCAGGATGCTCTGAAAGAATCACATTTAACTACAGTCAACCATATATTTCTTTACTTGATAGGCACTTCTAAGTTAGGTTTGTGGTATCCTAAAAATTCACTATCATGTAACTTGATTGCTTATTCTGATGCTGACTTTGCTGGGAGCAAAGTAGATAGAAAAAGTACATTAGGAACATGTCAATTTTTTAGGATCATATCACTTGTATTGGTCCTCTAGAAAATAAAACCCCATTGCTTTTTTCATTGCCGAAGTTGAGTATGTAGCTGCCGAAAGCTGTGTTGCTCAGGTTCTTTGGTTAAAGTAATAATTAGAAGGCTTTTGACTTAAGTTAGATCACATTCCCATTAGATGTGATAACACTAGTACAATTAGTTTTACAAAAAATAATATCCAACATTTTTGGACCAAGCATATAGAAATTAGACAAAATTTCATTAGGGATCATGTAAGAAAAGGTGATGTTGATATTAATTTATTAGTACATACTTATAAATTACTAATATTTTTACAAAATCTTTACAGGAAGAATGATTTTGTACTTTGAGACACATGTTAGGTATGCTAGATCAATCCATTTAATTCATTTACATATTTAAAATCTTTTTGATGTTGCAAAAAGGGGGAGAAAGTTTTATGTTGGCCTTTTTATTTATGTTGATTTTTTTTTACTTTTATGCATGAATTTAGGTTGAGCTTATTGTATTTATTTTTAATTCTTGCAAACTTTCTTATATACTTGTTATTATCTATCAAAATTCTATTTTAATGCACTTTTTATTTCAAAAAGATTGATGTAAGATTACTTTGCACCTTCTTCTCCATATTATAGCAACATAAGTTTGTCATCATAAAAAAGGGAGAGATTGTTGACATCATGAGTCCCATCTCAGTTGAGATTGATTTTGATGATAACAAACATATGTTCAAGTGCTGTTAATTGGTTTAAATTCAAGTGATGCACGAAATTCTTCAAATCAAGATTCTTTAATCAAATTTGCAAAGCTAAAGCTGTTAGATTTGAACTAGTTGGGAATTTTCTAGGACTTACAATATTAAGGAAAATAATAGCTTAAATAAAATAAAGTTAACAGCTTAATCATTTCAAAATAATTCAATTAAATTTCTCTATACTTTAAAAATGCACTATTCTTTAATTATTCATTGATTTATCCTTTTTGGATTATCTAAATCACTTACATGAATTTAATTATCATCTTTGTGCTTTCAAATAAAATGAATTTATTTCACACGTCATTTAACTTTTTTGTGCTTAATTATATTAATTATTCATTTATTTTTGGATGAGAATAAAACTATCCAAGAATTATCCTAATTATTCTTTTTGTCTCTCCTATCTTTATATTTTCTCTCTCATAACATCTTTATTATTTTGGTAATATTTTGATTGAATTTTATGAAGATTTTTGATTGAATTTTATGAAGATTGTTAAATGATAAATCATGTGAGCTTTATCCAATTATTTCCATAATTATTCCCTCATTTAATTAAATTTTAAAAATCCCTTTATTAGAATTTTGAATATAAATTATTTTGAATCTTAATTAAATATTCATTGGAATATTCATTGCTTATTTAGATTTATTCCTTTGTGGCATGATTTGGCCGACCCTATCATGCTTTAATTAAGCTAATTTGAGTTTATTTAAACTCTTCATGTTAATTCAATTTGAATTCAAATCAACCATGATTTTATACTCTTTCCTTTTCTTTTTAAAATCATTGCATTTTTGGAAAGTTTTTTTTTGCCAACTCCTATTCAATTTAAATAGAATTCTTTTAAATTATGGTTATTATTCAAAAAGCATCTTAATTACTCTTCATTGATTTGAATTAATTGATTGCATTGATTGGAGATCATTTTAATTATGGGAAGTCCCCTTGGCCGAAATTCTTAATGGATTTTTCCTATTTATTTTTTTAGATTAATTCATGTAGTTTCCTCTTTGATATCTTTCTAATTAATTCATTAAATATTCTATGTATCATGCATTAAACTTAATTGAATCCTTCTTTGGAATGTGGCTTGGTCGACCAAATCAATTGTTCATTTCAAATTTCAATTTAATTCAAATAATTCCTCTTGGAATATTTTTCCTTTTGGACTTTACTTATTTTGTTAAATTTTTTGTTCTCCTTCTTTTTCTTCTCTCTTGACTGACCCACATGTTCATAAATCTTTTTCAAATTAATATTACATCATGTGATAATTAATTCAAAGTTCAAATCCTTATTTTATTTGATTTTCCCTCCTTGGTCGATTCTTTGAATTAACCTCTCCTAATTTAAATTATTTTCATTAATATCTTCTCTCTCCCTCTTTCTCTCTCTCTCTCTCTCTCTCTCTCTCATCCAATCTCCCTTGGATAAAATATTCATTATAGGATTCTTAATAATTTATTGATTCAAAATTGAATCATTTCTTTATTAAATTTTCCCTCCAACTCTTCTCTTGCTTAGCCTACCCCTCCTTTCTCCTTTGATATATAATATGGTTTAGACTTAGGTTAATATCTCTTAGCTCTTCTCCATGTTGGAAAAACTCTTACAATTTGATTTCTTGAAGATCTTAGTGATTCTAAGTGCAAAATTTCTCTAAAACCTCTCTTATTTTCTCTTGGCCAAAATCTTCCTTCCTTGAGTTTTTCATTTGGCCAAATAACTCTCAAATCAAAGAAATTTTTCCTTAAGCTCTCCTTTAATTACACATCTTCCCTTGGATGACAATAGGAGCGGAGTTTTATTAAAGCATTCTTGAAGATTGGTGAGAATCCTTTCTTGGTCAACCCTCATTTGGGATTACTTGAAGCTTGGCGATATGCAGTTCTCTACCTCCTTGCAATTCATCTTCAACCATTAAGTGGAGATCCTTCTCATCTTCTTCCAAGTAATTCTCGAGACTTTATAAGGTGTGGATTCATTAATCATTTTTTTTAATTTTCATATATTAAAGGCTTTGTGAAAAGGTTTTCAATTTGATTTCATACATAAGAAATTAACATTGGCTTATTGCTTTGAATTTATTTATTGCATAACATACTTTGATTACACTTTCATGAAAGTATTTTAATCATTCTTAAGTTGTGATTTTATATGTCATTTCAAGTTATTTTGGTTTCAAGTCTTCATGTCTTTTAAAATAAAATAAATTCTTTTAAGACTTGTTTGCTTAAATCATTCCATATAAAGTTCAAGTTTTTATTTTTTTACTTTAAATCCAAGAGAAAGTTATTCAACTTGAGCTCTCTTTAATATATGTCTTAATATTATTTTGATTTGGTTGTGAGGTTAAAATATTTTTAAATTGAGTTAGATACTTTGTATCTTTTCTTCTTCTCTTCTTTTGTACTTTGTCGGGGTTGTACTTGCATGTGTAAGAAAGTATGGTGTTGGGTTGTACTTGCCTATGAATGAAAATATAGGAGATTTTTTATAATCTCAACTTTGATTTAGTGAATTCCTAGCATAGGTTGGTAGGCTTGGACGTAGGTTGATTATTAGGTTTGGCTGAACCATGTAAAAATTTATGTGTTCTTAGCTTTACTTTTTCCTACATCTTATTTTACATTACTTCTATTGTTCATCACTTTTCTCTCTTAAATATAATATTTTGAAGTTAAATTTTTTATAAAGCTCTAAAATTAACTTTTAATCTAAAATTCTTTTGAAAACCCAATTCATTCTCCCTTCGGTGCCATTGCATTATAACAGGGACCACCCAAGTGGGTTTAGATGAAAGCTTTCTTTTACTCAAGGCTGAAGTCGAGCTAACTTTGATTACTCATCCATGATTTTGTGTGGTATGAACCTCTTATATTGCTTCAAGAACTTTGACTCCAATTCACGTGATATCTAGTTGCAAAATTTCATCTTCTTTACTCGACCTACATGCGGTTCTTAAGTAGCAAGCTCTAGATTGATTCAAATTTTCTTTAACATTAATTTCTTCACCTCCTACATGGAATTTGACAGTTGCAAGGTAGGTCGAAACCACTACCCTATACGTATTGAGTAGTGGTCAGCCAAAGATATTGTTAGGAGTACTAGGAGCTTCCATTATAATAAAGCCAACAACAACAACAACAACAACAACAACAACAACAATAAACCTTAATCCCACCTTATTACTATGAATCCATGAATCCTTGTCTCCATATTATATGTGTCAAATTCTCATTTAATTCAAGTATACTAAGATCATTTTTTATACATCTTAACCAAGTCTTTTAGGTCTACCTCACCTTTCTTAACATAAGGCAAATCTAATGCATCTCTCCTAATCGTCATCATGGGATGGTACGCTTTATGTGGCCAAACCATCTCTCCCTAATCTTATCTACCCTGAGCTACTCCAACTTTTTCCTGAACATACTCATTTTGCATTCTATCTCTAAGGGTAAAGCCACTCATCCACCTGAGCATCCTCATCTCACTTAACTTAGTCTTATGTTTCTCTTTTATTGGCCAACATTCTGCACCATAAGTCATTGCAAGTCTTACCACCATCTTATAAAATTTTTCCTTAAGTTTAAGTGGAACTTTTCTATCACATAATAGGCCAGATGCATTCTTCCACTTCAACCATCCAACTTGAATTCTACTAATAACATCTCCATCTATTTCACCATCATTTTGAACAATAGAGCCTAAATATCGAAATCTCTTATTAATGACTTGATCACCTAAAGTCACACTATCACTAAAACTTCTACAACTAAAATTACACTCCATATATTCAGTTTTAGATCTACTTGAACAAAAACCTTTAGACTCTAAAGTTGAAAACCTTTAGACTCTAAAGTTGACCTCCATAATTCAAGTTTCTGTTGGACTCCCTCTCTAGTCTTATCAACAAGAAGAATGTCATCGAAAAGCATACACCAAGGTACATCTTCTTGTAAATGCCTTCCATAACTAAAGTAAAAAGATAAGGGCTTAATGTTGATCCTTGATGTAATCTAATTGAAATAGGAAAATATTTTGTCAATCCTCCTTGTGTTTGGACACAAGTAACAACTCTAGTATACATATCCTTAATGACTTGAATATAATCAATATTAACTTCTTTCTGTTCTAGAACTCTCCAAAGAACATCTCTTGAGACTTTATCATAAGATTTCTCTAAATCAATAAATATCATATGTAGATCCTTCTTGCTTTCTCTATGTTTCTCCATCAAACCTCTTAACAAATATATAGCATCCATAGTAGATCTACCTGGCATGATTCCAAACTGATTGTGAGAAACTTCTGTATCACATCGTAACCTACGCTCAATTACTCTCTTCCATAATTTTAATGTATGGCACATTAACTTAATAAAGCCAACCATTGCTACAAATTATTTTTTGTCTTCACCCCAAGTCACAAAAAAGTGATCACCCCTTCTACTTCTCTTCTTTCTCCTAAGAAACAATATAGTGGTCTTCAAGTGGGGGTGAGCTTAGAACTCGCCAATCTTAGCTTATCAAAGATAGATTTAAAAATGATGTCGATTGAGCCTCCCTGTGTCATTTAATATACTCTTGATTTGATAATTGGTGATTAATACCGTGATGACAATAGTATCATGGTCTCGATTTCCAATGAAAGGTTTATCTTTTTTTGAGAAACTTATAGAAACTATGGAAGTAGGTGGCATATTATAGTGTTTAAAATGCATCATTATAGTGACACCACATAGATCTTAGGGGGTGTACTTATTAAAATGATTGAGGATGACATGAAAGAATGAAATGTTATCTCAAAAGATAGAAGTATCATTCTACGTTAGACTCAATCACGTAATAAGTACTCCAAAGATTAATGGGTCTGTGTGTATTATAGATCTTTCTCTTACTTTACATAGATGAAGTAAGATAGGGTATATTTTAATTTGGGTTACAAGTTCCTTATAGAGGCAAGCCCTCATAGTTAATTACATCTTAGAAGATGGGATCTCCAAAGAAAACTCTTAATTAAAGTAGTCAATCATCATCTTTATGGATTTCAATGATTATAATAAAAAGATTGCTTAGTTTGGAGAATCAAGTGGAAAAAGCTCAAATAAGAATAGTTTTTGTGAGAAGATAATGGGAATAGATTACGAGCATTCAGATGCTAGAAAGCCTAGTAAACACTCTAGTCTATCCTGTAGTTGGGCTTTATATTTATTATGTTTGAACTAATTTTTTATTAGAATGCTAGGACTTATATCAAAATAACAAAAGATTATGGAAATGCCTAAAAGATAAACACTTATGCCCATAATAATGGAGAAATGGGTATCCTAAGATCCTAGAACTATACTATTTTAGTACAAGATAAAATATTGACATACGTTTACTCGATAAAGTTGGTTATATTGGCACACCCTTATCTAAGATTGTGAACCTATCCCAACCCTTCTAGACTTACAACCTCTTAGAAGGGCTGTCAGCTAACACCACCTATATTTTAAATCTATGTGAACAAGTCTCATGTAAGTGTATGATGTTTAGGGTATTATTATTAATAAAAGAAGCTTAATAGCCTAAACTTACTCCTTATATAAGTATTTTTGGTTCAAAATTTATTTAAAGGACTTATGTATATAATTATGCCTATAATGAGATGTTATTAGATGGAGGTTATAAGCTAAATCAAAATAGAAGATAGAATTCACCCATAAGGGTGGTCATCCTCATAGGTTAGATTCCCCTTATAAATAATAAGAGAAGGGCCCAATTCAAGGAAGAATGAAGAAATATGCAATCATGATTCACAAATTCTAAAAGGGCTTATAGTTATTTTTAGTATTTATACCAAGGATTTAAGAGAATGGAGTTATCAGCTATATTAATTTAATTTGAGTTGATTAATTAATATTGGGTAGAAAATTTATCTTAGGAGCCTACAATAGCAACCAGGTTTTCATAACACCAATGTAGAATCAGAATGAAACTTATAAAACCATGTTGTTCTATTGAGCACCAAAAATAAACATGCAAAAAAACATCAAATTAATTAAAGAGAAAGGCTCATATTGCTGAGATCTGCTAGACATCTCAAATGAAAAGAATAAAAATTGGAAGCCGAGCTTTTCCCTTATATAGCAAGGCCTAAACTAAGCATTACATATAATGAAGCCAATGTCTTCATATCTTCAACTTCAAATGTTGGGCACTCCATGTTTCATAGAGCCTCCATGTAAAAACTCTCTAGCTTCTACTCATATTAAACTCCATACCTCTAATCTTATTTTATTATAAAATTACATTTAAAATACTAAAAAAAATCACAATTAAACCTACAAAATAGAAGTTAGCTATAACACACATACACAACAAAAATTTATATATTTTACAAAATTAGATTTAGCCTCAATGTGTGCTAAGCCCAGTTGTTTTAATGGGCTACGCTTAAAGAGGCAAGTAGCATATGAAAGTAAAAATATTTAATTCATTTTATAATTATAGTGACCCTTGAAATAAGCATTTGTAGAAAACATCCCCGGTCAAATAAATAACATCCTGCCATCTGGACTAGTGCATAAGCAATCCTAACATCCAACCTAAAATTAAGAAATGCAATATATCACAACAAAACATTGACCTAACCTAAGTATAAGATCAATGACTTATCAATCTATGGTGTGTGCTAAAACAGTATGGTATGACAAAGTTAGGCTTTAATATTTAAGTTGTATTATGTGATTGGAGATTTAATTTATTAGCAAGGATGATCATGATTCACGTGATTGATATTTTATACAGATTTATACATTATGGATTGAGCTCTTAATTTATGTTGGTCTTAATGTTTTGAAGACCATGAAAAGTTATGGATTTCATCCAGGTAGAACCCATTCTTAAGTTAAGGCTAAAGAGGTGAGAGACATCTTAGGAACAATGACATAAGTTATGATTCTCTATATGACACTTAAACATATTTTCTTATTAGTTTAATATATTATTTCCAAATACCATTTTCATATTTTTATTATAACTAAGAAAATACCTTAATATATCTAAATATCACTTAGGGATGTTTCACTCATGCATGCATGTATGTAGGTGTATTTTATCTTTTAAATTAACTAAGAATTTAAATAATTAATATATATGGATATGCATGTTATCTATAAAAGAAAAATTAAAAACCTGCATATATGAGATACACATACACTAAGTATTTGCAAGTATGCACCATCGTTAAACCAAAAGGTCAAGGTATCAAGACCTTTTTTAGACCATTAGCCCTACAGCCTTGAGGGGCTTTAAGGGCTTTCCAAAATTTGAATGGGTTAGACACTTTAAGATTATCCTATAACCCTCTTTATTCATTAGGTGATTCAATAGTTGGATAAATGATTTTTATGATTCAATTAGGGTTTAATAATCATTTGATATAATAAAGCTCAATGAAACTTAAAATATTAATTATACATGAAATATAAACCCAAAAATTATAAAACCATTGCATAACATGCATTAACATAACTAAAACACATCTTGAAAATTGCAATGCATTTGGGCTTATAATTTATGACTAATTAAATAAATGAAAAAAATCTAATTAAGCTTAATAACACTTAAAAGTATTTCTAATATATGCTACTGGTCTGAAAAAATCTAATTAAGCTCTTGATCATTTTTTTCTAAAGCATCCTTATGTTATATGATTGTTTTATGCATTTAAACATTAATTTGGTAATTTCTAATATTTTTATTAACTATTAAGTAAATTTGGTCATTAAGCACTCTAAATTTCATAATATTTAATATAATCACCCAAATATTATAAAAATTTATAAGAAGTGTACATTAACCTAATTAGCTTACCATAAAAATTTTAGGTTAATCAATCATGTATTTATGATTTTGATAATTTCTAAGCTATCCCAAAAATAGTTAGCAAAATTTAGAGTTTTTTAATTTTGTTGGATTCCTCTTTGAAATTTCATCTAAAAAGATGTCATGTAATTTTTGGCTCAATGAATAATTTGTTATAAATTTATGAATTTTAGGTTCAATTAATTTAAATTGTTGAATTTTTAATTCTTTATTAAGCTCTAATTAAGTGACTTTTCAGATTTAAAAAATCCAAAGAGTCTATTTAATTCGTACAAAGTCCCTCATATTTGTTGACTTTATGAGCCCCACCTCATATGAGATTGATTTTGATGATAACAAATATATGTTCAAATGATACTAATCAGCTAAATTCCAGTGTGTAGGAAAATTCTTCAACTCAAGATTCTTTAGTCAATTTAGAAAGCTAAAGCTATTGGACTTGATCTGGTTAGAAATTTTCTAGGAATTACTATATTAAACAAGTGAAAAGCTCACTTAAATAAAATAAATAATTCTTTCATTTCAAAATAATTTATTTTAAAATTATTTATATTTTCTATATCTTTAAATTGCAATTATTTCTTAAATCATCCATTTTGGATAATATGAACTAAATACATGAGTTATGTTCCATTAAAGGCGTGTTCAAGCAAGATAAATTAATTATATACTTCATTAAATCATTTCCATGCTAATCATAATTTTTATTGCATGAAAATTAAATCATCCTTGAATTATTCTTTTATTCTACTTTCTCTCTCCTATTATTCCTTCTTCTCTCTCTTATCATCCTTACCATCCTTACATTATTTTGGACGAATTTGTTTATTGAATTTTAGCTATTAAATCATGTTAAATTTATTCAAAATATTTTCAAATATAGTTTCCTCAATTTTTATAATTTAAAAGTTCATTAATTTGAATTTTTGAATTTGAATTATTTTGAATTTAAAGTGCTTCAATCATGGCATATCCTTCATAAATTAAATCTAATATTTATGGAATGTTTTAAACGTACAAAGAATGATTTAATTTAATTATATGTAGTTTAATTAAATTACATCAGGTTATATTAATATTAAATTCAAACTAGCCCTTATTTATAAATTTTTTTTAATTAAACCTTTTAAAGAAATTATTTTAGGCTGGCCAAACAAATTCAAAATTAAATTAATTTAAGTATTATTTAATACTCAAAAAGTATATTAAATAATTAACTTTGATATGAATTAATTCACTGCATTAAATTAAGAATATCCTATTTTAAGAAACTATTGTTGGCCAAAACTCTCTTGGATCTCTTTCTAGAAATTATTTTATTCAAATTAATTTATATTCCTCTTTATTCATTAATGTTTTATTTAATTAAATAGCGTCTATATTCCTCTTTCTAGATATTTATTCTACTTTCTCTCTCCTATTATTCTTTCTTCTCTCTCTTGTCATCCTTACCATCCTTACATTATTTTGGCCAAATTTGTTTATTGAAATTTAGCTATTAAATCATGTTAAATTTATTCAAATATTTTCATATATAGTTTCCTCAATTTTTATAATTTAAAAGTTCATTAATTTGAATTTTTGAATTTGAATTATTTTGAATTTAAAGTGCTTCAATCATGGCATATCCTTGATAAATTAAATCTAATATTTATGGAATGTTTTAAACGTACAAAGAATGATTTAATTTAATTATATGGAGTTTAATTAAATTACATCAGGTTATTTTAAAATTAAATTCAAACCAGCCCTTATTTATAATTTTTTTTAATTAAACCTTTTTAAGAAATTATTTTAGGCTGGCCACACAAATTCAAAATTAAATTACTTTAAGTATTATTTAATACTCAAAAAGTATATTAAATAATTAACTTTGATTTGAATTGATTCATTGCATTAAATTAAGAATATCCTATTTTAAGAAACTACTATTGGCCGAAACTCTCTTGGATCTCTTTCTATAAATTATTTTATTCAAATTAATTTATATTCTTCTTTATTAATTAATGTTTTATTTAATTAAATATCTTCTTCATATCTTGCATTGATTCCTCACATTGTATTGAGCTTGGCTGACCCCATCTTCTCCAATTTATTTCTTTTCATTGGCCGACTATATCCTAATAATCTTTTAGTGTGATTTAAAAATTCTCTTTCACACAACACACACACACACACACACACACACACACACACTCTCTCTCTCTCTCTCTCTCTCCTCCCTCTATCTCCATAACCTCCTTGGCCGACCTCTTTGCCTTATTCCATTAAATTCATATTTTTTCCTAATCTACTTTCCATCTCTTCCTCTCTAGGCCAAAACCATTAAGGATTTAATCCTTCATGATATTTATTTTAATTCAAGAAATCCAATTCAAATCCTTTCAAATATTAACTTCCTTCAAATACCATCATAACTTGGCTTACTTCTTTTTCTATTTAAGTGGCTAGTTAGAACTTAAAAATTGTTCTCTAGCTCTTTTATTCTCACTTGTTCTCTTGCTCACCCCTCTCCTTTTGGCCAAACCTTGCTATAAGAATTTGTGGAGATCTTAGGTGGTTGATGTGTAAATAGTCCTCATCATTCTTCTCTTTCCCTTAATTTTGGCTTGAAGATTGCTCGGGAAAATTGAAGGATTTGTGATATACACCCTTGGCTGAGGGCTTCAAAGATTCTTCTAATTTTCTAAAGTGCTAAACTTCTATTTTACCTTGCTACTTTCTTGGCCTAGAGTAACATAAGATTATTCAATTTATTTTAGGCTTTATCTTCTTATATAATCTTATTTTCATGCTTGGCCAAGACTTTCATAAGGGAATTTAATTTTTTTGAAGATTAATCTTTTCATAATTCTTTGATTCTCACCTTAGACAAAAGCTATTTATATAAGTTGCCCAAGTTTAGTTGTGCTTAACATCATACCTTCTTTAAATATTCAGTTGATTGGCCACATCATAATTCTTCTTGGAATAAATTTGTGCTTAGTGTTTACTTCTTCTCATTTGATTCACATAAAGCTTATGTGATATCTTTCTTGCGTTGTTATTCCAAATATTATTCAAGTGTTCTTAGTTGGAATTCATTGACCATTTGGATATAACTTATCTATTATGAAAAAGAATCCAAACCAAAGTTGTGGTAGCTAATATTTCATATCATGGTGGTTCATAACTTAATTTAAGTTTACATTTTCATTAAAAGATTATTGGTGGATTTCAAAGTTATAAAATCAAATCATTTAAAGATTTTATAAAGTTTATCTTAAGTCAATTTTATTTGAAGACTTTCTTGCATTGAATACTTAGTTGAAGATCTTATTTTAATTTTATTTTAAAATAAAGTGAGCTCTCTTTCATTTTATTCACTTGCCTTAATATTGGTATAGTTGGGTTGTGAGTGAAATTTTTTTTTAAATCGATAGTTAGATATTTGGAATCAAACTCAACCCATTTAGGTTTAAATGGGTTGAAATGAAATAAATTCAAAATTAATTCAATTCTAAATAAAGTAATTAAATCAAAACCTAATCAGTCATCAATCAAAAATGATTAAACTTAGAATTATAAGAATTAAATCAAAAACCAAAATCTTTGATCCAAATGATTGGATTAGATTCAAATTTTCAATCCAATTCAAATGGATTTAAATTTAAACTTAAACTCATATTGTGTTTAATGTAGGCAGCCACACATTATTCTAAGGCCTTTAATAAGTGATGCCTAAAGCCAAAGCCAAAGAAAATGAAACTAAAGAAGAAGAGTGGAAATCTTTGACTAAAGGAAGATTCCTCCCCTTTTCAATATGAAAATCACTTGGGTTTTATCCAAGTAATCATGGAATTTGACCACCTCTTGGGATAATAGTTCCAAGGGCAGAGAATGGATGGGATGAGCCCTCAAGCCAAAAGGCATCTGGCTTCCTCTAAGGAAGAAGCGAAGAAGGAAGAAGAAAGAAGCAAGTAAAGGAGCCAAGGCTCGTCCAAGCAAGGAAGAGGGGGAAAATGACCTCCTCCTTATGCATCCTTCATCCAAACTTTCTAACAAGGCAAAGGGGGATTGAATCCACCCCTTGGCTGGTCCTGTCACTACCGGTGGCCAGAATCTAGCCACCAAGAAAGAATATAATATGGCTCTTGGCCAAGCATGAAAAAAGGGGAGGGATGGCCAATTCCCTCCCTCTTTTCATCTCAAATCGTTCGCCAAAGGTAGAGATGAAGGAGGATACCCTTTCCTTGACTCCTCACTGCCGGCATGCCAAAAAATGTACAGAACTTGATGGAATCTGATCTCCCTTTAATGGTGAAATGAAAGGGAGACTCTACCACATCAAATTGAATGTTTTGACATGTACTAGAGGTCGAGTCAACCTCAAATGAATCACCACCTCATCCCCTCTCCATCGACGAGCCAAAAAATTACTTATGTAGATGAAAATCGAATCTATGGTTGGTCTAGGGAGTGATCCATGAGGAGGCAAGAAACAAAATTGCATACACACTTCATCATATTGAGGAAAAGATAATGGAGTTGATCCCACCACTGGTGATCGCCAAAAATGAGGTATGCTCCACCACCGTCCCATTAAGCATTTGATTTTGGCACTTTTTGAAAGAAATTTGATCCTCATGTGGATCAAACTGCATGGATTGATTACAAAATGATCCTCGATCATTCTTCAATAAAAATGAGTTGAAAATCACTGGCGATCGCAAGAATTTTGGCAAAAATGATGAACGGTGTCCGTCTCTTGCTAGAGATTTGCGAGATATAAACTACACCATCTAATCCTTCTATTTGGGATGGATGACCATGATTTAGTTAGATAATCCGATTAAACCCCTTAAGGACTCTACAAAATGAATCAAGACCATCCAATCTTCAATCTGATGATTGAGATTCATCTCGTGTGGCACCACTTTTGATGTGGATGCCACGTAGGTCGCCACGTTGGCTCGCATTCTCAAAATGGTAAATGTCCTTAAAAGTTAATTAAATAATTAATTAAAAATCATAAAAAATTAAAAAAAAAATTTAGAGATTAAAATCCAAATCTAAAAAGTGCAAACTTCAGCTCTATGGATTCATCTTGATGAGCGGAATCCATTAAAACTTAAATCCCCAATTAATCTTTGGTATTTTAGCCTTTATTTGACTTTGAATGAAATCAATTAAACTTTAATTAATCACAAACCATTAATGGAATTCAAATGAAACTTTGGGAAATAAAATTGAAGTTAAAACACACCCTAGTAAATATTTTCATTAATTAATTCAATGTAATTCATGAGAAATGAAATTTCAAATCCCAAACCTCAGTTTTAATTAAATAAATTAATATAAAATGAATTAACTCATGAAGATGAATTAAATAACCTTAAATCAACTTAATGAACTCTAATGAACATAAAATTATCAATGAAACTCATTCAAATTCAATAAATCATAAATTGGCTTAATTAAGTAATTAATTGAATTAAATAAATTAAAGAATTAACCAAAAATTAATTAAATTACAATAAATCAATCAAGTTTCCAAAAATTATGAATGAACCCTCTTTGGAAACAGCTTTCAGAAAGGAATCAATGAAAAATGAAATCGTCAAATAATCTTCATTAGATTAAGCTTAATTTAGGTTTTAATGAAATAATTAAAACTCTAATTATACCCAAATTATGAATCTAATCAAAATGAAACTTTGGAAACATGAAATTGGCATGGAACTCCAGTTGCCATAAACATTTCAAACCCAATTGACCTTTAAATTGGGGATTGTTGAATTTCTAAATCCTAAGTCAGTATGAATCAAATAATTAATAAAAAATTCATAAATTCATGAAATCATGAAATAATTTGAATTAATCTTAATCAAACATCAGAAATATTTAGGATGATTTTCCAACATCCTAAATCAAAGAACTTAATTAATTTCATACTTAAGGGTTAAGGAAATTAATAATGCATATTAAGAATAATTAAACCTTAAGTTAATGAAATCAAACAACTTAATGAAACCATAATCCATAATCAAGGTAATTTAAGAATTGGTCAAATATTAACCTAAGTGCCTTAGGTTAACATAAATTAAACCAAATGAAATAAATATAATTCAACAAACCTAAACATAACTTCATCCAATGGATAAATGCAAACCAAATGAAACAATTCAAACCAATTAAAATTAAATTAAATGAAATAATTCAAATCATTTGAAATAATTCAAACCAAACCAAACTAAATTGAAAACTAAATCAAGAATAAAAATCAAACCAATAAAAAGAAATGAAATAAATAACTAAATTCCAAAAATAAGAATTAAAACATTAATCCAAAATTCAAACTAAATTTAAACCCAAACCATCTAAATGAAACTAAAAGGATTAATTAAGATTCTTAAGGATCTTTGTTAGGCCTTTGGGATGGATCTTTATTTTACAATGAAGGTTTCATTCCATTAGGGGTTACGATGTTGAATAAAATGGTCTCCACCCAAAAAGTGAGATTCATTATACTCTTCATTCTTGAAAACCTAAACTTCACTTTAACAAAATGAAAGTGAAAATGAGAATGAAAACAAAACATTAAATCATTTGAATTGAAACCATCCGAAGGTAAAGTTCAACCAAACTCGAACTCCAATTTAAAACTTGAACTAAAGAGGCCTTGCTACATAAGTCTATTTACTTCACACACTAGATCATTAGGTCATAGATCTTAGAAAACTTTGGTTAGGTACATTCCCTTTTAGATCTAACATTATTTTTCTCTAGGAATGCAACAGGAAGGAGCTATCATAAATAAATAAAAAAATGCTATTTTCTTGTAGACGTGCTTAAGAACTTAAGCATAGCCCATAGGACATGTGGGCTTAGCAAACAGCTAATGCTAAGCCCTATGTTTGTAAAATATAACTACTACATGCTATTTATATTTTGCTAACATTTGTTTTGCAGGGTTTAAGAATTAATTTTGAAATCAAAATGTAAATTTGTGTTTAGAATTAGATTAAGATTTATGAGGTCTAGGATTAATAGGAGCTGACCCTACCAGGAGAAGGTGCAGTGGTCCTCTATGAAGCCCAATAGATGTCCCTGAAGAAGAAGACAATCTGGGAAAGAAGACCCATAGATCTAGACTTGTAGTTCTAGACTAGATTGTATAAGGGCAGAGCTCGGCTGTCCATTTGCACTTTCTTTTGAGGTGTATAGCGGTACTTAGCCACACTGACCTTTTTCTAAAATTAATTTGGCTTGATTTATTTTGGGTGTGCAATAGAATTAACTTGCTTTTCTTAGTTTCTTTCTGTATTGTGCTTTCTTGTAATTGAGTGCATGGACAATTAGGCTCATAGGGCAAATTTAATTTTATACCCAACCAAAATCTAAACAACTGAAACAAAACTAAAGAAAATTGAAACCACACATAAATTAAAGCCTTAAGCAAAACTTACAATCAATTAGAAACCAATTAGCTCTTGAAAATTATATAATCATATTGCTTCAATCCTTGAATTGGGCAACTTATCCTATTAAACATAAAAGGGCATCTAACATGTGAGGATGACAGCCTTCTTGGAGAAGTCTACCTTATATTAATGATTTGGCCCATAACCATTTTAAATTGTATAAAATTAGGCATAAAAATGCTTACCCAAGACCTCAAATGAATCATGAATCAAAACATTTAAAATCTAAAAAATGTGCATTAGTTAGATGCATTTCATACCCTACATTATCTTAGAATTTAGGGAGTGAGTCTAGTTTTATAGATTCCTTTCCTAAAGATACAATAACCCAACCATCTTACATTCATGAGACTTAGCATCATAAATTTAGAATGCTCTTAGGTGGTGCTAGCTAATAGCCCCTCTAGACAGGTTGTAAGTCTACAAGAGTCAGGGATAGGTTAGTTCCCTCAAGTGAGAGGAATGGTTGATAATTCCCAAAATGAAACTAAGTCGAGCATTTGGCATGTATCAGAAGCACTTGTATACTTAGGCTCTGAAGCATCCTTCTCAAGAGTAAGTCTTCAATTCTAGGCATTTCTGTAGTCTTATGCTGCTAGAATCTAAGTCCTAGATTTCTAAGAAAATGTCAATCCAAAATTTAATTTAAACTCTAAAATTTAAAGCCCAATTATAGGATAGATGAAGTGTCAACTAGGCATCCCAATATCAATAGGCATTTCCTACTTCATCATATTTGGATTCCCAAATAACTCTTTCTTCTTTGGATCAATCCCAATTAAAAATTTCAAAAATAAATTCTTTGAAAACTAACTTAGAAATATTAGATATAACAACTTATTCCTTTAATCGAGAGTATTCTTAGGAAGAGAACCTTATTAATATGTAATTAACCATATGGGCTTACCTTTATAGTGAACCATGAACCCAATTTAAAACAAACCCTGTTCTACTCTCCATGTAGTTTAGAGGAAAAATCTCTGGTACACGAAGGACCCATTAGCCTTAGGAGTCTTTTATTAAATGATCAAATCCATTATAGGATAACAAGCTTATCTTTCAAGATAATATGTTTATTTGTTAATAACGCATTTGATCATCCAAATAAGAAATTCCTAAAATCTACATGGTGTCATAAATTTTATCATATTATATTTATATTAAAATGTCCCAAAAAGTGTTAAATGTTATAGCACCATGGTGCTTGATATATGATGCCAAGATGCTCATGATACAACGCTAAGGGGATATTCATTTAATACCTATAATTGAAAATTTCAATGGTGTAATGCTTTAGTAATGCTAGATTTTTTTACAAGTTTAGTACATGGAACTCTTGTCCCTTATTCCAATTCTAAGATCAATGGAGGGAGGGTTTTGTTACACACCAAAATTAAGTTCAACAGCGGGACCAATTTTAAGTCATTGTGCTTTGGTAGTTAAAGAATGGCTCTGCAATGTTGAATTAAGTGTAAGAGACCAAAGGAGTCAGCGCCAATAGGTAGAGGGGCAGGGCTATGTTTCCTAAGAGCATGGCACCTCAACGCTGGGATTTATGGCCATGACACTATGAGTCAGGAATGCACCTTTTGGAGAGAAATTCTTGTAGAATCTAGTGATTTTTATGAAAATTTTGGCAGAGTGACATTTTAGTAGTCTAGATTCTTATATTTCAATGTCATTATCTCTTGTTCTAGATCTAAGATTAATGAGGGAGGTTTCTCTTCTTCTCATGCCAAAACTAAGTTCAATGATGGAGGTCTTTGATGAAAACTAGTGTATAAAAAGAAAGTCAAGGTAAAAGAATTCAAGAAGCATTATTACAATGAATTCTTTATCTGAAGTAGATGTGAGTTAGCTTTCATAAGTGCGAGAGTCAATGTTGCAAGAAACATGTGTTCCCAATTGCAAGAATAAACCCAAAAAAACTAGAGAGTATGAGTATAGCTGAGAGAAGAAAGAAGAAGAAGAGGGGGGGGAGGGGGGTTATTTGCCCCATAACTGCACCGTTCCCCTTGGTGGTTCATGGGGAGAGAAGAGAAAATTTTCATACTTCCTTAAACTATAGATCATACTCAGAACACCTCAGCCTTGTCATGATAGCATTATGGTGCTAGGACATTGACTTGTCAATTGAATCAATAGTTAACAATTATAGCACTGTGGTGCCAAGATCATAGTGTCATAGTGCTGTAATAAAAATAAATATTTTTTTTGCTTTTTTGATGCAAATAAAATTGCCCCCCCCCCCGGCCCCCAATAAATGTGTTATGTCGATTGGACATGACAAATTCATTATATATATATATATATAATATAATAAATAGAGTGAAATTATGTGATTTAATTATTTTTTTATTTATCATGTAAAATAATGATATAACAAGGGTTTAGCTACAAATGATTAGTCTGATTTCTTTAATACAAATAGAAGCCACATGAGCTCTATAGGCCATAGTAAAATTCCTTTCTCGTGCTTCATGGAGATGTTGAGTGGTAGCCTCTTGGTCATGGACCAATGAGGAAAGGACCTGCTCAAGTTAAATTACTTGAGGATCTACCTATGAGTAATCTTCTTCTATGGCTGTGATCTTCTTCTGTTTTATTGCAGCTCTTCTCTTGAGTAGATATTGCCTCCTCAGTTATAATTTTTGCAATTCAACTGATATATCAAGGAGCTAAAAATGTGCTGTAGATTGCTCTCTTGGGTAATTTCTCATTGCTCTGAGACTATGCTCAAGATCTTGATGAACTAGAGAGACTTGGTGTGAGGTAGCATTGAATGAGGTCTTTGCAATAATAATGCTATCTGGCAAAACCTCCTCATAGGTAGTGTGTAATAAGAATATGTCAAACTTAACATCTCTGCATAGTGATTCCCAAAGGTATAGTTCTGTTGCTTCGAGACTTAGGGAAACCACATAATCCAATAAAGTGTTTGCCTCTACACAGAAGCTATGAAGCTTAGGTAAGACCTCTGTGTCAACTCTCAATAGTAGGTGATGTAGTGTTGTTACTATATGAGATAGGCTCTTGAAAGAGCCAAACTATAATGAACATGAATGCATAGGATGTATCCTAGAAACAAAGCATGAGATCTCCAGGTTAGATAGCTATTTTTGAACTGTGTAGCCTGGACTAGGCATAGGATGAATCTCTACACAAGAGTTAGCATTAGAGGAATCACACTAAGTCGTAGTCACCATTACCCAAGTTGAGTCGGATAAGAGTAGTTCATGACTAGCCATTTATGTGCCAAATTCTTCTGTACATAAGCCTTCTTCAATATGTAGGTGATCATCACTAGTGAGCTGAGTAGAAGTCAGGGAAACTACACCAGCATCTGTTGATAGTACCAATGTGACATTGGTCCCTGTCTATCTTACTAGTGGCTGGACAACTACTGGTAGCTTGACTACTATTGCCAGCTTAACTACTATTGGTGGGATGGGAATATATGTAAAATCATCTATCCTTGGTGTTCTCATACCCTGATCAGTTGGTGAAGGACTATGAATATTTCCATCTTTCTCTCCTAAGTAAATGAAGTCCTTTATCATCACTTTTTAGTGCCACTCTACTCCTCTAATGATATTTTAGGAGCCTGAGTTATGTGTCAGGAAAAAATATAAATCTTGAGCTAGTTTGGCTCTCCCCAGTCTATGACTGTATATGAAAAAACCTAAATTCCAAGAAAGAAGAGAAGGTATAGCGTATCCATAATAGGCATAGGTGACTAATCCCTTTGTAAGCCTCGTATGGAGTTATATAGAAGCTCAAACCAATCCCTTGGTGAAGTATGAAAGTCTATGCTGTAATAGCTGCTACTAGGTGAACATGCAGTGGTAATGTCCCTAGGGAGTGAGTATTTGGCACATTAGGTATTTATGGTAGTTCGTATATGGGTGTAGGCTATGTGAACCCATATTGCCTAGCCACTATGTTGGAATTATATCCCTCCAAGATCAGGGACTCCTGGTGGTGATAGTAAAGTGAAGCTAGTATTAGCCCGATGATGTATTCAGCTATACATTTTTGTCTAGGCTTCACCAATAGTAAAGGCGTCCCTCTATCAATGAGAGAATCCATAAATCTCTGTCACAGAATTTGAGCAGGTAAGCTATGAAAAGTTGATTTATGGATGATCTAGAAATGATCTATCTAGCATGATGGAGCAAACATAAATGTTCAGATCTGATTCTTGTCTAGAGAGACGATAACCTTGCTCAACTACATATCCACCCATGTAGATAATGTGAAAGGGCATCCACATTTTAGCATCGTGAATCAGTCATGACACTCACTCTACCCAATCCAGAATACAAGCAGGCTAGTGCTGTAGCTGCCAGTGCTATCCTTTCGCCACGAGAGAGCAAACTAGCCATAAGAAGAGTAGAAGGATGGAAAATCCTGTTATGGCCTGGTAACACAAAGTAACATAGCCAAGTTGTAATGAAGGCTATTAGAGATAGCTATTCATCAATTCCTCAAGCAAAAATATGTTGAGAATTCATTCTACCCTTTAGTTCAAATCTAGCACTGTCAGATCTCTTAGAAGAGTGAAATCCCATATAAAATGGATCATCTAGCCATGCAAAATGAGACAAGCATACTTCCAGTTATAGGAAACTCTCAGACCATGTATCTAAAGTGATCGTACCTCATATTCTATGGCTTTCTCTCTTCTCCTAGTATAGCTCCTAGTAGTTAGCTAGAGCACGATGGAGGTCTATTGAGTATATATAATTGCCCCTCCTATGCTGATCAGTTGGCTCACACTAAAAAAACTCATGATCTAGAGGAATGCATTCTTTATAAGGAGGCCCATTATATCTTGTATATTAGCCATCGTGATTATCATCTCATATGGGCCAATCCAATAGGTATTAATAGCCCTATCCAAATGTTTTGCAACACTCTAGATCTAGATAAAAGGTAGATGGATATAATCAAAATGAGGTGCATAGACTACATGATATATGTTAGCTTTCCAGCCCCTGTGGGTAAGTTGGATCTTAATTTAAATATAGATCTAGTTCTTTTGGACATAATGGATCTGATCTGGCCCCTTTGGGCATGATGAATCTTAGTTTAAATATAGATCCAACACTTTTAGACAAAATGAATTTAATTTGGCCCCTTTGGGCATGATGGATCTTAATTTAAATTTAGATCTGATCCTTTTGGACATGATGAATCCTATTTAAATTAAAGGCCAGCTTTAATTGAGGGAAATTTTCTCTTCAATAGTGTGTTTTCCTTGCATTGCAAGCCTTATAAAGTTACCTCTATTTACAGAGGACTTTTCTTTGAGGCGAGTACTTTTCTTGCCACATTTTTAATGTGGAGTATCTCTTCAATTGTGCATCTCCAAGTTAATTTTGACTTTTGCATTTGTTATGCATAATATCTCTTGAGATATTGATCATTTATATGGGATAAGCTCCCTAGAATATTTCAATGATGTATGGTCCTTCCCAATTTGGCTCAGATTTTCCATCAATTCATTGATGTAGAATGATAGGCCTTCTACATACCGATTAGTTCACCTGCTTTGTAGCTTGTTGGTTGAACCAGATGGTCATGGGCTCGAGTCATTCTTTCTTTATGTATTTTTAGACTCTACTAAGCTTGTATTCATAATTCATCAAGAGCCTCTAGCTCTTTGAGTTATATTCAAATACTTTCTTCTATTGTAAGTTCATTTTAAACTGTTATACTGAGTGACGGTAGCTCCACTTCAAGAAGCAGTATTTCTTTTACTCTGAAGACTAAGAAGTATTGCATTGCCTTTGTAGCCATTTTGTATGTGGTATGGTATGCCCACAATTATTTTGTTAATTTGTCATCCCATTCCCTTTTATTTTTAGAGGGAATTTTATTCAGAAGTTTAGTCAATGTCTTGTTGAGTGCTTCTACAAGACCATTGGCTTTGAAGTTATATATTGAAGAGTACGACTAATCTTTATTATATTTCTCAATGAAGTAATAGACTTTGGCATTCTTGAATGCAGTGCCATTATCAGATATAATTTTTCAAGATACTCTGAATCGATAGATAATATGATCTCAAAGAACTTTACTATACTATATGCTCTAACTTCTTTTAAGGGGATCACTTCTTCTCATTTGTAATAGTAATCAATTGCAGCTAGAATGAAATGATGTCACCCGAAAGATGGAGGATATATATGGCCTATTATATTAGTCCCCCAACTTTTGAATGACCATGACACCGCTATTGGATGTAACACATTTTGTGGACCATGCCACATGTCTGCATATATTTGACATTGATGACATCGTTTGGCATGTTCCATCCAGTCTTACACCATGCTGAGCCAATAATACCCCATCCATTTAACTTTGATTTTTATTTTAGGGCTACATTGGTGTGCATCATATAATCCTTCATGAACTTTATCCATTACTATTTTGGCTTCATCTAGTTCTAAGCATCATAACCACATTTGGTTGAATGAGCACCAGTATAATACATCAATCAAAAGAGCATATCACAATGCTCTTTGTGAGATTTAATGAGCCTTTGATTTTTTCTTTTGGTAATCCACCTCCTTTAAGATTGGTGATGAATGGTTCTCTCTAATCCTCTTCTTCTATTATCGTAGAGATTTCTTGGCTTTGTTTAGCTTCAAAAGCTTATAGAAGGGTTGGTACCAATGCTAGCCTGCTTTGGACTATTATGGTAATTGGCTCTCCCTGTGGCTCTGTCATTTCCTTTGCTAATTTAGCTAAAGTGTCAGCTTTACCATTATCTCAATGTGGCAATCTTATAATTATTATTTCAAGGATTTACTTAAGGAGCACTAGGAAATGCTTTTGATAAAGTGCTAATTCAAGCTTATTTATCTTGAATGTCTCAATTATCTGTCAGATTATGAGTTATGAATCTCTGTAAAGATTAAGTTTCTTAATCTTCATCTTAATTGCTAGTTTTAGGCATGCAATTAATTCTTCATATTCAGCCTCATTATTGGTTCAAAGTTCCTTTAAGATGTACAAATATCGGAGAATACCACCTTGCAGTGTCACAAATAATAATCCAATCTTGACGTATACCATAGATAAGTCATATGACTTAACACGCTTTATTGATGAAACTCCATGAAAGTAGAGTTTCCATTTTGATGGTTTTTCTCATTTTGATGGCTGTTGAGCTTCTTCTAGTTTGAAGATTTGTTCATCAAAAAATTCATTGTTGAGCGGAGAATTTACTAGTAAGGGGTGAGAAAATAAGAAGTCAGCTAGAGCTTGTCCTTTTATAGCTTTTTATGGGACATATGTTATGTCAAATTGAAGTAACATAACTACCCACTTAGCTAAATGACCTGTCAGAGTTGGTCTAGTCATTAGAAATTTTACAAGCTTGACTTTGGATATCAATATTATCTTATGTGATAATATATAGTGCCGCAATATTTGATTAGTGAATACCAATGTTAGACACTACTTATCAATAGGAGAATATCTTATTTCAATTCTTATTAGACATTGACTTATGTAATACGGGGCATTTTTCTTCCCTTCTTTATTATTTAGAGCTATTAGAGATCTTAATGATTCTTCTTTACATTAATATTTTGGGCGATATTAAAAATTTTAAAACTTAAATCTTAAATTTTAAGTTTTAGTAGAAAATAAATTTTTGATTTTATAATGACAAGATATAATTATTAATGTAGCAAAAATAAAAGTACAGTAAAGTAAAGAAAGATAATAAACACATAATTTTTACGTGGTTCAAAACCCCAAACCGGCCTATACGTTACCACCTAGGAATCCACTAAATACAAAAATAGCTTACAAATATTACTCTCCTATAACGGGGTGAGTACAACCCCTACAACAATATGTACTCTCCTACAAAGGGGTGAGTACAACCCCAATATAAATTTTACAGCATAAAAAGAAAATACAAGATAATAAATTTTGATAAGGAATAAATGTTCTTTTGCACAATAAAATAAATTTCAACAAGGAATAATTTGTTTTATTTTAACCAAAAAGATTCTTTCAATTAAAGCTAATGATCACAAAATGCTTGAATAAAATGAGTATATGATAGATCTAAGTAGGCTAGTAAGCTTTTAATTAAAAAGAGAGATCTAGCAAATATGAAAATAATTTCAACATAATAATTTAATTTAAAATGCTTAAAATATACTTCTAAAATAGATCTAAGAATAAATTTTCTTTTAAAATGAGATTAATGAAGAAATATTTCAAGAAACCAATAGAAATTTGTAGGAAGTTAAAAATTTCAACAAGTTGAAATAGATCCTACAAACTATCACAAGAGTTTTTCATAAAAAAATGATTGAGAAACTTTGATGTGAAAAACAATGTCCAAAGACTAATCCACCAAAGAGTATAAATTGAAAAGAATAAATAGATGGTGAAAATAGCATGAACAACTAAAAGGATTAAGATCAAGAAAACAAACTCAAGTAATTTGAGAAAGCTTGCTTAGTTGAAGATGTTGAAGCTTCCAAACCAAGGATTTGATCTTGCAATATTTGGAGAACACTTGGAAGGAAAATCTAAGAAATTTTCTCTTAGATTTTTTGGAGGAATTTTGAATTTTGAATGAGGAATGCTTTCATGAAGAGAATGAGGGCTATTTATAGGCAAGAAGGTCATTTTGAATTATTTCAAAAAATAATATTATTCTAACCTCATGCTATCATGTGAAAATTTAATATTCAATAAAAATATAATTTATATTAAATAAATATTAAATTAAAGCAGCCAAAATTTGGCTATTCACATGGGCAAGTAAAAAATAATCAAATATGGCTCTTAATATATTCAAAGCATGTAGCATGCATTCATTATTAAAATCAGCTAATGTTTGAAAAGTCATAATAAATTCAATTTTAATCAAACGTGGGTCATGTGACCTATCAAATTAAAGTAAAACAATCTAAGGAATCCATTGGAGATGAAATCAGATATAAATTTCTTGATTATAAAATGACTTTGGCTAAAATACAAAATTTCATATATTTTTATTAATTTTGACATGTGAAATTTAAATATTATGATATAATTTACATATAATCATACATATGTTAGTTATCATATAACCATCAAATTAAATTAAAATATTTAATTATATTAAGTAAATAAAATAATTACACTTAAAAGTCATTATCATTTATTATTTTGACAATTCAAATGCTATGTATAAAACATATAATTGAATGTTAATTCGATAGAGATTTATATAAATTAATCTCATTAAAATAATATGTTAATTTGTGAGTAAATTGATTCGTGCCAATGAATAAATCCATATAACCTAAAATATTATATTTTTAGCTTCATTTATCCAATTTGATCTATCTTTCATTCTTCTACTCTTGCAATTTTCTTAAACATATTATGAGATGTATTGGATTTGTAATTAGCTATTGATATATCTAAAATACATAAAAACATTCATTAGAACATCTAAGTATTTGTTTGTTATCATCAAAATTGATCGGATTGAACATGAGGCTCATTAAGCCAACAAACGGCTTCCCTATTATTAGTGCTACTAAAATTGGGAGATTCAATAGATATTATTTTAGGCTATCAAACACTTCTTGCCAAGCATCATCCCATACAAAAGTTGTATCCTTTTTCATCAATTGAGCAAAAGGTTGGCATCTCCCTGATAGATTAGAGATGAACCTTCTTATCTAAGCCATTATGCCTTATAATGAGTGTAACTACTTCAATGTCTTAGGCGATGGCATGTACCTTATCATCTTTATTTTAGAGCCATCAGTTTTAATCCTTCTATGGTGCACAATAAAGCCTAGGAATTTTCTAGGAGCTACACCAAAAGCAGATTTTAGCAGATTCATCTTCAAGTAAAAAACTCTGAGTTCTTTTAAATACTACCCTGAGATCACTTATGTGCTCATTTTGATCTTTGCTCTTTAGGATCAGATCATCAATGTAGCATTCCATATATCTATGTATGAGATCATCAAAGATATGAGTCATTGCCCTTTGGTATGTAGCATCAACATTCTTTAGGTCAAATGACATTACCTTATAGCAATATTTATTGATTGGTGTGTGAAAGGATGTATGTTTTCTATCTTTTAGATCCATCATTATTTGATTATATCTCGATGAAACATACATGAAGGAGAACATACCATAGTTTAATGTATTATGAACCATGAGTTCTACATTGGGTAATGGGAGGTCATCTTTTGGGCATGCTTTATTTAAGTCCCTGAAGTCAATGCAAATATGAATTTGTCTATTATTTTTCATTAACTGGGATAATATTAGCATTCTAGTCAGTATATTTTTCTTCCTGGATGAATTCTACTTTGATGAGCTTTTTGGTTTCAATGGTAACCTGCTCTTCAATTTCTAATCGCATTCATTATCATGCTTATTTTACAGGTGGGATATTAGGCTTAATGGTAAGTTTATGTACGACCATATCTGGGGATATCCCTGGCCTTTCACTGTAGTTACATATGAAGCTATCTCTATACTCATAGAGTAGTGCTTTTATTTCCTCTAAACTTTCGGATGTGAGGCTTGCTTTAATAAAAGTCGGCCTTGGTTCTTCCTTAGTGCTTAGGTTGATTTTTTAGAGTTCATCAATGGTGGCTTGATTACCTTCCTCAAATTCATTTAGGGCCTCTTTGAGGTCAATGATTAGAACTTCTTCAAGTATATCCTTATTTTTGTGAAGCATCCCTTAGTTCATTTATATTTTATACAAGGATTTCTTCTTTGTAGGATATGACATAGCATGAGCTCACTAGGTGGTGTTAAAGCAATATACCCTAATCTCCACGTAGTGAATTTTCCATATCATACAAGATTTTAGGCATTATCCCCTTGCTAGAGCTTCTTAAACAATCGAGCTTGAACGCTTGATTGTGTAGGCTGAATATTATTCTTGACTAGCTTTGTTAGAGCCACAAAGTAGTATTGAGTGGTTAAAATATCATTTTTCCTCGAAATCATCTTCCCCGATCAATATTTGTGCGATATTAAGAGATCGCACTTCTACTTTGTTGAAAATAGTCCCACATTCATCATAGCTTTTCTAAGAGGAACATAAAAGGTTTTCAATTGTTCTATTTCCTCATCCCTTGAAGTTGTTAAAACTTTTATATGTGATTTTGGCTCTATAATTATCTTTATAGCCTTGGTGGAGAGTTGATATTCAAGCACCCTTATTAGAGAAACATGAGTTTCCTCTAATTATTTTAACACTCCTCTGGTACTAGCTTCTTCTATCCTTTGGCTAACCAAGGCTTTCCTATGTTGTTAAAGTACTAATTCCTTTTCATCATCCTTAGTATCGCTACCATGGTGGGAGAGTGTCCTTGACTATTTTAATTCATTGGTATTTTTACCTATCAAATTATCACCTTTCATCATTAGCCTTATAGGCAGAGCCGCTTGGTTTTAGGATTTGCCATCTCCTACCCTATTAGGCATAAAGTACTTGGCATCATCATAAATCTTGATTTCATGTATCAATAATGGATTCCTCTTCATCATCCTTAGTATCACTGCCTAAGTGTTGGACTGTCCTAGGTTATTTTAATTCAGTGGTATTTTTTCCTTTTGAATTATCACCATTCAACATTAGCCTTATAGGTGGAGCTATTTGCTTCTAGGATTTGACTTCTCCTACCTTTTTATGCACAAAGTACTTGGCATCATTGTAAATCTTGATTTTGTGTATCAAGAATGAATTCTTATCACTTTCAATTCGGTGCTCTTCAACATTTTGTGTGTATTTCATACATTTATGAAGAGTTGAGGGTACTATGCCATATTCATGAATCCATGGCCTATCAAGAAGTGCTTTGTAGGAAACTTGGGCTTCGATCACATAAAATTTAGTTTCTATGTACAATTTCTGAAAGTGTACATGTATAATAAAGGATCCCAAAGTTTGTTTTCCTTGTTCATTAAACCATTGTAGGAATACTGTCCCTTTATTGAAATAATGAGCATTAAAAGCTAGCATTCGTAGTTCTTTAGTCATTATAAGATTGGCCGAAGCACTGGGATCAATCTGTATCCTCTTTTTGTGGATAGGGTTACTTTCAGCTATAACATAAAGTGCACAATTATGTTTAATTGTCCCTAAAATAGATCATTCTCACTAAATGTAATAGTTGCTAATTTCTTTGAGGTTAAATCATCCTTCATCTTTTCTTCCATGAAGAATGCTTCATATTATTCTAAATTTTGTAGAGCTTTAATTAATTTTTTATGTATATTTTTAGATAATATGAGAGCTTCATAAATGATTAGCAAGGTGGGAGCTTGTGTAAGTGTGCCAAAACATTATAGTCTACCTCTATATTGGTAGACTATTAAGGTTTAATTGGTGGTGGAGGTAAGGCATTTTCATCGACTTGGATTCCTTTGCCTTTTTCACTGACTTTTCACTATGGAGGTAGAGGAATTCTTTTTCCACTCCTTAGTTAGACTTGGGTCACTTCTTTGGTCTGATTCCCTTTATTTGAAGAAGTCTCTGAATTCTATGTTTCTTCAGAATTTTTAGAGTTCTTAGTGCTTCCCAATTTATTACCAAACTTAGGACATAATTTCTTCGAGCCTGACCTGTCCATCCTTTCTGTATATTTTTCTCTTAGAAAGCATAGCTCCCTCTTAGAGTCAATTAAAGTTACAACCATGTTTATGATGTGATAAGTTTTTGTCAAAAATTCTTCCAGTTTAATATTCCTTCAAGGAGGTTATTCATACTCATCTAAAGATTCAATCACTTTTTATGTTTCAAATTTTGATTTTCTTGATTTCCTTTTTTTCTTCAATTTACGGGGCTTTGATGAAAATGGCTAACCTATTTTTGTCTGCTTCTCTTTATTATATATAAATTTCCCCTTGTTGGGGAAGAACCTCCTTGAATTAACTCGGGCTCCAGAGAATTCTTCTGTCAAATACCTTTTATAGCTGCAAGAATGTTGATCATTCATTTAGCCTTTTTAGAGATGAAGGTTTCCCAACCACCTTCTTCTTCTTCTTGCATTTAAGGGGCTTTGTCCTTATCATTGGTCATACCTTGAGGTCTAGCTAGCTCAATATCTGACAGGGTGAGTTCTCTTTTATGATAACTCTTCTCTACGCAGTCTTTGAAGACAAAACAATCTTCGATTGGGTGGCTTATGAGTCTTTGAAATGGACAATAGTTGGGATCATTGACTTTGTCCACTTGGTCTAGCTGTAGTGGCTCTGATAATTATAGTCCTAATTTCAGGGCATGTTTGAAGATCTTAGTAGTACATTCTCTTTTGAATAAGTACTACTTAAATATCTTTTTCTGAAGGGTTAACCCCTTCTTCTTATCTTCAGTTAACTTTATCGCTAGTCATGAAGCTACTATTGGTCATGAGCTTACCACACCTCCATTCCCCTTTTTATCAATTATGAAGGTGAATGTTGTGTTTACATGATTCTTTTTCATTCCATTCGACCTTGGTTGTTTATCTTTTCCAAAGGGATTATTGTAATAGGTGCTAATCCCTTTTTGTTTAGGTGACCTCTTAAGTTTGGCCATGCAATCCAATAGTTCTTGTAACGTGTTAATCATAGCCATGGATAGATATAAAACCATTTAATTTTTAATATTTCTCATGAGGAGTTCAACTGCATGTTTCTTTATGAGTTACTGGTCACACTTCATGCCCAGGTTTCTCCATCTGGTGATGTATTTAGTGACACTATCATCTCTACTTTTCTTTTCCAAGGCGAGATCTACTATTGTTACCTTTTTGGTTGCTCCAACAAATCTCCTAACAAAAAGTGTTTCCAATTTGGCAAATGTCTTTACTGAGTCATTGGGTAACTCAACATACCACTCAAAGACCATATTGGTGAGATTACTAATGAATTGTCATAGTAGTAGAGTATCATTTCCTCTAGCATTTCCACATGTGTCTTTAAACTGGGCTAAATGTTGCTGCAAATTTTTTATGCTTGTGAATGCATTGAATTTTGACACAACATATCCTTTAGGGTATTATATTTGATCATATTCCATCAGGTATGGTCGACCTTTCCCAACTAGCTGCTCAATAGTTTCTAAAATGATAACTGCTTTGACCTTCTAACTTATAAGGTCTTCCACTTGGGACTTGGTAAAAATATCCACTTCTTGATGCATATTTACTATAGCCTCTCCTAGGGCTTCTTGCCTTTGTGTTGTGATAATTTCCAAGTTGGATGAAGTATTTTGTATACCCCTGTTTCAACTATCGGGTTGCTCATTTCTGAAGGATCTCTTGGAGGCATGTGCTATGTTTTTATCACAATCAGATTTAGCTAACTGAACAGTTCTTTCATTAGCTCATTCATTTCATTAAGTGAGCTGACTAATCTCCTAATCCCTTTGTTGGAGTTGAGAACCCATTTGTCATTGTAATCTTATTACAACATCAGATAGCTCTTGTGCCACCTCAACCTCTACTAGAGCTTCAGCTTCAAGTTATTGGTGATTAGTGTTCTCTTGGTGTCCTCCTTCATCTTATTATTCGGGCACCATATTTCTATTTCACAAATGTATATTGATCATACAAATTTGATTTCTATGTGATTGATATCATCATTGCTGCGGGGGTCTGGGAATGATTTCTCTTCATTAGATATGAAATCTTTATCTTCTTAGAAGAGTCAATTGTCTTCCTCTTCACTTGCTGGCCGGCTTTTATCAGACCAAAATTTCTAGTTGATGATGGGAGAATCTACTCCTTCATCATCTAGCAGAGTGAGTTTGTGATCGATGATTTGGGGTTCTTTTAGTACCCAAACCAATTTGGACCTCCTATTGGTGGATCTCTAGATATTAGTTCCAGATGTCACACTCTAGTGTTCACTAAAATGTATGTAGTTATTAGGACCTTCTAGCAGTGGCTCTTTAAGAATGTATCCTAAATGTCAGACCCTAGTGCTCACCGTGTGTAGGTTGTGGTTGTTGGGACCTTCTGACAATTGGTCATTCAGTGTCTTTATGTTTGAGGGCTTGCTGAGATGTTCACTGACTATGGTGCTCATAGGCTTAGAGTCCTATTGAAAATGACCATGATATTTTTGAATATTCCTACCTCATTTGAGGTAGGAGTTTCTAGGGTTGGCGAACTGACTCACCAACTTCTTTATTCTTCTCTAAAGGTTTTTATTTCATACTACCTTTAGAACCTTGTAAATTTTGGAGGAAATAGATTCCTCCTTACGTGGTTGATTTTATTGATCAGGATATATATGCTTATCCCATAATGATTTCTTTATAGCTCCTCCTAAGGTATTTCTTTTGACCCATCTAAGTGGATCAAAGTTGTTATTGGTGGGCGCATTCACTTTCACCAATGGGTTGGAATGTTGTTTGACATGCACAAACAATGCAGTAGCTCTATGGGAAACATTAAATATTCTACAGGATCTCTTGGATGTTTTGATGCCTAAGACAGATGCTACATAGTCATATGTGCCAGGGGAAAATATATCATCATTAAGGGTAGTATGTACCCTGGATACATTGCTGAGTGGGTTAACTATGATGGATTTCAACTTGGGCATGGCGGCCAGCTTGTCCTCAGTGAGGGTAGTTGGAATCGCCTTTGACAATCTCTCAGGGTTCTAGGGTTGGGAGTGTTTAGAATGATCATATTTGGTTGCTTTCCCTTGGCGAATGCCTTTGGCATTCTAGTGCCCTTGATCACTATGTTAGAGATATATCTAGCTAGTAAGAACTGGACAACCTTCGAGATTATTTCAAACTGGCGAGTAGCCCCAATGGAACAAACATTGATTATTACCTGAGAGAATCTTACTATGGATCCCTCATAGAGCTTTATAATCATTTAGTTTTTGATGTGTTCCATTGAGAAACCTTATCATAGATCTTAAAATTTTAAAAGATTATAATGCTTTATCTACGACAACACCATATATTTCCAACTAAAGATGGAGAGAGAAGTAATTCTAATGGATTTACCAGAAATCTGGTCGCTCTAAAAAAATACCTTCGAGGATGCACTCTGCCATCTTTGAATGAGATGGCGTAGGAGTATGTTCTTTTATGAGGTAGATTGATATATATTGAACTAGATTTTTCCTAACATTATGTTAGGGTTTGTTTTGATCTAGGTTCTACTTCCTATGGATGCAAGCCTCTATAGTTAATTACCTCTCTTGTAATAGTAAGAGAGCATTCTCAATTAAGGTTGGAAATAGACATATCTGAGTGATGTGTGATGATATCCTAAAGGTGTGTGTGGCATAGATGACTATAATATAAAATTTACATAGTGAATAAAGAGATTAGGCTTACATCCCTTTAGAATGCCAAAATATAATTTAAATGTTCGCATAATGAAAAGTACAAGTCACCAATGCATAGCATAGAATGAATAATGAATAAAGTTATCATTTACCTAAAAGCATATATTGGGGGGAATGATGACATCCACAAATTAAGATCCCATGGTTCTGTAATCCTGGGTTATTGTGGTCCCTAGTTTACTTAGTTAAGAAAATTATTCCTGACTGAAGAATCCTTGTCAGTAGCCATGGGTTACGTCATCTAAGGTGCTCTTGTAGGCCTGGGGTAATATTTATCTATGGAGACAAATATAAGTCAACCATAGCTAACATAAGGATTTTTTCCTATTAAATATATTTCATGATTCATAACACAATGGGCAAAGCCATTAAGGAACATATGGGCTATTGCTGTGATCAAAATATAGTGGAACTGTATAGGTGCCAAGCCACTCGGCTTGAGGGTTCTGGTTGTATCTGCATCTCATGTGGTCCTGCTAAACAGCAAAACCATGCAGACAGAGGACATAGGCTATGTCCTTACTAGCATGAGATTATTTGAGTATGAACATAAATTTATTTAGCTGCTTTTGTGAGTAAGGATTTTCTTAGCTTATCGCCCTTAATAAATAATGATGGATGGATGGATTATTATTTGCTTTATGTTATATTGAATGGTGAATGCTATTCAATTTAAACATATCCCCTCTAGATGAATTTTACAATCGGCATGGCCATCATTTGGGAAAGCTTAAGTTTTGGTAACCCTGACCCTGTCATAGGACCCAATCGAAGAATTATCTCACACAGCATCCTCAGACAATAGAGTTAGACTTTTATGCATATGTCAAGGCACATGTGATAAATTCAGGCTTAGTTTATGTTAACCTGCAAAGTATCTTTAGACATTAGATTTAGGCAATTATTATTGTCTTAGTGCTCATGTGGGTAACTCAAGCTTATTTTAGGTATAACACCTTGGCACTGCAAATATGGTGCCTCAGCAATGTAGTGCCAGTGCCGTGGTGCTACATGGTCAGCGCTATGGCACTGATGTCATTAACCATGTTGACCACTTTATTGGCACCTCGGTGTTGATAATGTAGCACCATAGCTTTGGTGAAAAGTCAGTTTACAATAACTAGCAAACATTTAGGCTTTTTAATGACATGGGACAAACTTTTTGACTAGCACCGTGGCACTATGTTGAAGAGCGTAGTGCTACATCAATACGACACATCATTTTTCATTTAAGAATTTTTTATAATTAATGTTCCTTTGATCGACACAATAACTAACATGATCAGTGCAACAGTGCTGCATGTGATCACTATAGCACTAGGCCGCTATTTCAGACCCCAAGAGGTTAGTGCCTCGATGTTACCTTTGCAGTGACGTAGTGCTAGGCCGGGCTTATAAATAGACCCCCTTGAGATAGCTAAAACCTCTACATTTCACTTCTTCTTTTCTAGTTTAACTTTCTCTTCCACCTTGCCAGGCAAATATTTTAGTAAGGGCAAGGATAGGGTGGAAGTAAGCAACACTAATAGATTTATTAGTTTGGAGGCTAAGGAAAGGTACCACCATGTTCTTAGACACAAATATTTGATCTTGGAGAGGAGCTTTTATAATTTGGGGCTGGTGTGTGGAGAGCATCATTGCCAAGCAAGGAATAAAGAAATTGGCCTATGTTAATAAATCTGACATCATCCCCGTGGTGCTGGAGTTCTTTGTCATTGCGAAGGAGCACCAAAATATTCAAGTTTTTATCTGGGGAAAATTATTAAGTTTTGATAACACTATCATTAATGTATATTACGGTCTACCGAACATATCTTATGATAAGTATCTATTTTATTATAATGATCATCTCGACTTTGATGAAATATTTAATTTTCTCACTATTAGAAATTCCAATACCTAATGGAAAAGGCGGGAGGAGAAAATTATCAATTTTTCTATCACCAGTATCACTGCTAAGGCTAAACCTTGGCATTACTTTATGTCTGCCAAGCTGATGCCCACTAGGAATATTAATAAGGTGACTAGGGATAGGGCCATTTTAAATTTTGCAATTCAAAAGGGCTTTACTACCGATGTAGAGAAGATTATTTATAATTCCATCTATAATATTCTTGAGGGTAGCACTACAATAGGATTTTGGTCATCCTTCTCCTATTTATGCTTTGTGTGTTAAGGTGGGTGTGACAAGGGATCATGATGAGGAAGTTTTTGTACAAAAGGCTCTGGTGACAAAAAAGGTCATTGAGAGTTTGGTTCGAGTACTGAGGTGTGGGAAAAATCATGTGCCCCTTGGTATCGGGCCAAATCCTCCAAGGCCATAAATGGAAACTCCAAGAAATTAGAGGATAAGTCTCATACCTAAGAAAAATGTTCAATAAGACTAGTTGGCACCAGGAGGAATTGGAGAGAAAATTTGACCATCACATGGGTCAACAATAACAACAGTTTTCATACATG
Organism: Cymbidium sinense; assembly: GCA_021442155.1. Taxonomy (NCBI): domain Eukaryota; kingdom Viridiplantae; phylum Streptophyta; class Magnoliopsida; order Asparagales; family Orchidaceae; genus Cymbidium; species Cymbidium sinense. The sequence continues at coordinate 139,908,061 of CM038218.1, read as the reverse complement.
GCTGAGTTTAATTCCTTGCTTGTGAACATGTTTAAAAGTTATGGTTTCTATACGGGTCCTTGTGTGGCTTCATTTCCTGTGGTGCCTCATTATTAATTCTATTTAAGTGCTTCACTAGAGTCAGAGGAAGAAGTGGAGGGGAAGGATGATGATCAAAAATACTAGTTTCCTCCCTCTTCTTTATTTATTTATTATATTTCTTTTCTTTCTTTTTTTAATAATTTATGTAACCCCTCCCTTTTTCATATATTAGTAAATACATCATTTTTTTCTTATATGTATTTACATTTCTCTATGTGTACATTTTTTTGTCATTTGAAAAGTGCCAGGATTAAAATAATAAGATTTTTTCACTTAGAAAATTACATCAGAGGGGTAGCACCACAATGCTATTATTATAGTGCCTCAATGCCCTCATGCACTAGGTGTTAGGCTTATAACTCAAGAGAGTAGCACCTTGGTGCTCATTCTGCAACACCACGCTGCTCTGTAAAGGTTCATTTCATTCGTTTACCCTAGCGGGTGCTGCCTCAATGCTCGTGATGCAATACTGCTATGCTCTGTATATGTTCACTTCATTTCTCTACCCGAGTGGGCGGCACCTTAGCACTCATTATGTAGCACCATGGAACTCTATAAAGGTTCACTTCATCCCTCTACTAGAGCGAGATGCTCGTTATACAACACTGTAGTGCTCTATAAAGGTTCATTTCATTCATTCACCTGAGCAAATAGTACCTCTATGCTTGTTATGAAACACCACAACACTTTGTAGAGGTTCACTTCATTCCTCTTCCTTAGCGAGTGGTACCTCATTGCTCTTTATGCAGCATCGCGATGCTCTATAGAGGTTCACTTCATCCTTCTACCCGAACTGGTAGCGCCTCAGCACTTGTTATGAAACATCACGATGCTCTATAGAGGTTCACTTCATTCCTTTACCCAAGCAGGTGACACTTTAGAGCTCATTATGCATTATTGTGATGCTCTGTAGAGGTTCAATTTATCCCTCTACCTGAGTGGGAGGCACCGTAGCACTTGTTGCTTAGTGCCACGGTGCTATTATAACTAAAACTCAAGTGTATAATTTTTCTAAAATGTCCCAAAAAGCTCTAAAATGTTATAGCACCACAACACTTAATATACAGTGCTGATGCACTGCTGGTATTTCTTATATGGCCAGAATAAAAGAAATTAGCGCAACAATGCTCATGATATAGCAGCAAGGCACTGTTCATTTAGTGCCTATAATTGAAAATTTAGGTGGCATAACGCCTTAGTAATGCTAGATTTTTTACATGTTTAGTGTAAGGCACTCTTCTCCATTATTTTAGTCTAATATCAATAGAGGAACAATTTTGTTACACATTGGAACTAAGTTTGATGGCATAATAAGATCTAAGGCATGGTGCCTCGGTGGTTAAAGAATGGCTCTATAGCATTGAATTATGTGCGAGAGACCAATGGAGTTAGCATTGTGGTGTTAATAGGTAGAGAGACAGGTCTATGTTTCCCAAGTGTGTGGCACCTTAGCATAAGGATTTAGCATCACAGTGCTGTGAGTCAAGAATGCATATTTTGGAGAGAAATTCTTACATAATCTAATGAATTTTATGAAAATTTTGACAGAGTGACATTTTAGCAGTGCCATATTCTCGTATTTTGATGTCATTCTCCCTTGTTCTGAATCTAAGATCAACAAAGGGAGGTTTCTCTTGTTCTCGAGTCGGAACTAAGTTCAAGGGAGGAAGTTCTTTTATGAAAACTAGTGCAAAAATAAAAGACTGGGTAAAATAATTCAAGAAGCATTATTATAGTGAATCTTTACTTGGAGTGGACGAGAGATGGCTTTTGTAAGGGTGAGAGTCGATCTTGCAGTGAACATGGGTTCTCAGAAGCAAGAATCAACCAAAAAAAAAAAACTAGAGAATAAGAGAAGAACCAGAGAGAGAAATGATGAAGAGGAGGGTAGAGCAGTTTTCTCCCTTTTTTATAGAGTTCTTTCCATTAGTGGGGCAGTTATCTCTCCCATAACCATCCCTAAATTCCTTTGATCGATTTTGTAGTCATGGGGTAGGAAGGGCAATTTTTCTTGTTTCTTTAAACTTGTGCTCTGAATGCCTCGGCCACCATGAAGTCAGAAGCTTGCAGTCATTGACTTATCGGTGAATCAATAGTTGCAGTTATAGCAGCGTCTGCTCTTAGTGTTGTAATAATTTTTTTTTCATTTTTGATGCAAAAACTATAGTAAAATGTATCTTTTGTTATTTGATTGGCACTTATGTTGATTTTACAGGTTATAAAGTATATCGTAAAAGTACATCAGGAACTTGTCAATTTTTAAGATAATCTTAGTATCTTGGTCACCTAGAATTTAAAACTCTATTGCTCTTTCCATTGCTGAAGCTTAGTATATTATGAGTGGAAGCTGTGTTGCTCAGGTTCTTTGGTTGAAGAATAATTAAAATATTTTAGACTTAAACTAGATCACATTCCTATTAAGCGTGGTAACACCAGTGCAATTTTTTAACAAAAAATTCTATTCAACACTCTAGAACTAAACATATAGAAATCATACATCATTTTATTAGAGATCATGTTAGCAAAGAAGATATTGATATTGATTTTATTAGTATGGATTTGCAAATTGCTGATATTTTTACTACACCATTTTTTGAAGAAAGATTTTCTACTTTGAGATGCATGTTAAGTATGCTAGATCCATCCATGTAAATTTATTGTTGTTCATTTTTAAATCATTTAATGTTTCCAAAAGGGGGAGAAAATGATATGTTGGTCTTCTTTTTATTTTTGAAGCATAGCTTTAGGGGAGCTTTTTCAAGTTATATTATAGTGTTTATTTTGTTTAAAAATGCTAAATTATTTAAAACTGTGTAAATTTTTATTTACTTACCATAATATTGTCTCTTTATTGCAAATTATATCTTTAAAAATTGATGTAAGGTCACTTTGCACCTTCATCACTATTTAACACCAACATAGGTTTGTTAACATCAAAAAAGGGGAGATTGTTGACATCATGAGCCCCACCTCATATGAGATTGATTTTGATGACAACAAACATATGTTCAAATGATACTAATAAGTTTAAATTCAAGTTTGTAGAAAAATTCTTTAATTTCAAATTCTTCAATCAATTCGAAAAGCTAAAGCTATTGGACTTAAACTGATTGAAATTTTTTTAGGAATTACTATATTAAGGCAAATGAGAAGCTCACTCAAATAAAATAAATGATTCTTTTATTTCAAAATAATTTATTTTAAAATCAATTATATTTTCTAAATCTTAAAAATTGTAATTATTCCTTAAATTATCCATTTGGATAATATGAACTAAATGCATGAGTTATGTTCCATTAAATATGTGTTCAAGGAAGATAAATTAATTATAAACTTCATTAAATTATTTTAATGCTAATCATAATTTCTATTCATATTTTTATTGCATCAAAATTAAATCATCCTTTATTATTCTTTTACTCTACTTTCTCTCTACTATTATTCTTTCTTCTATCTCTTATCATCATTACCATCCTTACATTGTTTTAGTGTAATTATTTCATTGAATTTAGCTATTAAATCATGTTAAATTTATTAAAAATATTTCCATATATAATTTCCTAAATTTTCATAATTTAAAATTTCATTAATTTGAATTGTTTTGAATTTAAAGTGCTTCAATCATGGCATATCCTTGCTAAGTTTGATCTAATCTTTTATGGAATATTTGGAACGTCCTAAGCATGATTTATTTTAATTATATGAAGTTTAATTAAATTACTTCAAGTTATTTTAAAATTAAACTTAAATCAACACTTATTTATTATAATGTTTTTAATTAAACATCTTTAAGAAATTATTTTGGGCCGGCCACAATTTCAACATTAAATTAATTTAGGTAGTATTTAATACTTAAAAAGTATATTAAATAATCAGCTTTTATCCTAATTGATTCATTGCACTAAATTGAGAATATCCTACTTTAGGAACCTACCGTTGGCCGAAACTCTCTTGGATCTCTTTCTAGAAATTGTTTTATTCAAATTAATTTATATTCCTCTTTATTCATTAATGTTTTATTTAATTAAATATCGTCATCATATCTTGCATTGATTCCTCATATTATATTGAGCTTGGGTGACCCCCACCATCTCCAATTTATTTCTTTTCTTTGGTCGATTACATCCTCATAATCTTTTAGAGTGATTTAGAAACTCTCTCTCTCTCTCTCTCTCTCTCTCTCTCTCTCTCTCTCTCTCATAAGCTCCAACCTGTTTTCCTCATTCCATTAAATTCAAATTATTTTCAAATCTATTTTCCATCTCTTCCTCTTTTGGTTGAAACCATTAAGGATTGAATCCTTGATGATATTTGTTTTAATTCATGAAATCCAATTCAAATCCTTTCCAATATTAACTTACCTCTAATACCATCATACCTTGGCTGACCCTAGCCTACTTCCTTTTCTATGTAAGTGACTTGTTAGAACTTAAAAAAAGGTTCCCTAGCTCTCTTATGCTCTCTAGCTCTCTTATTCTCTCATGTCTCTTGCTCACCCCTCTCCATTTGGCCTAACCTTGCTACAAGAATTTGTGGAGATCTTTGGTGGTTCAAGTGCAAATACTCCTCATCATTTTTCTCTTTCCCTTGGACAAATAGTTTGGCTTGAAAATTTCTTGGGAATTGAAGGATTTGTAAGATTCACCCTTGCCTGAGAGCTCCAAAGGTTCTTCTAAGTGTTCTAAGGTGCCAAAATTCTATTTTACCTTGTTCATTTCATGTCCTAGAGTTACATAAGATTATTCAATTTATTTTGGGCATTATCTTCTTATATAATCTTTTTTTTTTCTTTCTTGGTTGAGCCTTTTAGAAAGGAATTTAATTTATTATGTTCTTAATCTTTTCATAATTCTTTGATTCTCACCTTGGCCAAAAGCTATTCATATAGGCTACTCAAGTTTAGTTGTGCTTAACATCATACTTTCTTTAAATCTTTAGTTGACTGACCACAGCATAATTCTTTTTGGAATAAATTTGTGCTTATTGTTTACTTCTTCTGTTTTGATTTACATAAAGTTTATGTGATATCTTTCTTGTGTTGTTATCCCAAATATTATTCAAGTGCTCTTAGTTGCAATGGATTTATCAATTGGATATAACTTATCTATTGTGAAAAAGAATCCAAACTATAGTTGTGTGAGTTAATATTTCATATCAAGGTGTTTCATAACTTAATTTAAGTTTGCATTTTCATTAGAAGTATATTGGCCGATTTTAAAGTTATAAAATCAAATCATTTGAGGCTTTTATAAAGTTTATCTTAAGTCCAATTTATTTGAAGACTTTCTTGCATTGAAAACTTAATTGATGATCTTATTTCAATTTCATTTTTAATAAAGTGAGCTTTTTTTTATTTTATTCACTTTCCTTAATATTTGTATAGTTGGGATGTGAAGGCACATTTTTTTATAATTCAGAGTTAGATATTTGCAATTTTCTTATTGTCTCTTCTTGTTCAGTGTTGGGGTTATACTTGCTCATTATAGGAAAGTACGAGCTGGGTCGTACTTGCTCATGTAGGAAAGTATAATATTGGGTTGTACTTCCCTGTGTAGGAGAGTATAAGAGATTTGTTGTAATCTCAACTTTGAATTAGTGAATTTCTAGCTTAAGTTGCTAGGCATGGTTGTAAGAAGAATTTTGGGTTTGGCTGAATCACATAAAAATCTCTTTATTCTCTTTTTTCTTTTCATGCACCTTTACTATTTCTTATTGTTGTTTATTATTTGCTGAGATCTCTCAAGTAAATTTATTTACAATTAACTTTTCTATAAAGCATTCAAACTAAGTTTTGGCTTAAAAATATTTTCAAAACTCAATTTACCTAGGGTGCCATAACTACATAACAATATTGATAAAATGTTTTCAATCATTTGATATTTTTCTATAATTTTTATATATTTAAAATAATTATTTCATCTCAATTAACCTAAAAGAGCTCCGATAGTCATCTCTTTTGATCTAGGAGTCTGATTATCTTTAAATTTGAATGGTTAGTAGATATTTGTACTAAGTTATTACCCTAAAAAGTTCAATTTATTTTGAGTTGTATTTTGAGAGTTATTAATCATTTTTGATAATTTTAAATTCACCCAAAAATATTTAATAGAACTTAAAGATTTTAATTTTGTTGGATCCTTCTCTGAAATATGCATCTATAGGGGAGTTATTTGTATTTTTTTTGGGTAAGTGGTTGATTTATTTTTAAAATTTGAAATTGTGGTTCAAATAAATCAATTAATTGAATTTTAAATTCCTTTTTAATCATTTTTTCTAAGTTACTTGTATAATTAAGTGATTTTTGAGATTTTAAATAATCTAAAAGGCTTAAATTTTTTTCTAAGTTCTTGGTTATGTGTTAGAGTATTCTAAACTATTTTGGTAAATCTTTATAAATTTTTTAAATTTTAATTATTTATTTATTCAAAAAATATTCAATGAATTTAAAAATAATAACTTCTAAATTAGAAGCCCATTTGACTTAAACTTTTTATAGTAGGTGGGGATTAACATAAAGTTTTATCTCTAAAAAATTTAGCTTAATTAGTTTAGTATTTTGGGATTAATTAAAAAAATATTATTTTTGATAATTTCTAAATTAATCTTAAGTATCCAATGAAATTTGATGATTTTGGATTCATTGGATTCCTCTCAAGAAGGTGAATCCCTAGAGGGCTTATTTGTAATTTTGTGTTAAGTATTTTAATTTTTATGATATTTTAAAGTTTTAAATATTTTTAGTAATTTCTTAGATCCGAAAATCCACTTATTTTTCTAGTTAAACCAGTCAGCAGTGATGTGGCATTCCTCTATATATAGCGACTCCTATTTTTCTTAGATTTAATGGTCCAGATCAAAATGGATTTATAATAAATCAAAATTAAGGATCTAATGATGTCCATCCATTATAATCAATTAGTGTGGGTGACCTTACGCTTGTCCTCCTCATGAGAAGTAGACCAAAGTGGGAGGGGGTGTACAAAATCTAGCTAAAAGTCTAGAGTTTGTGATTTTTTTGGCAATCTTCATCGAAAATTGTTTCTTTTGAAGTTGGAGAGGTTCAAAAAAAAAATGCAATGGGATTCTTAGAAAAGAAAAATCCTTGAATCACATCATATTTTTTAGAAACATCAAACTTATGGCTTGCCTATGAGATTTGAAATTTATCTCATTTAAGCTTATGTTGAGTAGATTATGCGATTTTGAGCTAATACTTGGGCCAAGATGAAGGAATTAATTTTCTCACTTGCCTCCCTTTGGATGGCTCTAACCACCAAGGTACCACTTCTTCTTTGCTAGAATTAGCTCAATTTAGGTGGAGAATGTGTTTTTTGAGAAAAAAAAAGAGGTTTTGAGCCTTTTTTTCTCCGCCGCTTTATGGTTGGACAAAAATTACCATGAGAGGGTGATATGATGGTGGGAAGCTAGCATTCATGGTGTGGGGTGGTTGAGTCATTAAAATTACTCCAAGATAAGCAAGTGGAATGATGTGAGGAGATGGTGTGTTTTAGAGCTTTAAACTTTTTCTTCTTTTCTCCTCCCATAGCTTTAACTTCTCTTCCATCTTTTCAAGGCTAAAGTATCAGCTCATACATGTAGAGATTTGGTGAGGTTGAGTGTTCATGTGAGGTCCTTATGTTTAGGTTAGCTTAGGTTAATCCCAATTGGGTTTGGGTTATGCCAAATATTTATTTTGATCAATTTTAGTTTATATTGTGCTTTATTATGTTTAATGTGTTATTTAAAGTGATTGAGTTTAATTGCTTACAATTGATCAGGGTCCTTAATTTTGGTTTATATATCAATCAGTTGAAATCAATTTAGATTTTATTACGGTTTGGGTCAAGGTGGCCTAAATGGGTCAAATGACCTAATTTAGGCTAAGTAGACTAGCTAGTTCATTTAAAGCCATGTGCAATTAGTTTGTATTCAGATTACTATTTAAGGTTAAGATTGGATTGAAATCAATTTAGTTTAGTTTATAAGAGTTTGGAATAGTTTGGGATAAGTGAGGTCCACTAGTCAAATTAAGTCCACTAGTCAAATTAAGATATAAACTTAAGATCGAATGTGTCTTCAAGTTTGGATTTGGGTATCCTCTTAATCATTAAAAGTGTCCTGACACTTTTGAGGAAGTCCTAGTGCCAATATGGAAACTTATATCTAAGGGGATAAATGTCAACCTCACTAAAGTGAGATCAAAAACTACACATCAAGGTTGTGAAATTAACGTCCATTAGTAATAATCGCTTGAGGCTTGCATTTCTCAAGGACACCCATCACCTTCAAAAATAACAGGTGTGACTCCCATAATATGAATCACTTGTGTTGGGCTGGGTTCATTGCTGATTTCCATGAGTTCTTTATCTTTTCTCCTAGTGAATTCTTTAAGCTTTCTAGCCCTTATCAACTCATCAATGAAGCTCCTTAGGTGATAACATTCTTCTGTGTTGTATCCATGGTCTTGATGATAGGCACAATATCTAGAGCAATCATAAATAGCACTGACCTTTATAGATGATGGTCACCTAAAGTATCCCTTATTCTAGATGACTTAGACTAACTCAGCCATTGACATTCTTAGGGGAGTTGCCAAAGTGGGTTGTGAGCATTCAATTCCTTTAATTTATAGCATTTCTCATTCAAAGTAAGTGATGAACTTTTTCAAGAATTCACCATGTTCTTATCTCATTTGTAGAAGGACATGGGAACTCTTCAGAGGTTTCTAAGCACTAGTGAATTATGTGGAGACATCCAGCTGAAATCAATAAATGAGGTTATGATCCTTATTAGGAGACATGAGAACTAGTTGAGGGTTGACTCTTTGAAGAAAGTAAATAAAAGGTGGCACTCCATTGCATCATCCAAGTCAAATGACCTATTATTTTATTTTTGGGTGCCTTCCTAGGAGGTAAGACTCTAACACTTTGAAATTTGACTTTTATGATTTTTTGAGGAATTGGATAGTAGTGGTGTCTACTTGCTCTTTGGGGGCTTCTTAAACATCTTCTATAGATCTTCTATATTAGAAGACTATAATCCTATCTCAATTGTGACATCCTAAAAATTCAAGATAGTGATATTGTCATTAGAGTCAAAGTCATCATGTGGTAGAGATAGATCATAATCATTTTGAACTTTATCATGATTGTTATGATTATCATTAAGAGAGTTGTTGTTATTAAAATTACCTTTGCTTATAAATTGGTCATTTGAATCATTTGAAGTGTACTCATCATAAAGAGATAAGGCATATGCAATATTATTTTTTATTAATTTATCAGCTCTTGGGGAAAGAAAATAAAAGTCATATATGGTGAGCGACTTGAGTTGATTTATGTCCCCATCTACAGTAATAATACTCTTTACACTAATACATGGCTTAGCTTCTCCATCTAGGGCTTCTACTAGAGAGTCATAATTAACATCCTCTTTCTTTGAGTTATCCATTAAAACTTGTAGACCTACTAGTGAAGCAGAGGGTTAAGCATGTTTATGTACCTACAATGAGTGCTTTTTCAAATAAAGGTAATTTTTTGAGAGGTTTATACATGAAAATATATCCCAAACTTCTTCGATTATAAAAGGATCAAATCATTCCTCAAAGATTGCTTTAATAGATATTATTGTAGGCTTAATTAAGCATTCTTTGAAAACACTTTAACTCTAATTCTAAGATTCATTTGCAGCTAATCATTGAAGATGATGTAGTATTCTTTAGTGTACTTAAGTAGCTAGTAGTATGAGTAATTATTAAGATCATCACTTTTGCCCACATCCTCTGGCTTTCTAGGCTTAGGTAACTGAAATCTAGCTTCATTATTAATTTTTTTAAAAATGTTTCTTGACTGATGATAGCAACTTATTGATTGGAATGGATATTATTATTACCATTATGAATGTGGAGGTGGTAGTGGTGGCTACAAGGGTGTAGGCTTCTTCAACTGAACCTTCATGGGCTACTTCCCTCTATCTACTGTAGATAAGACTCTAGGTCTTCTAGGCCTCTTTTTAAACACCTTCTAAGGCTTTGGTTAAATAATTGATCGAAGAATGATAATTGTTTTTTCTCTTCTTGAAGATTGGTAGCTTTATTGATCGACTTCTCAAAGTCTTTATTGTCAACCCTTTAAGCATGAATGCTACAGACCTATGAATGTTATCGAGAAAGATCTCAATGGCATGCTTTCACACTTCATACTAAGAGGACTCATTTGAATTTTTGCTTTTTTGATCTGAATGAAAAATTCCTTGAAATTATAAATGTAGTACAAGACAAAAGGTTGGGGAGATGTGTTACTTACAAAAATTCCCCCTTAATATAAGGAAAACTTGAAGAATATGGTGCTAATGTTTATACATAATCTAATATCAATGTGTAAGATAATTTAAAATTATCTTTGCAAGATGTGCTTGAGTGTGTTGGTTAAATTTTAAGGCCAATAGTAGGGAATTCATTTAAATCCAAAAAATTATGGCATTGTAGGCTTCATTAAATTTTAATGCAGTAAGGCATGCAAGTGATGCTTAATGTAGTGCTGATCTAGCATAACATGGCATGGAAAATAGAAAATACATTTTTAAAAATAATCTCTAAAAATACCACCGATATCAGATTTATGATGTTTAGATATGAAACAACCATCAATATTGATCTTAATATAACATATATTTGGTATGCTCCTTGATACTAGCTACCACTTTGGTCTGATATTGTATTGATAAGAAAGGTTGAGAGTGTTTGTTAGGTTTGGAATATTAGTAAACCATAAGGCCTTATTCTAGCTAGCACCAAAAAGCTTTTCTTATGTAACATTTTATATGGATTAGTATTTTTCTTTAGGATGCATTTGCTTCCTCTCATGCCTATAATAGTTTCTAGCCATCATATGAGCTAACAAGCTATCAATGGGATCAAAGTTTTAATGTTAGTGTTGAAATATTAGTTCTTGGTTGGGTTCCATTTTTGAAGGCATTAAAAAACTATATTATAATATCTTAGAGTTGAGACATTGAGCTACTATTCTAATTGATTCCAATTTTACTTCCTAAATGTGCAACAAAAAAATAAGTGATGAAGGCTTTCTTCACTATCCAAACACATATGGTAGATTAAAGGAAGTTTTAGTCCTTTTAATTTGATAATATCATTTGTTTGCAATAAGCTGTAAAATAGTTTCTAAATAAAAAATGACATTGATATTGTCAATGCTCTATTCTATACCAATTTCTTCCTTGGTAAATTAGGACTTTGATTAGGTCTGAAGTTATTGTAGATAGCTTAAGTGATAGAGTAATCCTTATAATCAAAATTTAATATTATTTGGTCTTTATTATAAGGGATAATTGGAACTTTAAATATTTCATGAATAACATGTGAGAGAAGGTATTGTTTGAGTTGTTCTATGTTCCAATTATTCTAAAGTCAAAAGTCCTTAACCTGTAAATGATTTGGAATGTGGTTTACAACAACATCTCAAAGAGTTCCATCAGATAGCTAATTATCAAATCTAAATATGATTGTTCCTTCTCCAAGGTCCTAGTAAATGAGATTATTTGCCTCAAATCTATGTTTTAGCATGTCTTTCCAAGTAGTAGAATCACCATTTTGTAATTTCATAAGATTAGGGGGGATATTATCCCAATACTTTCTCCATGAGTGAGTTGCCCAAGGAGAGTTGTTTCTTCAATGTTTAATACACTATTTTATCTGATTAGCATGTATAGAATGAGCATGCATTCTGAATCCTAATCCACCCTCCTCCTTTAGTTTGAATAACTTTTTCTAACTAGTCTAATGTAAGGACTTCCCATTCTAGCTCCATATAAACTTCTTGAACATTCTCCATAATTCAGCTTGGAAATTTAAAAGGCATGTTGAAGACTTGGATGGTATATAACAGAATCAAATTTAAAACATTTTAAATTAAGGTTATTCTTCTTCGAAAGGATAAGAAAGTATTTTCCCAAGATTTAATTTGGCTCTAAAATTTTGTAATGATATGAACAAAATAATGTAACCTCAACCTCCATTTGAAAATGTTAACTCTCAAGTATTTTAATGGCAATGTAGCTTTAGTGAAGCTAGTAATTTGTTTAATCCATCCAACTCTGACAAAACAATAATTTCTCTAAGCCAAAAACAAACATTTGGCTTTATTATGGGACATACTTGTGATCTTCAAAATGGGTTTAAGGTTTGCATAATATCTTCAATCAAATGTTTCTTGCATTACAAAAGAGTAAAACATTATTAGCAAACATCAAATGTGAGATTTTACTTTCTTTTTAGCAACAAAATAGCAACTTTTATTGTGTTCTTGGATATCATTTATCATTTTGGATAAATAATCGAATGATATAATGAAAATCTAAGGAAAAAGTGGGTCACCTTGTTTAATTTCTTTGTTTGAATTAAAGTACCCATGAGCTTTATCATTAATAATAATTGAGTAATAATTATTGGATAGGAGCCATTCTAATAGATAGAAAAAATCTTGCTTTGAAAATAACTATAATAAACTCTTAGTTAATGCTATCAAAAACATTTTTAATATCTAATTTTATATGTAGGTTTCCACCTCTAAGCTTTTTTTAATGTCCATGAGTAGCTCTTGTTCAAGAAGAATATTATTAGTTATGTTCCGACCTTTGATAGAAGATACTTTGGTTTATACTTATTATCAAAGGAAAATATGGTTAGAGCCTTATGGTGACAATCTTCCTAATAATCTTACTCAAATCTGTATTAAAACTGATAGGCATAAGGTTGTCCTAATTACACTTATCATTAATCTTAGGTATAAGAGAAATAGAGGATGAGGTAAAATACCAATGCATATTTTGGCCATTGAAGAAGGCTTGGATGATAAGAATAATATTAGCTTTAATCTATTTCGATGCATGCTAATAAAAGTGTGCTGTGAACCTATCCAATCAAGTAGTTTTAATGCCATCAATTATGTCTAATGAAACCATGATTTCTTGTTCCTCAGCTTTGTAGGTCATGTTTAGTGAAATAATAAGATATTTACTATCATTAAAGTATGCACTATGGAAGTTAGCTAAAGTTATCTTTTACGATCTAAATGGAGATAAGAAAAAGATGTTGCCACTAGAAATAATTTTATCTTGATTATTTATCTAGCCTTTTGTATCATCCTTAAATTTCAGGGTTGTCTTTTGCTCTCCTCTTCTTGATATACACCTGATTATACTTAGAATGCTTCTTCTATCACTTTGAAATTTTTTGAAAATTTTAATTTCAACCTTTTGTCTTAAGAATGTTTCGTCCATATTGATGAGGTCTTGAAGTTTTCGATAAGCTTGCTGCAACTTTAGATTAACATCAATGGAATCATTATTTAGCACTAGGTTTTTAAGATAGCTCACATTATATTCAGACTTATCCACTTATGTTGTGATGATTCTGAAAATGTCCCAATTTCATTTTTGAGTTATGCTACTAACTTTTTATGAAGCATCCAAAGTTTAGTCTTGGGGTTTGGATTGTAATCAATACAATAGTCTTCCTATAGGCAATCAAGATATTTCTCCTACTATGTCCACATGTTCAAAACTTAAAGGCTAAATGTTTAGTCTTGGGTAATAAGATGACTGCAAGCAAAATTGGGGAATGATTAGAGTTAGTCTGGCTTAAATGCTTTGCTTAGGTATGTTGAAAATTATTAAACCAGTGAATATTAATAAGTATTTTTTCATTTCTTTTAAACTCAAGATAAGTATTCCCTCTACATCAAATGAGAGGACAACACTTGAATCTTGCATCTATCAAACCACTCTTGGGTTATGCCTTATTCTTAATTTATTCACCAGTCTAGTTACCAACATTAGAGATAGAACAAAAATATCAATAATAATATAAAAAGAAGAAGACTCCATATTTTCTAATAAAATTACGCCTAGAAGGCCACTCCTCTTCCTCTAATATTAACTATCTGAGGTTGAACACCCTTGTTGCATATATCCTCCTCACCCTCAATAGCAAAGAGAAAATAAAGCCTATTACACCTGAGGAGGAGAGAGCTATCAAGTAAAGAAATATTCTCAATGGCATAACATGAGGTTTTAATATCCTTAAACATCTTCTTGTAGTTCATTTTAAGTTTTCTTTCTTTTTAAATTGTCTTTTGAGTCTTAGTGAGAGGAGCATGTTTGGAGAATGAACATAACTTAAAAGTGGAGGCTCAAACTCGACCTTTCCCATAAATGTCAGGGTTGCGACTAGTATTATCTTAACCATACTGACTCTAGACATAACATTGGTATGAACAATGGGTCGAGCTATGGGAACTTATACTACCTTCTTCTTTAAAGAGGGAAAATTTGCCTTTATTCTCAAGTTAAACTATAAAGGGCTTTCTATCAACTACATCTTTGGGGTGCACTACTATCAAAGCTAGACCATCACAAGTCATCCTTAGATCTTCAAATCCCACGCTAAACATGATGAGGGGATTATTGACTTGATGGGCCAAATTCAAAGCTAAATCTAGTTTAGTGCTAAAGGATATCTAATAAGCTTTCCTAAAGATAGCCTTTTGTATTTAATTAACAAGAATAATGATAGAATTTTGATGTGACTTTCTTGATAGATTCTATAGAATTTGGATCCACTCTCATCAAATTTGGTTCTAACAAAAGAGGCTTAAGTGAATTATTTTTTGAGAGATTTTGTGTTATAACCTTACTAAATAGTAGGCTGAAAAGTTTTGGGTGGGATTCGATAAATATTGGAACTTAACATTCCAAATATGAATGTGGTAATAAGTTTAAAAATTCAAGATTTTGAAGAGTCCAAGAATTTAATAAAAGAATTTTGAATTTGTAGAAGATACATTATGAGCATAAAAGTAAGATCAATTCCTCATGAAGTAATTTGATCGATTTGGAGTGCATTGGAGAAGATTTGAACTTTTCTTGAACTAAGGAAAGTGGGACCCATTGGGGAATCTAATGGTAGGTTCTTGAACCAACTCATTAGAAAGTGGTAAATAAGAGATTCTAGAATCGAACTCAATGATATTGGCGATAATTTCTCAAGGAAGAAATGGATAAGATATCCAACAAAATAATTAGTATTCTAAGCATATGAGTGGCATAAGCTTACTACTAATGTATAGGCTAAAGATGGAGAGAGAAACTTTCCCAAGTAGAATCACTAGAGATTTTGGGGGTTCTATTTAGGTGATCAAACACAACATCAAGGAATAATATATTACTCTGAAGAGTAGAGATATCACCCTATGATGGATCCAAACACATAATATTTACTTTTAAGGTTGATGGATTTATGTGTAGTAGATATCTTTCTCTTGCCTTATATGGGTGATATAAGATAATGTTTATTTTCTTAGGTTGTAAGTTTAGTATAGGGGCAAACCCTTGTAGTTAATTACATCATAAAAGTTATGATCTCTCAAGAAAACTCATGTTTAAGGTAATCAACTATCCTCTTTATGAATTTCAAAGTTTAAAATTAAGATTATGAATTTGAACTCAAATGAAAGAGCTTAATTATGAATAGTTTTTTATAGATT
This sequence comes from Cymbidium sinense, assembly GCA_021442155.1. NCBI lineage: Eukaryota > Viridiplantae > Streptophyta > Magnoliopsida > Asparagales > Orchidaceae > Cymbidium > Cymbidium sinense. Next base: position 139,892,420 of record CM038218.1, on the reverse strand, counting down.
CTAAAAAAAGATAGATAGAAAGTACTTGATAGTGGGAGGCCTAGTAAGATCTTTAGTTTATCATATAGTTGAGATTTATTTTTTTTTTTAAATTGAGTTTTGTTTTTTTATTGACATTTCATTAGAATACTAAGGCTTATGTCCCAATAGTATAAGTCTTTAGGAATGCCTAAGACATCAGGTCTTATACCCATAGCAAAGGAAAAATAGACAAACTCAGACCCTAAAACTAAAGGTGCTTTAGTACAAGTTAGAAGTTCGACCTAGTATAATAAGAGAAGATTATGATGTATTGGCTCACACTCACAGAGAAATATGAACTTATCCTAACTCTTCTGGACTTATTTCTTGTCTATATAAGCTGGTAGCTAACCTCTCACGTGCTTTAAATCCATGTGGCCAATCTTACAAATTACAAGATAGATATTAGTAATAAGAAAAGTAGTTTAAGAACCTAAAGTCCCTCTCTAAGCTCTAAAAGATCATGATCATTACAAAAATGTTGAAAACTAATGCAATACATTTCACTTTACGTATATTTTTTAGACACCAAAGTTATTTGGCAAGGCTTGGGTATCTAATTATTAATACATACAAATAATTAGAAAAAAGATATGGGTTAAATAAAAATAGAAGAGAGACTTCACCAAAAAGGTGGTTATTCTCACTAGATAGATTCCTCTTATAGTAATGGGAGATGGGTCAAATTTTAAGAGAAAGACAAGATACAACATGGTTCACAAATTCTAATAGTTTTTAGTTTCTTTTAATATTGATACCTAAGGCTTTAATCAAATGTGTTTATAAGTTATATTATTTTATTTTGAGTTAATTAATTCAGTTAGATAGAAAAAATAAAATTTCCATAAGGAGCTTAATGAGGGGGTCCAGGTAGACAAATAACAAACATCACACAGAAAGAAACCTAAAAAATGCATGTAATTTTTAATGCACAATACAGTGTAAATAAGTTAACAAATAATTTAAATAATATAATAAAAAGATAATGCAACTGAGTTCCACTATACACCATAGAAGAATTAGAAAATGGGCAATTATGCTCTACTCTTATACTAGTCGACCTAAAATTAAGTAAATACTAGCCTTTAAAGGTCTTTATTTATCCATGTCCATGATACAAATGCTCCAAGATTTATAGGGCCTCCCAGGTCCATGTCTTCTAGCCACTACTCATCATAAACCACTGACTTTAAGCTAGTTATAGTTACAAATTATACTTTGAAACTCAGAAATAAAATCCTAACTGAACTTACAAAGTAGAGGTTAGCTAAAACAAACATACACACAAGTAATTATATCTCATACAATTAGGCTTAACACCAGAAAGTACTAAGGCCACCTATCCTAATGGGCTATACTTATGGGGTTAAAGAAAATATCACTTGTAAATAATCTTGTCAATTTTAATTTTATCATAATGACCCCTTTTATCAAGCATAACTCTCTATAGAAATTCATATTAATCTAATAATTAACATCATAACATCTAATCTATGAGTAAGCAATCCTAACATCCTGTCAAAAATTATACATCACAAAATAAGAAAATTATTATACCATAATCAAACACCATCCTAACTTAAGTCTAAAATCAATGGTTTAGCAATCTAAAGTCATTGCAAAGGAATAATAGGCCCCTTTTATCTCTATGGGGCCTAAGTCCTTACATTCTAATTCTAATAAAATGAAGACCCCATCAAAGGATAAGCCTCAGTTTAAGGGTCTAAATAAATAAATTTTTAGAACATTAGTTAATCTAATAAATGATATTGTATTATTAATGAAACTTTAAATTATAATCAATTTAAGCTCATATATTTTCATAATATTATGAAGCACATCTTATAATTAAGAAAATACCTTGAGGAGCACTTTATGATATTCTAATTAATCCTAAATTATTATTAAATTTAATATTATTTATTAACCAAATGTGAAATAAAATATCAAATCCATGTCAAGATAACTATCAAAATTATGTAAATATTCTCTAGAATTGAGGGACCTCGAAGGAACATCTCATAAAATTTTGGGATTAATTTGAGTTAATTTAAATATCTTAATTATTATTGTATATTCTAAAAGATATTTAATTTAAATTTTAACTAAAAAAATTATGAAACTTCACAATAGTGTTATTAATGATGACCTAATACTTATATATAAATTCAATGTCATCTAAAGCTTATTTGACTTTTTGTGATTTATTTTATTTTTTTAATTATTTAAATTATAGAAATATTTTATTATTTAAACTAGATAGATTTTACTTTTATTACGTCTCCTCTACTTAAAATTAGAATATAATAAAAAATTGATAATCTTTATAACATTTACTATAAATTTTTTGAATCTAATTGTAAATAATTTAATTTAAAATTAAACTAAGTACTTATTCATTTGAAATCAAGTTTACTGAACTTAATCAGCTCCCAACATTATGGCATCATCTACTAAGGTCAAGGGGGAACTCAAGAAAATTTCATAGGGATTTTAGGTATTTTGAGATTATTTAATATTTAATGTTTAATTATTTTAACTAATTATTTTTGTAAAAATATGAATAACATTAAAATAATTTAATGAATATTAAGGGGAATACTTAGAATGACTTTTGAGTTAATTTTTATAATTTAATTAATTTGATTAATTTTAAATATTATTTATATAGTTATTCACTTTCAAAAGATATTACTTTACATCAAATATCATGAAGATTTTTTTCATAAGGATTTTAGCAACCCCAAGATGAACCATTGAACCATCAATTCATTTGAACTTAGTTTATGTCATTTATGAAATTAATAATTTAGGGGTTAATTAATATAGATATGTAATAAGGTTTAATTAAGTTCATTAAGTGATTTAGCTACTTAAGATATAATTTTATAATTTTATTGTTTTTTAAATTAATTAATTAATTTATCCATCACATTAACCTTATTAATCTAATAAATCATAATACAAAAGCTAAAAAAATTTGAAAAAAAAATAAATCGCTAAATGACCACATGTAAACTTAAAAATATTAAAGCATTTGGGCTTATATTTTATGACTAATAATATTATTTAAAATTTTAAAGAAATGATAATTACTTTTGAAATATCTAATACAAATTAGGGATATTGATTTTATTGAATTGCTCTATGTTAGTTAAGCACAAAGAAGGATTATTTATATATTTTTAAAATTTTATGCAATTAATTATAAATTTTTTAAGTATCAGTAATAAATTGATTATTAAAGTCTAGTTAACCCTAATTTTGGTTATTTTGAATTTTAATTAAAAATAGATGGCCTACTTTTTTTAAGTGCTCTATGTAAAACAAGTGTGTTTGACCTTGAAAATATATTTTGATAATTTAATAATTTCTTAGTTAATCATTAAGTTAACTTGATCATTAGAGTTTCAAAAATGCATAAATTTTAATTAACCCACCCAAATGAAATGAAATTTTTATGGGAGATAAAAAACATTACTACAGACATTCTGTAAATTATTCAAATCATTTAGGTGAATATTTTGAGATAAATTTCAAGATTAATATTTTAATTAAATTATAATTAATTCTAATTTATGCATAGAAAAGTGCAGCTTTTTATATTCTACTCATCTTAATAAATCTAAAGTGTATCTTGTTATTCTTTAAAATTTTTTATTTCATAATTAGTTATGATTTTTTAAAGGTTAGGCTATATAAAATACATTTTTAGACCTATTAATTGATTTTCACATTTGGCGGTTGGCTTTCCATGCATTTTACATGCAATGTGCACAGTTTCATCATAATGTATGTCCCACATGGCACCGACAAGGATGGTGGTAAATGCGGTTTCAATCAGAGCTGCTTGATTAAAGATGGAATAGCTTAGATTTGATGCACAATTCTTAAAAGGAAGAATCTTGATCTAGCATGCTATGAGATCTTGATCGTTCATTCTAATCAAATATAATGAATAGCTTGTGATTCATCTCTTACCTTTAGTGAGAGATAAAGACTATCCTCCTTTTGCCGCTTAATCTAAGCTATCACAGTTTAAATTTTCATGTTAACAGTTGGAAAAGGATTCATAAGAGAAATGCAAGGGTTACTATAATTGGGTCCTAATGATTCACACATTTATTTTACAAACTGTAATAATCATAAGGATTTTAAAGTGTTTTGAAGAATTAGTTCACTAGAGCTAATTTCTAGTGGATCTGATGATTGAAGTAGTTTCTCCTTGAAGAGGCAAAGCCCTACTGTGCATATTACTGATTACCTCCCCACCGATTACTTCCAAGACGAATGCTTTGCCATGAGTCATTATAGATTTTTGTATGTCTTCCTTCGAGAGCTCAAATCAAGAGGAGATCAATTTGTTTTAGGTCACCTCAGGCTGGGAAAGGTGTGGGGTATGTTAATTTGAAGATTTAGTATCTTAGAATGAGAGAGGGATTTTAGTACATTTGGTATTGGGTGGCTTTGATGGTGGCTATGGTTCTAGTGTAGGAGGGATTTTCGAAGCTTAAGAGACTCTCTTTGAGTAAAGTAAGTGTTCTAAGTGCTTAAGGCTCCCTTGATTCAAATTATATGGAACTTCTCATGTGAACCCATTATTTAGTTTGGTTTAACTTTAGGGAGGTGGTGGTGTTGTGGGATAAGATCAAAATGCTTGGGGACTGATGAGGTGGAGGTACTCTAATGGTTGGAAGAGCTTGAGATAATGGGGTTTGAGAGAAAATCCTAGGGAAGTGAACCATAATTTATTTCTATGTGGTGATATCTTGTTTGGGTCAATGGCTAGGCAAACTAGCATTTAAGCAAGTTGGGTTTGCCAGGGTAAGCTTAAGAGGTGCTAAGGTGATTTCCCAAGGTGAAGTGATGGGTGGACTTTGCAAATTTAGAATTTTGTTTGTTTTTATCTAGATTGTTGGTTTGCCTTAGGTAGACTGAACCAATTCCTCTTGTACTAAGCCGACCTTGGCAGTCCCTTGTAGACCCATGGAAGAGTCATGCTAAGTTTGGTTGGATATAGACTTGGTTTGATAGTGTTCGGCTCAATGTGGCTTATTTAGGTACTTAGGACATATTAGGTTATGTTAAATTGTCAATTTAAAATACATTGGAGGAGTTGGTTTGGTCTAATTTGGAATCAACTAAATTTGGCTCAATGTGATTCAAATGGTCTATTTTGGTCAAGTGAATTAACTAGCCAAATTGGATCTTAACTAGGTATGGGTTGTGTTTAGTTATATATGTGTGATGATTCCAATGCTTTGGATTTATCCAATTTATCTTAGATTGGGTTGATTTGATTTTGGCCCTATAGTGTTCAATTGAGTCAATTTTGGTTAAGTTGGCCCGTTATACAAATTGAACCCTAATTAGGACTCAAACATGTTTAATTAAATTTTTTAAGTGTTTAGGCATGATGAATTTCAAATGATTTTAAATTTATTTTAATTTGGCCCATTAAGGACAAATTGGATTAAGTTAGGCTAAGTGAGCCAATTAACCAATTTGGGTTATAATTATATTTCAATTGTGTGTGGTTAGTGTTGGAAGTCTTTGAATCAGCTTAATCTTAGTTTGTGTTTAGCCCAAAGTGACCTAAATGGGTCAAATAGGTTAAATTAGTTTAAGTGACCCAATTAGCCCAATTAGTGACCAATTAAGCTAGGTTTGTGTTTAATGGGATTGGATTTAGGGATGGAATTTATTTGGTTAAGTTTGATTTTAGGCTAGGGGTTAGTGCTTAGATTTGCTTGGGCAATAAGGGCTACATGGGCTCCACTAGAATAGTACGACTAACACTAATCTTTGGCTTGGTGTTTAGTGTCATTTTAGTCACTAAGAGTGTCTTAAAGCTCTAAGTGAGGAGATCTTATTGCTAATGGAGATCTATATGCTAATCTCACAAAAAGTGAAGTCAATAATAATCTTCTTCATATGTGATGTAGTGGTCCATCTCAAAGAATGAGTGTTTGTTTGACACCTATAAATAGTGATTTTGTATTCTTATAAAAGAAACATCTTATATATTTTGGTTTTTTTGAATGACTTGCAATTATTTTTTACATTCTTATGAAGGCTTTGGAAATCTTGTGCAAGTGTACATGCAAAATCAAAAATGCATGAGGGGATGTTAGCAATAACAACTAGCTTTCTACAGTTATAACCATAGGTTATCTCAAATGGTGTTTATTTTTACTACTATTATAGACAAACTTAACTTATAAGCGGTGAAGAGCTTCAATAAAATCCTAAGATGTTTGCCTAAATATTTGTTGATGACCTCAATTTGACCATCAATTTTATAGTGTAAGCCGACCTTATGTCTCAAAGATGAAATTGTTTGTAATATAACTATATCATTGAAAATTAAACTTGCTATGTAAGATGCATCATTAGACTAAGAACAAGAGTCATTTTGAAAACTAAATTGAGAGGTTTTATTATAAGCTTTTATGCACCAAAAGGCGGGTGGGTGGGGAAGGATGTGGTGTGAATTAGATTTTTAAAAGATAATTTCAAAAAACTTAATTTTAATATTTTGTAGAAGACTTAAACCTTTAATGATTATACCTTAATGAAATATAGCAACAATCAACAACAACACAAAAAAGTAAAGTGTAGAAAAATAAAGAAAGAGAACAGAGAGATTTTTACATGGTTCGACAAAATCCCAAAATGAGCCTACTTCCATGCCAAGCCACTTAGGCTAGGAATTCACTAAATAAAAATTGAGATTATAACAAATCTCTCGTACTCTGCTTCACAAGAAAGAACAACCCAACACCGTACTTTCCTTAATGGGAAAGTACAATCCAACACCATACTTTTCTTAATGGGCAAGTACAACCCAACCACATACTTTCCTTAATGGGCAAGTACAACCCAACAAGAAAATAAGAAAGAGAAATATAAAAGAATCTAACTCTCAATTTTAAAATTCTTTTACTCTCAAAACCCAACTAAAATAATATTAAGGCAATTTAAATTAAATGAAAGAAAGATAACTCACTTTAATTGATATTTAAATATGTAAGCTATGATTAAGCTTGAAGTATCTAAATGATGCAAATGAAACTTTAAAGTATTTGATGTGAATGTAATACATTGAAATCAAATTGATTTAATTTTAATGATTTAAATTGTAGCACAATAAAGATTTGAATACTAGATTAATTACATTTACAAAAGAGACTTTGAGTTTTTTAAAAGATCAAATGTAAAATGAAATCTTAAATCACATGAACTAAATTGAAATCTCTTTTTAAAAGGAATATCACTTATGCAAATTATGAGACTATTTAAGAGAAAAGAAAACTTGCAAGTTACAAGTGTTCTCTATGAACTAATTATTACAACATAAGTTTCACTTTAGTATATATAAAAATAAAGAGAAGAGAAGAGTTTCCAAAAACAAAACTTTAATCAAAACCAAATAAAGCTGTCAGCCAACTTGAGAAAGTGTATGAATAGATGTGTTAAGCACAGTCAAATTGACCAAATACTAAAGAATCTTAGCCCAAGAAAGAAATCAAGGTCTCAGACAAGAGTTGCAATAAAATAAATTAAAGGAACCTTAAATAACTTTCAGCCAAGAGGAATTTTCTCCAATCCATCAACTTCTTTTATGAAATATTCTAGCCAATTACTTGTAGGTTGGAAGATGGAAGAAGGATGAAGAAATTAGCACTTGATCACCAATAAAAGATCTCCAAGAGTTTTTGCAGAGGGTTTTCTAGAGATTTTCCAAGAGGGTCTACTCTAAAGGATAAGATAAGGGGTCATGAGGGTCTGCCAAGAGAAGGAAAAATAGGAGGCAAATCAAATGGAATTAATTTAAACATAAACCAATCAAAATAAAAATAAATGGCATGAGATAAAAAATTGGCCAAAGGAAAATAGGAGGGAATTTACGTCAGAAGGTTGGTATAATTTATAAAAAAAATTTAAAATTAAAATTGCATGATAGGGATTTTGTCCACGGAAAGGAAGAGAGAAAATATGCATGGTAAGTGATTTAAATTGAATTCAAATCTATTTATTTTTGCAAGAAACAAATTGGCAAAGCATTATGGAGGGAAAAATAATTTGAAAATAGATTTAAAATGAATCAATTCACCATATGACATAAAGTTATTACTTTTGTGGGTTGGCCAAGAGAGAGAGAGAGAAGAATTTGAATTAATAGCAAACAAATCATGACATAATTAATTGTCCAATTGATAACAAAAATAATTCAACTTTTGATTAATTAAATTAGGCATGATATATGCTTGGCCAAAAGGAAGTTTACATGATGGGATTCAATTAGTATTTAATTCAATATCATGGAATATTCAATCAATTCATCTTGATTGAATGAAGGAAGGAAAGAGATAACATACACACAATATTTAATAAAATCCAAGCAATATACAAATATTTAGCCAAGCTTGTTTTCTAAAATAGATTTAATTTAATTTACTGCACTAAATTCAAAATAAATGATGATGAATCAGATCTTAAGAGAATTCAAATTAATATAAATTATGATAATAATTTGAATAGAATTAAGAGTATAGTTGGCCATGAGATGTTTCCAAAAATAGAATTTATATAAAGGAAAGAAGATAATTCCATGGCTTATTTTAATTGAATTTGAATTAACTCAAATAAATTCAAGTTAATTGAAATTTAATCCACTAGATTAGCATATGTTCAGCCACATAACATTCCATAAATAGAGGAGTTCAAATTTGCATATGTAATCAAGAGAATATTTAATTTGAATTCAAAATAATTCCAATTAAAGATGCAAAAAGATGAATTCTTTAATTTAAAAAATATGAGATAATTATGGAAACAATTTAAATAACTCTCACATAATTTATTTAGTAAATAATTTTAAAAATATTCGAACAAAAACGTTTAGGATGAGAGATAGGATAAGAGAGAGAAGACAAGGGCAATAGGAGAGAGAAAAATAATACCTTGAATAATTTTTGGTTAATTTAGATTCATGCATTGAATAAATAGATGATGAACTTTCCTAAGCATGGGAATAATTTAATGAAATGTGAAATTAATTTAAGTTGCATGGAAGCACAATAAATAGAATAAAGTTTATGCATTTAGTTCACATTATCCAAAATGAATAATTTGAAGAATAATTGTAAATATGAAATGTAGAATTTATGAATAATTCTCAAATAAATTATTTTGAAATGAATGAATGATTTATTTTATTTTAGTAAGTTTCTCATTTGCCTTAATCCTAGAAAAAATTTCCACCCAGTTCATGTCCAAAAGCTTTAGCATCTGATATAACTGAAGAACTAGGAGCTGAAGAATTTTTTTCTGCACACTTGAATTTAACATGATTAGTAGTATTAAAAAAATATATATTTATCATCAATATAAATATTCATTAAGAATGAAATTAATAATGATTAATGTAAATAATTTATCATGCAAAGAAATAATTAGTTCTTATTACACAAGGTTTGTTATTATCAAATGAAATGGTGAGATACACAAGATGTATAGTCAACAAGAACCATAAAAATACTGAAATGACCACTAAAAGTCCAAGGAAGACCTAATACAAAATCCATCAAAATATCTTTCTATGATCTTAAAAGAACAACCAAACTTAGGGGAGTAAGTGAGATGAAGTAGATCATGAGCCAGGTCAAACTCGGCTTGATAACGAGATAGTAAGTCTAGTTTATTGAGCCATGAACTCAAGCTCGAGCTCAGATTTTAAGCTTGTATACTTTATGAGGTCTAACTCAAGCTTATCTTCATTTGACTCATTATTTCACCAAGCCAACTTGATAAATTAATAAATTGATAGATATATACATATATATATATATATATATATTAAAATATTATTTCAATTACACATTTGATACATTTATATACTCAAACTCTTGATTTTCATTAGAAAAAAAAAGCTACGGCTCCATCCCTTCTCATTAAATTCACTAAATGCTTATTTAGCTTTCTGTTATTTAATATTAATTCTCCATCAACTTTTGTCATTGGGTAAACATCTCCTGATTTTTTTTGCCTTGACTCTTACCACTCCTCTTTGGAAATCAGGGTCTTGAGGAGTTGTCATACAATTTATTTTATGATAAGCTCTTCTATCGAGCTCTTGGGTAGATGAGTTAAGCATAGCTTATCGATGAGCTTGAAAGCTCAACCTGGGTTGGATACATTTTGTTCCATTGTATCAAGCTCCCTTGATCTGTGTATACACTCCTGGGACACGTGGCAAGCAAAATATTTTCTAACTTTTTGCCTTGAACTTTTGACTTTCTAACATGTATAACATTGGGTCACTACTCTTTCTACATTAATTTTTAATGATGGCTAGTAAAATCTAGATTCTAGAAAGTGTACTGTCTTCATCTTTTTGAAGTTTCTTCCTATTCCTCCTGAATGTAGCTACATGATAAGAAACATCCTCATTGAAGTTCTCAAGATGCATAATTTTTCCTTTCATAAAGATACCCTAAATAACAAAATAATCATCACTTAAAGTAACAAAAGATAAATCTCTATTGAGATGCATTATATAAATATAATAAAAATTAGGACAAACATTATAATCATCTTTTAGCCTTTTAGTTCTAGAAATTTAAATTTTAAAGATGATGTCACCAAGTTAACCCTAGAAAGTGCATTTATGAGTTTTTTTTCTACCTCGAGCTTATGCTTTAAAATAAGGTCATAGTCAGGTAATCTATCCATTTTACATGTTTACAACTCTAAGTTTTAGTATGAGTGATGATAAAAAATTTAGATCATGATGGTCAAAATTAAGAATGAATTCCCTATGCAATAGGTAACGCCTCCAATGCCTCGATGTTTGACCAATGACATAAAACTCTCTATCATAAGTAGAGTATTTTTTCGTATCATCATTTAGCTTCTCATAATAGAATGCTATGAGTTGGTTTCTTGATTAAGAATTCTTCTTATACCAACAGTAGAGTCACCACATGTGGCTTCAAATTTTCTTATTGAAGTCATGAAGTTTAAAAATGAGCGATGAGGTTATAAGGACTTTGATTTAATACATGACCTCCCATATAGATGTGTTCAAAAGAAATTTATCTTTATTTATAATGTTAGAAATAAGAGCTACAATTATGCTAAAATTTTGAATGAAACTTTTGTTGAAGGTGTTTGAGCCATAAAAATTATGAATATCATTGAAGATCTTAGAAACTAGGCAATTTAGAATGGCTTTGATTTTGGCAAGGTCTTCCTTTAAGCCATCAGCAGTGACAATGAACCCCCAAAAAAGTTATTTTAGGTTGATAATAGATATTGAGAATTATATAAATTTTAGCTTCTTAAGACTAATAAGGACTAATCATATGTGATTTAGATGAACCTACTCAGTTAGGCTAAAAATCAAAATATCATTGAAAAATACCACTAGAAAATTTGCTCTATAAGATTTTAAACATGTGTTCATTAGTCTTAAGAATGTGCTAGGTGCATTAGATAATGTGAAAGACCTAAAAAGAAATTTATTTAGTCCATTTGGTGTTATGAATGTAGTTTTTCATTCATCCATTACACTAATTTTGATTTGATGATACCCACTTTTAAGTTATATTTTGGAGATATGAGTTACATTTTGAGTAGGATTTAACATGTCATTCAATCTTGGAATTAGAAATCTATACTTAATAGTAATCTTATTGATATCTTGACTATTAATGGACATTCTTTAAGTACAATCCATCTTAAGTATTAATAATGCTGGAACTACACAAGCACTTAAACTTTCTTGAATGAATCTTTTTTCTTAGCAGTTCACAAACTTTATCTTTTTTAGCTATACATGTTCCATATGGTTGGGAATCATGAACCTAGACATTTTTTATGTTCCTCAAAGAAGATAGACCATCAAAAAGTCATGTGGATGCGAATCTTTAAACTCATATAAGAGAGTAGTTGTAACATAAAGAATATAATATTTTGGTGCTTCCCCTATAACTTCTTTTAATTAAAGAAGATAACAAGATGAAAGGTGAAAAAGTTCTTTAAGCATTGTGTTGAATGATATGTTTTCTTTTATAATGTCCATAATTAAGGTTGAAGGGGTATGACTTACTACTTCTATATTAGAAGTAATTTTTTCTAATAGTTGGTTGTAAATTAAAATTATGCTAATGAGAAGGTGTAAAGGAAAATCCTATATGTAGGAGGAATAAGCTACATTTCATTTGGCTTTACAGAAAAATAATTTTATTATTTTGCCATTTTATTTGAACACATAAGTGTTCTCTTGATCTTAATGAATGACATTTAAATCATAAAGCAAAAGGCTTCCTAACAAGATATGTGCAATTTCCATAGGGAGGACATCACACCAAATAAGATCAAGATAACTTTATAAATTTATAGGCATCTAAATGTAATGGAAAAAGATGTATGGTTCACTCAACTCACATGGAAAGGCTTTGGGTGGGATTCAATGTTTAAGTTTACTTTGGTAATAGCATGAGTGAAAATGACATTCATTTTACTACATCTATCAATCACCATATTACATATCTTCTTCCGCATCCTTGAAAAAAATATTTAAAATATATCTCCTTCTCTAGTCCTCTTCTTCCTTAAATGCAATCATTCATCTCATGACACTTAAATGATCTCTCACATGATATAATTCTTTATATGATAAAGGTGGCCCATCATAGATTTCTTCAACTTCAATATATTTTTTCCAAGAAGGGTCCATTTTCTACCTCTTAGTTCTAAATAGACCTTTATATCTATTGAAAATGATGGCCAACCAATTCAATAATTGATAAGGCCCATAGTATAAACACATAGTAATTGAATAAAATAGAGCTCCAAACTTTTACTAAAATTAAAACAAACATAAATACAACATGTCTACACCCAATCCCTATAAAGGGTTGTTTAATTTATGGTAATAAAAAAAATATAAAATCTTAATATATGAACATGATTATAATATATAAAAAGGAGGAAGAAATAAAAAAAACTCAAGTGAAGCATGCTAAAAATGCTATTTTCATTGCCTCATCTTTACCATTGAGGCTTCCCATTTAGTCTCTTTAAGATCCTTGAAGAACCACGCACCAATCCTCTTTTGGATTCCCCTAAATTTCAAGGTAAAAAACCATGGAATAACGCCCATATAAGCCTTCTAATTTAACCATAATATTTGCATATGGCTGATCAAAATCTCTGAAAAAATCAAATGTTTATTCTAAATCTAGGGTGATTCATAACACTTAGGTGCTAGGGTCAAGATCTTAGGCACCTTACTCTCTTATTTTCAACAAGTTTTTAGTGCTTAGGAGCAAATTTTGGCTACTTTTGCACTAAGTCTAGGTGCCTTAGTGTTGGGATTGGAGATTAGTTCCTATTACTAGGTCATATGCTTTGGGATATCCTAAAACCTCTTAAATATGCATATTTTAGTTAAATGACTTTAAACTTTCTTCTTCTTTACATTTAATATTTAAAATTCACAAAAAAATTATTTTTCTACATCAAGAAATTACTTAGAGCTACAAGATTCATATTATGAAGAAATAATATCTTATAAAAATCAAGGATTTAAGTGGGTAAAGTGTTACAAATTGTTACCTATCAACCACCCACAAATTTAGATTTGTGCTCATCATCATGCAAATAACTAAATTCAGAATAAGAAATAACAATAATAATTTAAGCATAAAAAATCATTCATTTGGTTATAAGGGTCATTTGTTATAGAAAACATATTGTCTACAGTTTTGAAATGTGTAAATTGGCCTCAATCAACTTTTGCAAGTTATTCAGATTTTTCCACGTTTAAAACACTCTACTAAACTATATACCACTTATTAAGTAGATTTAGGACATAGTATATTATTACATATTTGCTGTAAATTTATACAAATTTTATAAAATCAAGTTGATGTAGCATCACATCAAGGTCCCTTGACTAGATCTATGGTAAGGGGGAAGAAAGACACTCATGAATGCTTTATCCCATAAAGCAAGAGAGCTTTAACAGAAGTTGAAGTTTAGGAAGGAATCCATTTACATTAGTAAAAATGAAAGAAATGCTAAGATCTAAGTGTTGTCTTAAGAATCATGATAAGAAATTAAATGTATAATTAAATTAGTAGAATATAAGCTTGCTTGAGGATTTAGTAGTTAGAACTTACTACACAAATCTAGAGTGGCAGTAAGCCATTAAATTTGTTATTAGTTTGAGAAGTGAGATTCAATATGAGATTAAATTACAGGATTTTCAAACCCTTGAAGGTACTTTTCATTATGCTTTACTCATAAAGAAGCATAATTCATATAAAGCAAAAAGTTTAGATAAAAACTTTTAATCGCTATGACTTTCTACTTAAAAGTCTTCTTCCAAACTTGGACTATCACTTCTAATATCTAGCAAAATAAAACCTCTTTAGAGTCATCTGCTGAAACTAGAGATATTATATGTTTTAAATGCCATAAGAAGTTTCACAAGTAATGTCAATGTAAAGCATAAACAATGTTTTTAGATGATTTTAAATAAAACATAGAAGAAGAAGGGGTTAAAAAAACTGAAAAAAAAAATCCATGAGGACACACCTTATATTATGAAGAATTACCTTCTAAAGGAGATCCTTTAAGTGTCATGAGATGTATGATTGCATCTAGTGAAGAATATTAGAGGAGGAGAAATATATTTGTTATGTATGTCTTGTGCAAGGATAAGATGTATAAGATAGTGATTGATAGAGGTAGTTCATTGAACTTGTTCATTTAAGTTGGGTGAACATTACATCATTATTTATAACATCTTAAGTTTTGTTTCTTACTATCCTAGATTGGAATGGAGAAGTAATTTGTACTTTCCATAAACCATGTAAAATAATTTGCTCCTTATTTGTTGAAGCTCTAGATATCTCAAGCTTTCTCCAACCCCTTATGGATTATGATAGATTGCATTCGTCTTCTCAATGTCTCAATAGAATCATTGAACCTCCATGGAGCATGGTTTACTTGTTCAATTCTACATGGTAGTTATGCACAGACAAGGAAGTCAGAATTTCTCATATTTTCAAGAAAGAAAATTGAGCAATCGATCATTTAGCTAAGCTTGGTGAGGTATTGCAAGTTACATCTATCTATTTTTGTACTTTTAATAGTTTGAAATCACTTATTTTTAAAGATAACCTCAACTTACCATACATTAAAGGCAAATGCTTGTAACAACACCTTTGATTAATGAAATCCTTGCCTTTATGAAAAAAATAAAAAATCATAGAGTCTTGTCACTAGATAAGAAGCTATCTTATTCATATTTGATGTGATGTCCTCCCCATAAAAATCACACATATTTTGTAAGGCAGGTCATGGTTTTATGACCTTAATTTAATTCAACTTGGTCAAGAAAATACTTATGTATTTAAATACATTGACAATACCATAAAAATTATTTCTGTGAAGTCAACTGAAAGAGGGCTATTACCCCCACATAGGATTTTTCCTACATTACCTCATAAACCCAATTCTGATCTACAACTAATCTTTTCACGCCCTACTATTAGAGAGATTACTTCTATCATAGACTTAGTAAGTTCTACCCAATCACACATTCCCTTATTTCAAAATTGGCACACCTAATGGGGGGGTTGAATTAATGTGTTTTTAAAATTTCTTAAAATTATCAAATTAAATATTTATTATACAACAAGAGAGTGGCAGAGTTAATATAATAAAAGTGACATTATAACCTAAAAAAAGTGCACATGAATAATAAAAAGAAGAAAGAGGGACATAAAGATTTACAGTGATTCAGCCTAGTGGACCTACGTCCAATCTCCAGATCTCCTCGAAAAATCACTATCTCTTCTTCAACTAAACAAGCTTAGGTGGAGGAGCCTTTATTTTAAGTAGGTAATAGAGAAGCCCTATACTCACTCCTCTTCTCTTTAAATGTAAGAAGGATGCCACTCCCTCTCCAAGGTTAAAAAAAATTTTACGATAAAAATATTACACAAAATTTGAACTTGAACAATATCTCAAGTTAAAGCACAAGACTTAAAGGCAAGGCAATTGAAAAAGATCAACCAAAATAAAAGTACAACCTTACCAACATAAGATCTATAAAGGAAAAGCATAAGAGAGAAATTTTCAACATTTTTCTTAAGCTAAACACTCATTCCTAAGCCTGTTTTAAGATTTCTTATGTTTAAACACTTTAATTTGGCTCCCTAAAGGTTGTATGTATAACCAGCTAGCTAAATAAAATTATAAAAACTAATTTTAAAAAAATTAGCCCAATCATGCATTACGATCTAATATTGTATGGTATGATTAGTTCATTTTACTATGGTTAGGGACTCTGGATAATATAATCTTCCTAGTAGCCATCACTATTTGTGTTATCATTGAAACAATTATCACTATTCATATTGTACGACCAAAGATCTTACTATATCAATAGTAAAAACTAAATTCTTTTTTATATTTATTTATCTTGTATGAACCTATCATATGAAAAATTTCTCAAAAAATTGAATTGCACAAATTCTAGATTGAAATTGAATATTTACTAAGTAAGTTCATACCGTATTAAATTTGTGGTCAATGGAAAATAGGGAACTAACTTGATTAAATTTTAAATGTTTAAATTTCTTTTCTTTGCTTTAAATTCTAAGGATTATGTGTGTATTTCCACTTAAAGAAGTGGTAAAGAAATTTAACAAAAAAGGCAACAAAAATTTTCTTTGTTTGCCTCAATCTTGGGCTACCAAGGTTACAACTATTTCTTAAATTCAAAGATTTATATGTATATTTAATTGATTAAATGCTTGGTTCTCTTATTGGTTATGTTAAAAAAATTGTGTAAATAAATACTGATGCAAGTGACAAAAAAATAATCTAATTGCTCTAAAAGCAAATACTTTTGATTATAGTGAGCAGGAAGGTAGTGCTAATGACGATGATTATGATGTAGCACTTATGCCTAACAAGCTCAAAACTTCCTTAATTATAAAAAAGGAGATTCATTCAAAAGAAAGGAGAAGGTAAACCTAAAATTTTTTAAAGGTTATTGATCTTGTTTATTTTGAATGTAAGAAATTATGGCACATCAAATGTGAGTGTCATAATTAGAAGGACAACATGAGGAAAAAGATGATGGAAAGAAGGGTAAAAGAAGAACTTAGTGTGCTTTCTAGAACAATTTAGATTCAAAGTCCTCTGAAGAAGAAGTTGTGGAAGAAGAAAGAAACCTTCGTTTAATGGTGAAAGAAGATTCTTATGTTGACTTTATGAGTTTCATTACTTATTTAATTAATTATGAAAATAAAAAATAAATGATTGGTTGAAACTAATATTTTATTTTTAGTGTTTCAAGAGGCTCACTACATTTAGTATGCTCAGTCAAATTTGGGAAATTTAAAAATCTTCTTAGGTTTTGTAATAATAAGACAAATAAAAGCTCAATAATATAAAAATAAATGACTAAAATATTTTAATATCATTTATCTTGATTTTTGCATTTGTTCTTTTTTTTGCATAATTTTTTTAATATTCTTGAAATTATCCTTTTTGGATAATTTAAGTACTTGAACGAGATTAAGCCTTATCCATTACTTTAAAGTTAGTTAAATTTATTTCACACTTCATTAAGTTATTTCCATGCTTGGATTAATTATTTATCTTTTTATTTTAGCATGACAATTAAATTATTCTCTCATTATCCAAATTATCTTTTTTTCTCCCTCAAATCCTTTATTTTCTCTCTGCTATTTATAATCCCTTCTTACTTCTCATTTTGGACGAATTTTTCATTGATTTTGACATGTTGTAATTTTTGGAAATTATTCAAAGAATATTTATATTAATTTTACCTTATTTATCAAAGTTTTAAATTCATGTTCATATGAAGTTTGAAATTATGTATTTTTGAAATTCACATTATATTTTGCCATAAATTATTTCCAAATTTATTTAAATTATTTTAGGCTTGTTTATCCCGGCTCTTAATGTGGTTTAATTACTAGATTTTAATTAATTTGAATTAATTTAAATTAGTTGAAATTTGAATTCAAATTGATCTATAATTAATGCACTTTCTATTTTTATATTTTTTAATTTTTGAAATATTCTTAGGTAGCTTCCCTAGATTATTTTTAATTTATTTAAATTATGTTTATGATTCAAATTACTTCTTAGTTAATCTCCCATGAATTAAAATGGATAGAATGTGTTAATTAGAGGTTGATTCATTTTTGCAAATATGTTGGCTGAAATATTCATAAAATTTCTCTTGATTTATTTTAATTGGATTGACCTCTCTTGGCTTATCTTATTTCATCTCTTCTAATTAGTTAATTAATCTCTCATATATGCTTGATTGCGACTATCACCTATGCTTGATTGACCACCATTGCATTTAATTTGAATATATTTAAAATTCAAACTAAGTGATTTGAATTTCAAATATTAAATTCCTTCCTAATTAATTTCTCTTTTACTTCTTCCCTCTTCTTTTCTTCTTAACTTGGCTAAATGCTCATGGATTCAAATTCTATTAAAATAGGTATTCTCTTAGCCCTTCTTCTTTTGATTCTCTCCACCTTGGTCAACCTCTTTCTAGTTGATTTCTTGGAGTGTCTCTTATATCCAAAGTACTAAAGTCCTCTTTTCTTGATTGCTCACACCTTGAATAAGACCTTGCTTGAATATTTATTAAAGTATAAGTGCTTGAGATCATATCCTCTATTCTCTTCTTCAACAAAATCCAAGTGGAGATTCTTTTCAACATCTTTCAAGCATTTTTCGAGCCTTAAAAAGTTCACATCAAGTCATTGCATTCATTGCTTACACATACAAGGACTTGAGTAAGAGTATTCATTTCACTTTGTTCTTGAATTATTTGTTTTCATTAGTTTGATTTCAATGAGAACATTTATGAGCTTTATTGTTAAGGAATTTCTTTAAGCTATTCTCATTCTTCTTCAAAGTGATTCGAAAGGCTTTCTCTTCATTTAATTAAATTGAAATTATTTTCACAAGGCTTCTACAAAGATTATTTCTTATCATTGTTCTTTCACTTATGCAAGCTTTTATAAAGTCATTTTAAATCTTGAATTTAGTTTAAGTTGATTTATTTATTGCATAGTTTCAAAATCATTAAATGTATAATATAAGCTTGAGCTTTTTTTTTTCATTTATTTTAATATTATCTCGTAGGCTTAAGTGCAAAATTATTTTAAAATTGAGCGTTATATATTCAAATTGTATCTTTTTTTTTTCTTGTTCTCTTAAACTTATTTTGGAGTTATACTTGCCCAGTGTAGGAAAGCATAGAGTTGGGGTTGTACTTGCCCATTGTAGTAATGTTTGAGAGATTGGTTATAATCTCATTTTGATTCGTGAATTCCTAGTCAAGATAACTAGATATGAACGTAAGAATTTGTTTGGGATTACTCTAACCATGTAAAAATCTTTGTGCCTCAAATCTTTATTTTTTCCACTTTATTTTTCTTTCTTGGTCATTTGGTTACATGGTTGCTTTGCTCTTTCATGAGAAAATATTTTTCCTCATTTACGACTAAGTTTAAAATTAAGTTTTAACTTGAAATATTTTTAAAATACCTAATTTAATCCCACTCTTGGGTACCATAGCCTCTTAACGTCTTATGATTCTAATGATGAATGGCTAGATGATTTATAATAATATAGGGCGTAGCATTTGATTTACATCACAATATACAAGATGTTTGAAATTGTATAATTGACTCAGTCAAATATTTAATTAAATGAATGTTAGTATGCTTAATGTTGCTTAATCATAATGTATGATTGACTCAATCAAAATAGTCATTTATATGACCATTGAGATAATCTAAACCACACTGTATAAACCAAGCTAATATTATATAATCTCATAGACCTAAAACTCTATAAATATCACTTCATTTCTTCATTCTTTCTCACATGTTTTCACATTCTCCTCTCATACTTTCTTGAGCTTTTATTTGGATTGCAAGATACTTTCATGGCAAACAAAAGCCCATGAGGGAGACACAACAACTACTTTAGATCCAATAATGAGAAGCTACCTACCTGAATGACAAGGAGAGTGGGATCACTGATTCAAAACTAATCTTACAAGATAACTTATCTTATCAGTCAATCTTTTTGCTGGCATAATGTTTCAATTTTCAATCTATCTTGCTTATGCCTTTCACTCTGAGTTTCTTTTTAAATTTTTAGCAATTTTTGTCATCAACTCTGACCAAACCCTCATCTAATCTAGAGTTTAAAGTAGAAAACATCTATCTATATTGACCTCCATAAATATCTTTACCTCTCCAACACTAGTTTATCTATTTAGAATACTATTGATGACCACCATTTCTATATGGTTATCTATTAACATGGTCATTTGAATTTCTCCACATCTTGAGCATCAATCCGTAGTTAGTGAACTTATGCGAAATGCTGATTTTATCAAAAACATGCTTAGGAAGAATGTTATTCCTAAAGCTGGTGACCACATTAGTATCACACATCTTCTTTCCATTCTCACATTACTCATATGTAGTTCAATGTTGTGGAACTTTAGATTCATTACATTGAAAATCTTACAATCATTAAAAATCCCAAATCCATAAAGAAGAACAGTCTAGCTTTAGGACACATGATTGCTTATCTGCTAAATATTAAATATAACATCAATTTTCTTATAGCATCATACCACACACCTTCTCACTTAAAAAAATCATTATTTACATATCATTTATAGTTAGAAATGGTGGCTAACACAGGCCTCAATTGATGTTGTTAATGAGGACATAGTTAGAGAAGGGAGCCATCAACAAATTATCGCTACACTCAAAATTCATTGACTGAGCATTTCACATGACTTGAGCTCAAGTTGGTAGGCATATTGAGGAGTAGGAAGCTCACTAAAATGAGTACTAGTGGCAGCACGTAGAATACATAGCTTAGTTTCAAGCTTAATTTGACTCATTCCATGACATCTTTTATCCACCACCACCAGACGAGGGACCATCTAAGTTTTAAGTTTTCTATTTTCTTACTTATAGTATAATCTATTTTGTCTTTACTTTTTTTTCTACATCATGATGTAATCTATTTTATCCTTCATTTTTTAACAATCATATTTTGTGTCAACATTATATTAGTTGTTATATTCTAAATCATTTGCATAGTTATTTTTAGCATATTTATTTTACATGATTTTCTAGTTGGTGATCACTTCTATCATATTTTGTGGATTATATGTTGTTGTGATGTTTTCTTTAAACTTGCTTATACTTCATACTTATGATTGAGTATTATTTAGAATACAAAAAGCTGTGTTGTAGAAGTATGCCTTACTAACCAAACCAAACAGTCTAAAATATGTCCATGATGATGGGTATAACTATTTAGTATGAACTTTATTATGTAAATCAAATTCTTCTCTTTTACTCCATTTTTATTTACATTTATAAAAATTGAATTTATGCATAATTATGAGTGTAGAAGTTTGAGATTTTTCAAATTAAATATTGAATCAAGTAATAATGGTAATGCCATAGGGATGCATAGATTGGAATAAAAGCTAAATTTAAAAAATATCTCAAAAGCGTGGAAGTATGAAATAAAAAAATCCTTAAATTGGAGAAGTATGAAAACAAATATATAGTAAGATTTCATGTCTCACTAGTTCATCATTAAATGGCCCTTCATAATAGCTATTCATCTGCTTGAATCTTACGATAACATCTCTAGTCATCTAAATGAAATTTAAGCCACACTTTGTTTTTGTAACAAACTTGTTTAAAATTTTTTGTAAATTAATTGATGTCATTTACTTAGATAATGAAGTATGAATATAAAAGTGTTACACATAAGTAAATGATTATAGGGTTATTAAGAAATAATTATTGAAACATATCATATGATCATTGATTGAGCATTCTAAATTTATTATTTATAAGTATGTGTGTTAAGACAATTTTAGGATAAATCTGGTTAACTTAATTCAGAAAATATGCATTTGCACCTACAATATTTGCATGATTTGTTTTTACTATTATCCATCTTGTTACTTCAACCCATTTATGATTTCTCAATAAGGGAGAAGATTAGAGTTTTTTTTTTTGGTTTATTTGAGATCATTCATGCCTATTTTTTGATTTCTTTGCATGTGATTACAAATTTTTAAATATTTTTTTTTTACATTCCTTGTATATTTGCATAAACATCACTTCATTTATTATATATTATGAGTGGCATAATCTTCTCTTTTTCACTTTTTAATATGTTAAACTCAACCAAAATGTTTTGACATCATGGAAGATAGCGAGATTATTTACCCCATTAGCATTTTCATCGATTCTATGTTTTGATGATCATAAATATGTCTAGATGAATTATTTTTGTTAATCAATTATGTGTGTAGATTATGGTAGACTTTCAATGTTGATACTACAAATAAGCAACTTAATAAAAATTGACTTTGAGAGCACAAATAATAGTTATTTTTAAGAGCTAGATTAAAGAAGAGCTTCTGAAGACTACAAATGAGGAGTTGTTGATGCTAGAAGACCAAAGTTGAGCTAAAAGTTGTATCATTATTTGAATATTTATATTTAATATTTTCTTCTTGTAATTGGAATGCGAATGATGAAAAATAACCAAGCACACACACATGCATGAAAGAACATTAAATCAAAATTTTTAATTAAACTTTTTTCTAGAAATCATATTGGATGATTCTATATTTTTGTTAATTATTTTTAGTTACCATAATTAAATTGGGTACTCTAAAATTACCAAAATTAGACTAATTATATTATATTATTATTTATTTTACTAATTATTTTTAGTCATTATGATTAAGTTAGTTAATTACAATTTTTCATTATTTGGTTGATCATATAGTAATATGCATATCATGTAGTATAAATTTATTTGGTAATTACTCAGTTTGAATATAAAAATTAAGCGTTACAACAAAAGGAATTTTTCCTTTTTGAGTTTATACTATGCGATGATATCAAGTAAGTTGAATAAATTGAAAGATAAATTTTTAGTTTGTAATGTTTATATAGTAGTCATATAGTATGATTATGATGATTAATGCGATGATCAAGTCATCAATTATCCTTAAACCCTATAAAATTGAACTGATCATACAAAATAATGGCTAAATATAAAGTATGATTAGGTTAGTGTTATTAAAAATTAATTCTCTAAATTTTTTGTGTTCGAATCTTCTTTATAAATACTTCATTTAGGGAGAATAACCCTCTGGTTCTATTAAAGTAACTTCTGGGGAACCCTTCGATCCTCTTAAGGAAAAAAAAGGTTGGGATATTCTCTATCCCATACCTCTAAAAAGATTATCTCTAAAATCAAGAAACTTTCTATGCAAGTTCCTAACTCAGCTCAAACCTTTAACACCATTTAAGGTCTGCTAGTTTTGAAGGCCAATTTGGAGAGGGTGGAAGCCAAGCAGCAGTAGCTACCATAAGCTCGGGATATTCTAGTGGTACAACCACCATTCAAGCCCAGTATCCTTTCTTCCACTATTATAACTATCACTTTTACCATCTCTGCCACCAGCACTGGGAGCATTATATCTTTGGATGAGGGCACTAAGCCACTCAAGCTTCTTACTTTACTTTTATTTTGTACCTCCAAAATTAAAGAAATCAATAAAGAAGATAAGTTCCACTTACATTCCCTCTACCTTTGATGAGCTTAGTGATTTCATTTCAATTGATAGCTCTCTAAGTCCTTGTAATAATAATCTAAATAATTATGATCCGTTTCTCTCATATTCAGAAATAGATTATCCTTTTTTAATCTTTAGGGTTCACCACTTGAGATAGATTTTAAGTCATTCGACTTTGATGATCCTTTAGGAGAAGTTGTTGGTATACCCGACGAGCAGTTAGAACTTTTGACAAGCTCCTCATTTGAAAAAGTCATTGAAGTTACCTCTATAGTGGTAAAGTTCTACCTCCTATGGTAGCACCTCAAGACAAGGGTAAACAAGTCATTAGTTCCAGTGAGCAGATAGCTCTATTGACCTCATTTTTAGATTAGGTTAACATTTCTTTTGAAGGCATTCATTAGGACTCCTAATCTTAAATTAGAAGCCTTCTAACTAAGCATCTAGGTCATCACACTTAGTAATCTAGTGCACTTTCCTTGTATTAATGTAACTTAATGGATTTAGTTAGATTCAATCCAAATCTTCAATCTAAACATACACCACTCTAAACTTAAAATTAATTAAGCTTAAGTTAGGGTTTAATTAAGGAACTAAACCTATTTACCTAACCAAGCACACACACATGCATGAAAGATTATTTCTTAAGAAATTAAAAATAAACCCAAGACAAATCCAAATCAAATGCAATCAAAAACATAAAATTAAATGAATTCAAATCCAATCCAATGGCCAAAGGTTGGTCAACCCTATTACATGGGTTTGACTTATGTGGGTCCCAACAAGTCAAAGGTCAACCCACCAAAATTTCACCAAATAAAATCATTCCAAATGGTTGGAATGATGATATGAGCATACTTAAAAATGAATTTGAAAGAATATAAATCTAATGTGGTCTTGATTAGACTTATTAAGTTATTTAACCTAAAAAGGCCTAAATGGACCTTATTGGACTTAAACCCAAGTTTAATTCAAATAAACTCAAATCAAATTTTCAAATTGATTTGAGTAAGAGTTTTGATCATAAACTAACCCATTATTGGGTTCACATTGACCAATTTGGTCATTTGACCCAAATGAACCCAAACTTAATCCATTAGGCCCAATATCGATCAAATGGGTTTCTAATGAAACAAAATTGGGATTATTTGATCCAATGCTTTTCAAATTACTTGGATTAACCCAATGAAAACATAAACTCATTATGATTAAGCTAAATGAATTATTTGACTTAATCAAAATTAACATACTCAATTACATTAAATGGGCTAAACCTAAAATAAAAACTCTAAAACTCTTAAAATCCTTGAAACCTTTTTATCAAAAGGTTCATTAATGACTAAATAGACATATATTAAGCATTAAAGCAAGGCTCGTTCATTAAATGAGGTGACCTAACTTAAACTAATGCAAGAAAAAGTTAAATGACTTAATCCAAAAAGATGTCAATCCCATCTCCTACTAATTCACTTAAGATGTTATTAAATCATTCTTAGACTTGATTAATGATAGTTCCTAACCCAAACTAAATCATTTAACCATATTTCATATAAATATAAAGTAAGAAATGTTATGACAAGTCCAAGGCATGAAAAGCCAAATTCCATTTGTATAACTCAATTCACTCTCTACCTCTTCATCCTAGACAGGTGTGAGAGGGTTGAGAAGCTTGGAAAGTAACTCCCCAGAGTTGCAATTAGCTTAGCCAACCAAGGGGACAAGAGAAGATAGCTAAAAAATGCATGGCAAAGAAGGGGGATAGATATAGAGCATTTTCAAAGTGCGAGAGACCTTCCCATCACCTTCATTACCTCACACAAATTTGAACCATACTTTCCCTCGCTTCCCTCGCCTCCAGGAGGCCAGAGAACAACGTCATCATAATTCGAATCAAGGTTGTCTTGGGGAGCAATCCAGAGGGAGGCAATTTAATTCCTTTGTTACACGAGTTTCCTATACCAGTTCCGTAGCTATTAGAGTCACCCCATACCACCGGAGATCACCGGGACCGAGGTATGCCATTAAAGAATTCCTTAAAGCTTTTGGACTTGGTGATTTTTAAAGAGAATTCAATCTCAAGTGAGATCAACCCATTTATATCTCTTCAGTTTCATTCACTAATGGATTTCAAATCAAAATCATGTGATTTCAATAGTTGGATGGCTGGAAATCATGCAAAAATGATAGACAGCTCTCGGCCTCCACTGTTGGCGTAGGTGACATAATCTCCGCCATCCATTCATTTAAAAGGAATGGATAGCCTAGATCTAGCCAGATCTCTAATTAAATTTAATAAGATAAATCACAGCTTGAATCACGATCATCCATCTTCGATCAGACAGTCTGTAATTAAACTGCGTGCTCCTCTTCTCAGATCCTATGTGGCACAATGATGCGACGCGGCATGTAAAGCGGTGCCTCAGAATCCACGTGGATCCAACACGCCAAAATAAGAAAATTAGGTTTCTATAATTAAATATTAAGGAAAAAAATAGGAACTTCAATTAATCATAAAAAATTAATTATCAACTTAAAAATTATAAATTTAGAATCTATGGATTCAACTTGATGAGAGAAATCCATTAAAATTAAAATCCCCAAATTATTCTAGGTATTTTGACCTTAATTTAAGTTTGAATGAAAATTTTCAAACCTTTATTACTCTCAAACCAAAGTTCCAATCCAAATGAAACTTTGGGGGATTAAAATTGATGTTAAGACACACATCATATAAATTTTTCATTATTGGTTGAGCAGTGAATCTTAATATTGGAAATGTTAAACCCTAAACCCAAATTTTTATGAAATTAATTATTAATTAATTAAATAAATGATGAAAATTGATAGGTATTCTTTGGGGGTCACTATGGCTCCTGACTTGTAACTATGTTCAAGCTAGTCTTTGAAAGTGATGCAATCCTCTAAGACATGACATAACATATAATGGTAGAGGCAGAAGTAAGGATCATTACTTCTGTCCACTTCCTCCAATTTCTTAGTCTTGCATAGGTAAAAATTAGGATTTTTAAATAATTCTTACAGATTTTTCTAACTACCTCCCTCTTAAATAAATATGTCTTGTTGAGATTATTAGTAACAGTAGGTGGATAGTAACTACCTAATGGCAGATACTGGTAGTGCTTCCATGAAGGCCGTTGCGATGGCTGGGAAGGTGGAAGAGGGGGTGGAAGTGGAGGCTACTGAACTCTAAGCCTCTCGAGATATACTCACATGGGTTGCTTCCCTTTATCCACTATTGATACCACTCCTACTTCTCTAACACTCTTTGGGGATTTGGCTTGCATGATTGATCAGAGAAAGGTAAGTGTTTGGCTTCCTCTTGCCAGTTACCCTCCTTGCTGATTAACTTCTCAAATTTTTTGATTGTAAAACCCTTAAGCATGAAAGCCACTAGGCTATGAATATTATTCAGAAGAATTTGAGTGACATACTACTCTTGGAGATTTGTTTCACATTTCATACTCAAGTTTTTCCACCTGAGAATGTAGTCAATAAAGAACTCATTAAGTTTTTATTTCTATAAAATAATGTCCCCTATAGTTACCCTTTGTTAAGCTCCTGCAAATATTTTGATGAAAAGCTACTTTAACTCTACAAAGGACTTCAATGAACCATTGCGCAGTTTGACACACCAATCAAAAGCATCCCCGGAAAAACTATTGATAAACTGTTAGAAGAGTAGAGCATTGCTGCAACCTGTATTATAGTAACTATCTATAAAGTGTGCTATATGCTGCATAAGATTCGCATTATCATCAAATACCTTGAAGGATGGTAGTATAAAACCCTTAGAATATTGGACTACATCAAATTTCTCTGGGTAAGGCCTGCCCTTTGGAACTAAGGAGGCCCATTGGGATTGCACCTATGCCTCCTTCACTTGTTATTCTACCATCTTGTTAATATCCTTTTCTTGGAGGGTTGCGCTATATGTACCTTTCCTATGAAGGTTGTCAGTGTCTTCTTCTAATAGAGTGATATTCTTCTACCAGTCTACATTATGTTCTAACTTAGGTCTATCGATGTTTATGGGGATAGGCTAGGGCTTTGGTATCTAACTCTGGAGTGTTGAAATAGCTAACATAAGTTCCTCCATCCTCCTCTCCATACAATCTATCTAATTATCCTTTTCATTTAACTGTTGCAATAGTTACCGAGTTGAGTTAGACGCATCACGTTCCTCAACTACAGCTCCATGTGCCTAGTGCTACGACCTCTTCTTACTTGCTGTTCTACCATGTGCACCTCTGCCGACTAATCTAAAAGGTCATCCTCAGTAAATATTTTTTTTAAAGGAATGACCATCTATGTTCTTATGATGAATAAGAATATATCTTGTGTGGTAATCTTCTACTGGATAAATCTCCATAGGGGAAGTGTGCTGGACGTCTTGAGCAAACAATGTGCTGACCATAACTGGCTATACCATCATAGGGGCTATCTACCTATCTTCTTTTATTCTTTTTTCTCTTTCTTCTAGTAAGGTTGGTGAAGCAATAACGACACTCTTGGGCCGCCACTCCCTCCTCTCCACTATCGAGTAGGAGGTCGAAAAGGAGAGCTCAACCTTTTATTGTTAGCTAGGGTGGAAGAAGGGTAGTCCTTGGGTCACAATTGTATCACCAAGGGTGGTAATTTCCTCCCATATGTTAACTTTTGGTACTTTATGGGGACTTCTGATGGTGGGACGTGAACATGTGATGGTTGACAGCGAGTGGAGAGGTGTGGTGTTGATAACATGGGCTGCCTCTTTACTGAAGACCTCTTCTTACGACTAGAACTAGTGAGAATTATCCTATCAGAATGATCAACTCTATCAACTCACTTATTAGGGTGGTGGTCAATCAATGCTGAGGCCACCGAATATCTGGAAAACCTCCTTCAGTCTCTCTTGCTAGCTTGGGCAACAACATTAACCTTCATGGCCCTCTCTCTATGGATTTGATCCCTCACACTCCTAGGGATCATTTGTTTCAAGTCATAGATGGTGGCAGACTTAGATCATCCATGGGATCTTTCTACCCTCTTGAGTACGGACCTCTGATCAGCATAGGACTTCTTCCTCTCCCTATTTGGTGTCTTGTACTTCATAGGGTATGGGGGTGATGAAACTATCTTTCTCACATCCTCCTCTCCCTCTATAGCTAAAAGTGGGTGAAACCTAATACCAATCAAGAGGGGAGAGGTCTTACAAAGGGAACCATCCTCAGCCACATGGGAGGCAACCTTAGCTTCCTTAGCTATATGCTCATAGTAGTTCTTAATATTTAGGTTCTTCTTATAGCTTTGAGTCTTTGCTAATGAAACATGGTGGGAACTAGCACCGACCTTAAATGTGGGTGAGATAACCTCTGACATAATAAATTGTTTCCCCTTGGAGGCTAGGGCTACAAAAGAGGCGATTATAGTCCTAACTACTTTAGTGGTCGAGACAACTGGGACTTATGGCAAGGGAACCTCTATAACTTTCCACTTTAAAGAGGGAAACTCAGAATTAGACTGTAGGTTAAATTGTAAGAGTGGCTTCCTATCAGCCACCTCTTCTCCACTAATAGTGCTAAGGTTAGGGCCATTATAGGCGATCTTGAAGTGCTTAAAACCCATACCAAACCTGATGATGGGTGCATAGGTGAGTATGGCCTAATCCATGGACAAATCCACGCCTGAGGCATATGAGAAGATAAGTTTCCTAGAAGTGTAGCTACTTGTTTGAAGACGAAATGATTGGATTGTATCTCTATGTGAGAAATTGGCAATGGGTTAGCATATTTGAATTTTATTTTCTTTTCTTTTATTGAATTTTGAACTCAAACTCATATCGAATAAGTTTGATTATGTTTGATAGGATTCATGATCTAGGGAGATTTTATTTTAAGAGAGATATGTATATTCTTTATCTTGGACTCCATTAATAAGGCGAGTTCAAATGAATTTGTGAGGGTTAGTGAACCTAAATTCATCGAATCTAAAAATAATAATAGGTTCACTATTTTATGGATTTTAAAATTACTTGACTTCCTTTTCTTTTTATTTTCTTATTGGGGACCTAATAAGGATTCTAGAACATACTAGAGAGAGATTTTACAACCAGGAGGATGTTGGCAACACTTACCAAAGGATGAAATGAGCAAGGAATCCAATGGAAAGAAGGATAGTCTTGAGACTTATATGAAAATATTAATTCACTACTGATATTTAAAGACATTAATTGACTATTAAAGATGGAGAGAAAAATCTATGGTTGTTTTATTTGGAGTCATTGGGACACCATACAGATCTTATGGGGTACTTATTGAAATGATCGAGTGTAGAATCTAAGGAATGGTGTACTATCTCATAAGATAGAAACATCACCCTACAATAGACTTAGTCACCTAATAAAGACCCCTAAGGCAGATGGGTCTACACATATACCAGAGATCTTTCTCCTACTTTACATAGATAAGTAAAGTGGGGTTTAATTTATGCTATGTTCTTTAGTTCCTTATGGAATCAAGCTCCCATAGTTAATTACATCCTAGGAAATGGGAATTCCCTAAAAAAACTCTCAATTAAAGTAGCCAATTAATGTCTCCAAAGATTTCAAAGGTAGGTAATCAAAGAATTGGTAATTTTGAAAAGTAATTAGAAAGAACTTAAATAGGAAAAGTTCTTAGTAGATTCCAAAGGGAGAATAAGTAGGAAGCACACATGATACTAGGGAGCCTAGTGAGTACTCCAATCTATCCTATAGTGATGCTTTACATTTTTGGAAGAGAGAAGATTATTTATTTGAGTTGAAACTTTATTAGGATGCTAGGGCTTAGATTCCAACAACACAGGATTGAGAAAATGCCTAAGAGGTAGAAACTTATATTCGTAGCCCGAGTGAAACAAGTAACCTTTGAAATAATATCTAAGGTTCTCTAGTTCAAGCTAAGGGCTCGGCCTAATTCTACACGGGATATTGGTTCATCTCCACTAGGGAAAGTGAATATATCCTGACCTTTCTGGGCTTACAACCACCTAGAGTAACTACTAGCTAACACCACCGATAATTTTAGAACCATGTGGGCTAGTCATATGTTAATGCAAGATATCTAGGATATTATTAATTAGAAGGAAATATAAAATCCTAAACTCACTCCTTAAGATACTAAATCATGTTTGGGATGAAGACATGACTTAAGCTAATGCAATAAAATTTACATATTTTATTTTATTTTGACTTATTATATTGGAATAAAGGTTGGGATAATTTATGTTTAAATGAATGATGAAAGTAGGTTATGGGCTAAATCAGAAGGAGGGGGTGTTCTTCACTATAAGGGACTACCCTCACAGGTCAAGTGTGTCCCATATTGTGCAAGAATGGAGATCCCCTACTTTCAAGAGTGAAATAATATGATATGCATGATGTGATAACATACAATATTCAGCTAAGGGGTTGCTAAATCTTTTATTTATCTTGGTTCTAAACTTAGGCAAAAGTTGCAAGTTATTATCTTTTAATCAAGAAAAGATAAGTTAGCTCCATTTTATGTTTCCTCATTTATGGAAAATGTTATAAGTACCAATCTAAGATTCTAATCACTTAATTAATAATTAGTACATAAATTTAAATAATTTAGGATTTATTAAACATAATAGACACATCATATAATTATACTTATCCAACTCATGCAATTGGTGCAACATACCCTTTTGAATTTAAAACATGTATACATAAAACATGTGGCATGTATATTTATGGTAATTGAAATAAAGTGATTAAACATTATCAAATGACATACTCAGCTTCATCAATACCTAAGGGGGAATCATACTAAATAAATATTCCTTAAACTTAATCAAAGCTTCTTTACGGTTTGATTTTGTGTTTTGGATTATTTAATCCTAAAGAAGAGAAACAAGAATTAAGTTATAACCCACACCCATGTTAGTTAACTCATAAGTTCAAAGAGAAGTTAAGTGAATTTTAGAGTTTGATAAATTTGGTTTATTAATAAATCACTCAATACCCTCCTAAAGGATCCCTTAATTTAATTAACTATTAAGCAAAGACCTATGAAGCATGATGATGCAATTGAAAATAAAATTAGCAGTGAACTAAAAATTCCAAAGTAATTAGGCCCATGCTTAAATAATTAATTGAATTAAAAAGATTGAGCTAATTACTTTCATAATTTCCCAAACCTATGGAAAATGAAAATTTCATTACTTTTGTTAACTAAGCACATAAAAAGGATTAATTAAATTAATCATGTTAGTTGTATTAATTATGATGATTATAATGTAATAATTTTTAATTTCTTTATTTCTAATAATTTCTTTATTTTATTTGACTATTTAATCATTTAGCTATTTAATTAAAGGGGTTTAGGAATGAACTTCAGAAAATAATTAGGAGGGGAGGTCCTAATTATTTTTCTAGGTCATTCTTACTATTATGATAGTTAATTAAATTTTTTTAATTGATTTCACTATTTTCTTAATTTTAATAATTATTAACTCACTTATAGGTAATTAGAATTTGAAAATATGAAATTTTTAATGCACTTGGAAAATAAATCAAAGAAAATTATGGGAGCTAGGGGACATCCCATGTAATTAGCATACCAAACCTTAGATTAATTGGCCAAATAATTTGAGCTTAATTAAAATAACTAGTAAAAATTTTAAAGTTTAATTAGCCACTATTTACTACACAAAACCTAAATATTTTATTTTTCTTAGATTCTCTTCTATTAAACCTTTCTAAAATGGGTTTATTTATAGTTTTTGGATTTTTCTACAATTAGTTATGAATTTTTCAATTTTTGGCTAATTAATTTTATTTTTAAGCATTAATTAACTCATTTACATAGTCGGCACCACATGGACACTGATGCGACAACACTTTCCACGTAGCTCCATGGGATTAGTTATTTAAACCATCTAACGTGGTAGTTGACTCAACGACAGCAAACATGGTTTTGTTTTAGCTGTTCAATCTTAGATTGAATGGTTAGGATTAATCTCATGATTCTAAATGGATTAAATCAAATAATCTAAAGCTATTATTTATGGTCGTCCATTCTAATGATGTGAAATGAACGACTGATGATTCATCATCCTATGAGCACCAAAAGATGGACACCATCTGCCTTCTACCACTTGATTTGAGCTTGCCAGAGCTCGTTCAATGGCAGATTTGATATCAAAATAAATAGGGAGGAAATCTAAGGGTGTCTTATGATGGAATTCGAATGAGAATAATATTTCTTTGAAAAAAGACCAACAATCCTATGATTCATTTTACAATTTTTAGATTTTACCTTTCTAGAACTCAAGATAGATGGTTTAATGATCGAGGTAGCTTCATCTTGAAGAGACAAAGCTTATTGAAAAGATGACAAGCTGCCTCCATGTCGATCGCTCTGTGGACCAAACGTCACTGCGAAGCTCGTTGTAATTTGTCATGGAGTGGCTTTTGATGCTCGAATCGATTCATTTCACCTCTCCGGAGTGTGGTAAAGGTGTGGGGAAGGTTAATTTGTCTTTGGTGAAAGTTTGGTGAGATTGGATGGACGAAGTTCTTAGGAGTGGGTAGAGGTTGGTCTTGTAGGCAGTCAGGTGCATAGGGAGCTCAAGAGAAAGCATGGGACTATGCATAATCTCTTAAGGAAGGTCTCTGTGAAGTTTGAATAGATGGGGAAGAGTATACTCTCCTCCTCAGCTAAACCAAAGCTTAGAATTTGTTTAGCCTTTGGTAATTATTCTACCAAAATTGGTGGCCAGAGGTGGCAGTGGACTGATGAGGTGGAGGTGCTTGAGTGGCCAAGAGAGTTTAGTGGGCTGCCATGGAGTGTACACTCCTACTTAGGTGGACTAATGGCTAGCCAAGGGTAAGGCTACCCTATATTGGCCATGAATTAAACCTAAAAACTTTGGGTTTGGTTGGGTTAGTGGTCCTATGCCCAAAGAAGGCCAAAGGTGGTTGCCAAGGGTAGGAGGAGAGGAAAGACCTTTGAAATGGGGATTTTGTGCTATTTGGAGGGCTTAGTTCAATTGGGCTGACCCAACCCGGGTTCAACATGGGTTGGGTCAACTTAGGTAGGTCAATGGCTGACCCAACCTAGGTTTAGTTGGGTTTGGCTGAATTTGATTAGGCTAGGTTGACCATTTGACCAAATTGGGTCAAGAGGTGACTTGGGTTATGTTCCATTGGTAATTTGGAATGAGTTGGTGTAATTGGTTTGGTCCAATTTGAATTGGATTTGGATTTGGTTCATGTAAATTCACTTGGGTCAAATGAGCTAAGTTGACCAATTTGATCAAATTGGTCAAATTAGTTTGGGTGAGGGGTTGGTTCTTGTTGAATTGGTCATTTGAGGTTGGTTGGATGTGTTGATTTGAATTAATTTAGAGTAGGATGTGATTTGTGATTTGGCTCAATTTGATCATTTAAGTCAAATTGGGTTCTTTAGCTTGGTTTGACCAAATTGGCTTCAATTGGTGATTGGATTATGTTCAAAACTAAATTGGTGATGGATGAAAATCATTGGTTGCAATCAATTTCGGTTAGAGCATGATTTAGCCCAATTTAACTCTTTAGATCAAATTGGGTTAACTTAGGTTAAGAGGTGCCAAATTGGCTTGAATTAGTACAATGAATTGCAATTGAGTGATCAATGATGGTCTACAATCATTATGTAATGTATTAAACAACTTCATTTGGTTCAACTTATTTTTACACTTTAGGTTAAATGGGTCGACTTGGGTCAACTTGATTCAGTTGGGTTAATTGATTTGATTAAATTGATTAGGATAAGTTTTGATGTTGAATTGAGTATTTGTAATGATCAAGAAGTGTAGGTTAGGTTTGATTGGCTTGAATCAAGTAGAATAAGATTTTGGTCTTATGAAGTTCATATAGGTTAACTTGAGTTAGAACCAAAGTTGGTTTTGGCTTAGAGCTTGGATAAGATTCAATCAAGTCCACTTGAATTTAAAGTTTGGGTATATTAGGTTTCAAATATGATATTTGGGTATTAGATTTGGTCTTCTTAAGCTCAGAGAGGTTAGGTTGAATCACCTTACCCTCTTTAGCCAAGTTGAACCAAGATGGATCAAATTAAGCTTAGATTGAATTGGTATTTGGGCTTGGAGCTTGGATTGTAATCATTTGGTTTAGTTTAAGTTAGTTAATTGACCATGAACTTTAGTTGAGTCTTAGGGTAGGTGAGACTTCACTCCTCCTAAGGTAAGTTCTAGTCTTAGAGTTGTATCCTATGAGTCTCCAGGCTCAAGTTTGATGTTCCCTTAACTAGTACTAAAAAATTCTTAGTTTCTAGAAGAATCCTAAGTATAAAATGAGGATAGTCAACCTCACCACAAAAGTGAGGTCAATAGCGCAATAAAGATTTGAAAACCTAATTAATTAATTATTACAAAAGAGACTTTGAGTTTTCCAAAATATCAAATGAAAAATGAAATCTTAATGCACATGAGCTCAAATGAAATCTCTTTTAAAAAGAAGTATTACTTATGCAAAGTTGAGACAATTTTAGAGAAAAGAAAACTTGCAACTTACAAGTGTTCTTTATGAACCAATTAATTGATCACTTAGAAAAAACACCTTCGAGGATGCTCTCCACCATCTTTGAATGAGGTGGGAAAAAGTATGTTCTTTCATGAGGTAGATTGATATAAATTCAACCATATTTCCCCTAACATTTTGTTAGGGTTTGTTTAGATCAGAGCTCTATTTCTTAAGGATGCAAGCCTCCATAGTTAATTATGCATCTTACCATAATAAGAGAGAACTCTTGATTAAGGTTAGAAATACACATATCTTAGTGACATGTGATGGATTCTTAGAGGTGAGTGTGACATGTATGACCATCATATACTATTTACATAACTAATAATGAGATTGGGCTTACATTTCCTTGGAATGCCAAACAATATTTTTAAAATACTCGCATAATGAAAAATATAAGCATTTAATGCACAGTATATAGAGAATAATGAGTGAAGAAATTATATAACTTAAAGCATACACGTGATCAAGATCCCATGATTCTATCATCCTTAGCTATCGTGGACCTTGGTCTACTTAGCCAGAGAAATTATTTTTGGTAGAAGAATCCTTATTTGTAGCTATAGGTTGCATCATCCAAGGTATTCATGTAGACCTAGGGTGGTATTTATCTAAGAAGACAAGTTTAAGTCAATCTTAGCTAACATAAGGCTTTTTTCCTATTAAATGTATTCCATGATTCATAACTCAAGGCGCAAAGCCATTAAAAAACATGTCAGTTATTGCCGTGATTGCAATATAGTGGAACTATATAGATGCCAAGCCGCCCGATCAGAGGGACCTGGTCATATCCTCATTTCATGTGGTTTTGTTGGTGGCAAAATCACACAAGAAGATGACACAAGCCATGTCCTTACTAACATAAGATTATTTGAGTAAGAAAATAGTAATTGATTTAATTTGACATTTGCCACTATTTTGAGTAAAAGTTTTTCTCAGCTTATCATCCTTGACAAATAATGATGGATGGATGATTATTTACTTTAAGCTACATTGAATGATGAGCTCCATTCAATCTAAACTTGTATCCCCTTCAGATGATTTTTTTACAATCTGCATAGCCATAATCGAGGAAAGATTAGGCTTTCCCAGTCATAGGACCCAACCAGAGAATTATCCCATGCAGCATCTTTAGACATTAGAGTTAATTTTTTATGCATTTGTCAGGGCACATGAAAAAAATTCAAGCTTATTTTGTGTTAACCCACAAAGAATCCTCAGACAGTAGATTTAGGCATTATTATTGTGTTAGAGACCATACATGTTATTCATACTTATCTCAGGCATAGTGCCTTGGCACTACAAATATGGCACCTCGGTGTTGTATTGCTAGCATAGTGGCACTGCATGGTCAGTGCTATGATGCTAATATCATTGACTATGTTGATCACTTTACTAGTGCCTTGACGTTGATAATGAGCACCGCATCAGTCAAAAGTAAATTTAGGATAATTGACATATGTTTAGGCTCTTTAATGATATAGGACAAACTTTTTAACTGATGCCAAGATGCTTTGTTAGAGCAATGCAATGCTACATCAATGCGACACATCTTTTTCATCTAAAAATTTATGATAATTAATGTCCCTTTTAACCGGCATAGTAACCTACTTGACCATTTGACCAACACCATGGCATTGCGTGTGAGCACCGATGTGTTGGGCTATTTTTTTAGAACTAGAGAGGTTAGTGCTTTGGCAATACCTTTTCAGTACCATGACACTAGGTCTAGATTACAAGTAGAGCCTTTGAGGAAGCTGAAGTTTTCACTCTACATTCTATTTAGACCTTTCCCTAGAGTTTTCTCTCCCTCTCTTTCTTCTAATTTATACTGTTTCCTCCACATTATTGGTAAAATATTTTAGTAAGGCAAGCAGAGGGCGGCCATTAGTGACACTAATAGATTTGTTAATTTGGAGGTTGAAGAAAGGTATCACCACGCTCTCATACACAAGTATCTGATCTCAGAGAGGAGCTTCTACAATCCATGTGGATGCATGGAGGGGTTGATCAATGAGCGAGGCTGGGCAAAATTGGCCTATGATAATAAATTTGGTGTCATCCCCATGGTGCAGGAGTTCTTCGCAAACATGAAGGAACACTAAAATAATCAAGTTTTTGTCTGGGGAAAAACTAGTAAGTTTTTATAGTACTGCCATTAACACATATTACAATCTATCATATGTAGATTATGACCAGTATCTTTTTTATTATAACAATCATCCCCACTTTGATGAAATCCTTAATTTATCAAAGTTAGAAATTCCAATACCTAGTGAAAAAGGTGGGAGGAGAAAATTTTCAATTTTCCTGCTGTCGATATCACTGCCAAGGCTAAATCTTTGCATTATTTTATTTCTGCCTAGCTAATGCCCACCAGGAATATTAGTGAGGTAACTAGGGATAGGGTCATTTTGAATTTTGCAATTCAAAAAGGTTTTATAATGGATGTAGGAAAGATTATTTATAATTCTATCTATAATATGCTTGAGGGTAGTACTACAATAGGCTTTGTTCATTCTTCTCTTATTTATGCTTTGTGTGTTGAGGTAGGTGTGACAAGGGATCTTGATGAGGAAGCCTTTATACAATAGGCTCCCTTGACCTAAACAGTCATTGAGGGATTTGGTTTGAGGATTGAGGTGGGGGAAAGCTCATGCGCCCCTCAATCTCAGTCCAAATCCTCCAAAACCATAAATGATCAACTCTAAGAAATTAGTGGACAAGTCTTAGACTTAAGCATAAAGGTTTGTGAGACTAGTTGCTAACAAAAACTTGAGAGACAATTTGACCATCATATGGGTCAGCAGCAATAATAGTTTTCATACATGGCTAAGTTTATTACCTCGCTTGTACGCATGTTTGAAATTTATGATTTTAATGTGAGTCATGGTGAGGCTTCTTATCCTGTAGCATCTCATTATCAATTTTATGTAAGCTCCCTATCAAAGTCGGAGGAGGAGGATGACCTTGACTACTTGTTTTTCTCCTTTCTTATTTCTTATTTTTTGTATTTAATTTTTTTTCTTTTTTTGTATAATTTATATAAGCCCTCTCTTTTTTTTATATCAGTAAATACATCATTTTTTTTATTTTATGTATTTATGTTTCCCTACGTGTATGTTGTCATTTGGAAAGCTCTAGGATTAAACTAATAAAATTTCTTCACTTAAAAATTAGCATTAGAGAGGTAGCACCACAAATCTATTATAACAGTGCCTCGACGCTCTTAGGCAGTAGGAGTTTGGCTTCAAACTTGAGAGTGTAGCACCTCAGCGCCCGTTATGTAGCACCACGACACTCTATAGATGTTCACTTGATTCATTTACTTGAGAGGGCGGTGCCACAACACTTGATGTTCAACACCATGATGCCATTATAAGAAAATTTTAAGTGCATATTTCTCTAAGTAAGATGTCCAAAAATGCATTAAAATATTACAATGTCTTGATTCTTGATATACAACATTGAGGCACTAATAATGTTCCTCATATGGGCTGAGCCTGAGAAGTTAGTTCCATGGAGCTGATGGTACAACACCGAGGTGTTGTTCATTTAGTGCCTATAATTGAAAATTTCATCAGCGTAACATCTTAACAATGATGGGTTTTTACATGTTTAGTTCAGGGCATTCTTCTCCCTTATTATAGATCTAAGATCATCGAAGGGAGAGTTTTATTTAACACCAGAATAAATTCAATGGTGGAATAGGTTCTAAGGCATGGAGTCTCGACCATTAAAGAATGGCATTGTAGCATTAAATTAAGTGCAAGAAACTAGAGGACTCGGCACCTCAACTTTGTGCTTTGGAACGACGATGTTGTGAGTTAGGAATGCACCATTTGGGGATAAATTCTTGCAAAATCTACCAAATTTATGAGAATTTTGGTAGAGTGACATTTTAGCAATGCTAGATTATCATATTTTGATGTCATTCTTCATTATTTCAGATCTAAGATCAATGATGGGAGGCTTTTCTTCTTCTCACATTGAATTTAAGTTTAATGATAGAGTTTCTTTGATAAAAACCAGTGCAAAGAAAGAAAGACAAGGTAAAAGAATTCAAGAAGAATTATTACAGTGAATTCTTTACCTGGAGTGCACAAGAGATGGCTTTTGTAAGTGCAGAGTTAATCTTGCAACAAAAACTAGTTCTCAAAAGCAAGAATGAACCAAAAAATGGGAGAATAGGAGTAGAACTGGAGAGAGGAAGTGAGATAAGAAAGAAGGGGGAGCAATTTACGGTACCCTTTTTATAGAGTTCCTTTAACTAGTGGAACAATTATCCACCCCATAACCATTCCCTTGGGCAGTTAACCTTCATGGGGCGGGAAGGGCCTTTAAACTACAAATCGTGATTACAAGACCTTGGTGTTGTCATGCCAATGCTACAGTGGTATTCCATTGACTTGCCAATTGAATTAACAGTTAAAAATTATAGCACCGCTATGCCAAGACCACAGTGTTGTGGTGTTATGGACAAAAATTTGTTATTTGTATTTTTGATGCAAATAAAATTGCCCCTCAATGAATGTTTCATGTTGATTAGAT
Organism: Cymbidium sinense; assembly: GCA_021442155.1. NCBI lineage: Eukaryota > Viridiplantae > Streptophyta > Magnoliopsida > Asparagales > Orchidaceae > Cymbidium > Cymbidium sinense. The sequence continues at coordinate 139,852,533 of CM038218.1, read as the reverse complement.
ATGATACATTCATTGCATATCTATTTATTATATAATAAATAAAGAGAAATCATGAGCTTCAATCATTTTTTATTCATCATGTAAGACAATGATATAACAAAGATTTAGCTACAAATGATTAGTTTGAATTTTTCTAATACAGATAGAAGCCCCATTAGCTCTATAAGCCATAATATATTGCCTCTCTCAAGTTTCACAGAGATGTTGAGTGGAAAACTCTTAGTCATGGACCAATGAGGAAAGGACCTGCTCAAGTTCAATTACTTGAGCATTTGCCTATGAGGAATCCTTTTCTATGGCTATAATAACCTGCTTGATTACAACTTTTCTCTTAAGTAGATATTGCCTCCTTAGTTGTAATTCTTGCAACTCAGATGATATATCGAGGAGTTCAAAAATGTGCTTTAGAAAGCTTTTTCTCTGGTAGTTTCTCAAGGCTCTGAGACTATGCTCGAGATCTTGATAAACTAGAGAGACCTGGTGTGAGGTAGAATTTAGTGATGTCTCTGTAGTGGTAATGCTATCTAACAAAACATTTCTACATAGAGATTCCCAATGCTATGGTTCTTCTTCTTCAAGACTTAGGGCAGCCACATAATCCAATAAAGAATTTGTCTCTACATGGAAGCTATGAATCTCGGGCAAGAACTCTTTGTCAATGCTCAGTAGTAGGTGACATAATGCCATTACTATATGATATAGGCTCTTGGAAGATCCATACTGTAATGGATATGAATACCTAGAACATATCATGGAGATAAAGCATGAGATCACTAGGCCAACTAGCTATTTTTGAACTGTGTAGCTAGGACTAAGTGTAAGATGATTCTCTATGCAAGAGTCAACCTCGAAGGAATCACATTGAGTGACACTCACTATTATCCAAGTAGAGTCAGATAAGCGTTGTTTATGATTAATCACTTTTGTGCTGGATTCCTTTGTACGTAAGCCTTCTCTAGTATGTAGATGATCATCACTAGTGGGCTGAGTAAAAGCTAGGGAAGCTATACTAGCATCTGTCGATAGTACCAATGTGACATCATTCCCTATCTATCTTACTAGTGACTAGATAACTACTGGTGGCTCAACTACTACTGATGGGATGGGAATCTATGTAAAAATATCTATCCCTGGTGTTCTCTTACCCTGATCAGCTGGTGAAGGACTATAAATATTTCTATCTTCTCTCTCCTGAGTAGATGAAGTCCTTCATCATCATTTTCTTTTGCCACCTTGCTCATTTGATGATCTTTTGGGTGCATGAGTTATATGTAAGGAGGAACGCTAAAGTATTGACCTGAGCATATAAATAAGAAATGATTATATATATGAAAACCTAACTCAAAGAAAGAAGAGAAGGTATGACATATCCATAATAGCCATATGTGTCTAATATCTGTATAAGTCTCATGCAGAGCCAAACTAGTCCCTAGGTGAAGTGTGAAGGTCCAAGCTATAGTAGTTGTTTCTAGGTGAACAACAGTGGTAATGTCCCTAAGGAGTGAGTGGTACATTCAATACATATAACAGTATGTATATGGGTGTAGCCTATGTGAACCTATACTGCCTAGCCACTCTATAGGGATTATATCCCTCCAAGATTACGGACTCATGGTGATGATAGCAAAGCCAACTTGGTCTCAGCCTGATGAGGTATTCAGCTATACATCTATGTGTTGGCTTTGACAATAGTAAAGGTGTCCCTTCATTGATGAGAGAATCCATAAATCTCTATCCTAGACTTTGAGTAGGTAGAATGTAAAAAGTAGATCTTTGGATAACTTGAAACTGATCTGTCATGCATGATGGAGCAATCATGAATGTCCAGATCTGATCTCTACCCAGAGAGACTATAGTTCTACTCAACTACATCATCAGAGGGATGTGTTGTTCTCTGAAATATGAGGGTGTTTTGGGACAACTATATGCTCCTAAAATATGAGCATGAATCCACCCATGTAGATAGTGTTAAGGGGCATCCATGCTATGGCATCATGAATCAATCATGATACTTACTCTACCCAACTCACGGTACAAGTAGGGTACTATTGTAGGTGTCAGGGTTATCCTTTCACCATGAGCGAGCAAGTTGGCCATAAAAAGAGTAGAAGGATAGAAAATCCTGTTGTAGCATGGGAATACAAAGTAGCATAACCAAATTGCAATGAAGGCTACTATACATAACTCTTCATCCATGTCTCATGCTAAAATATGCTAGAAATTCCTTCTACCCTCTAGCTTAAATCTAGCACTGTTAGACCTCTCAGAAGAGTGAAATCCCATATCAAACGGATCATCTAGCCATGCAAAATGAAATAAGCATACTACCGGCTGTAGGAAACTCTTAGATCATTTTTCTAAAGTGATCATGCTTCTTCGTCTGTGACCTACTCTCCTCCCCCAGTATAGCTCTTGGAAGAGAGCTAGAGCATGATGGAGGCCTATTGAGTATATATAATTGCCCCTCCTATGCTGAACAGCTAGCTGACACTGAAAAAGCTCATAATATGAAGGAATGCATTCCTCTTTAGGAGTGCCCATAATAGGGAGGCCCTCTATTTATTGTATATCAACCATCATGATTGTCATCTCATGTGGGCTAATGTTCTACCACACTTTAGATCCAGGTAAAAGATAGGTGGCTATAATCAAAGAGGAATGTGTAGACTGCATGATATATACTGGCTTTTTTGAAAATATCGCATGCATCTGTAAGTGATGACATGCCCAATATATGTAGCCTCTAACTACTGTCAAGGGTGTATCAAACACTGATTTCAAATATTAGTCTTCTATTTAAGGATATAATATGTAGTAACCCAATAATTGGATTATATATAGAGGAATTGTATCCTCAGATGGTCAAAGGATATTCTGATCTCTGAAGCTCATATGGTTTGTGACCCACTCTAGAAGAATGTCATGTCTAAGCCTCAATTTCAAATTGATCACATACTTAGTTGGATTATGACTTGATAATAGTTCTAAATCAGATGTCAGGATGCATGATGATTGGGTGAACAAATCCCTAAAGATATTTCTGCCCATCAACATATCTTGATGTACTGAGAGTCTCTCTTGTAGTCCAATTGTACCATATGGGTCATGGGCATCAATAATATCTCATATCTACCCCTCGATAAGCTTTGTAAGTGGCATATCACATGGCCTTCTCTAGGTAAATATTGTAGCCAATATGTAGTTAATCTGGGCAAGAGAAGGATGTAAATTCTACAAGCACTATTAAAAAAATAGTAATATCTAAATTTATAATAGTGTAGTGCTTATGCGCTTTGATTAAATTTTCTTAAATTTCAAAGAGTTTAAATTTATATTCAAATTTAATCTTTCTTTGAACATATAAAACATATATTTATGTTTAGACCCACAACTTTTTAAATATAATAGTATCTAAGTTTTATACTTAGACCCAACACATTCTTGGCATGATGAATCTGATTTAAATATATATATAATCCTTTTAGACATGATGGATATGATCTGGCCCATTTGGGCATGATGGATCTTAATTTAAATCTAAATCCATTCCTTTTGGACATGATAGATCTAATCCAGCTCTTTTAGGCATGATGGATTTAATTTAAATATATATCTAGTACTTTTAGAAATGATGAATCTAATCCAGCCCCTTTGGGCATGATTGATCTTAATTTAAATATAGATCTAGTCCTTTTGGAAATGATGGATCTGATTTTGCCCCTTCAGGCATGATGGATTTGATTTAAATTATAAGCTAGCTTCAATTAGAGAAATTTTCTCTTCAATAGAACGTTTTCCTTACATTGTAAGGCTAATAAAATTGGGCCTTATTTACAAGAGACTTTTCTTTGAGGTGACTACTTTTTTTTCTACATTTTCAATGTGCAGTATCTCTCAGTTATGCATTTTAGAGTTGATTTTGACTTTTGCATTCGTTAAGTTTAATATCTCTTGAGATATTGGCCATTTATAAGGGCCATGAGTCTTATCCCATTTGCATCAGTGAGCTGATAAGCTCCCCATTTGTTGACTTTTTCAATGATGTATGGTCCTTCCAATTTGGGTTAAATTTTCCACTAGTTTGTTGATGTGGAATGATAGACCTTCTACATACCAGTACTAGTCCACCTACTTTGATGCTTCTTGGGAAAACTTGATGGTCATAAGCTTGAGTCATTCTTCCATTATATATTTCTAGATTCTATTGTGCCTATATTCGTAACTCAATGAGAGCCTCTAGCTCTTTGAGTCACATTTGAATACTTTTTTTCATTGTAAGTTCATTTTAAACTGTTATACGAAGTGATGGTAGCTCCACTTCAGGAGGCAATATCACTTTTGGTTTGAAGACTAAGGAGTATAGTGTTACCTTTATAGCCATTTTGTATGTAGTTTGTTATGCCCACAATGCTTCTGTTAATTTGTCATACCATTCTCTTTTATTTTTTAGAGAGAATTTTCTTGAGAAGTTTAGTCAACATCTTGTTGATTGCTTCTATAAGACCATTGGATTTGAAGAGTACTGCCAATCTATCTTGTATTTCTCAAAGAAGTGATAAACTTTGGCATTCTTGAATGCAGTGACATTATTGAATATAATTCTTCGAGGTACTTTGAATTGATAGACGATATAGCCTCGAAAGAACTTCACTAGATTATATGCTCTAACATTTTTTTAAAGGGATTTCTTCTTCCCATTTGGAGAAGTAATCAATTGTAGTTATAATGAAATGATGTCCCTTGGACAATGGTGGATCTATTGGGTTGACTATATCATTCCCCCAACTTAAAAATGGCCAAGTTGCCATAGTTGGATGTAACATATTGGGTGGCTGATGTAGCATGTCTGCATATATTTGACACTGATGACATCATTTGGCATGTTCCACTGTGCTGGGCCAGTAATACCCCATCCATTTAACTTTGATTCTCATTTTAGGACCAAATTAATGTGCACTATACACCCCTTCAGGGACATCACCCATTATCGTCTTAACTTCATCTGGTCCTAGGCATCACAGCCACATTTGGTCCAATGAGTGCTAGTATAATATAGTATTCATAAGAGCATATCATAATGCTATTTGTGAGATCTAATGAGCATTTGATTTTTCTTTTTGTAATCCACCTCCTTTAAGTTAGGTGATGAATGGTTTCTCTCCAATCCTCTTCTTCTGTTATCATAGAGATTTCTTGGCCTTTAGCTTTAAAGCTTGCAGAAGGGTTAGGGCAAATGCTAACCTGCTTTGGACTATGGGTCTATCATTTTCTTAGCTAATTTAGCTAATGCATCTGCTTTACCATTGTACTGACGTAACACTTTTGTAATTATTATTTCAGGGATTTGCTTGAAGAGCTCTAGGACATGCTTTTAATATAGTGCTAATTCAGGCTTGTTTATCTTGAATGTCCTAATTATCTATCAGATTATGAGTTATGAACCTCTATAAATATGAAGTTTCTTAATTTTTCATGTTAATTTCTAGTTGTAGGCTTGCAATTAATGCTTCATATTCAGCTTCATTATTAGTTTGAGGTTCTATTAAGCTGTATGAATATTGGAGAATACTGCCTTGTAGTGTCATAAATACTAATTTAATTTTGCAAAATAATGTAGGTACCATATGGTTTAGCTGGCTTTATTGATGAAGCTCCATCAAAATAAAGTTCCCATTCTGATGGTTTTATAGCTTCTTTCACTTTGACTATTTGCTCATTAGGCAATTCATTATTGAGTGGAGAGTTTGTCGACATGGGATGAGCATATAGGAAGTTAGCTAGAGCTTATCCTTTTATAGCTTATTGTGGGATATATGTTATATTATATTAAAGTAATAGAACTGCCCACTTAGCTAAATGACCCATCAGAGTTAGTCTAGTCATTATAAATTTTATAGAGTCGACTTTGGATATCAATGTTATCTTATGTGATAACATATAGTGTTGCAATTTTTGAGTAGCAAATTTCAATGCTAGACATTGCTTCTCCAAAGAGAAGATTTTATTTTAGATCCTATTAGACGTTGACTTATGTAATACATTGTATTTTTCTTTCCTTCTTGATTATTTTGAGCTAGGAAAGCTCCAAATGATTCTCCCATGGTTGTTATATATAGTATTAGCGACTTCCTTATTATTAGTGTCACTAAAATTAGGGGATTCAACAAATATTATTTTAGGTTGTTGAAGGCTTCCTGATAAGTGTCATCCCACACAAAAGGTGTATCATTCTTCATCAATTGAGCGAAAGGTTGGCATCTCCCCAACAGATTAGAAATAAACCTTCTGATATAAGCCAATCTGCCTTTTGATAAGCGTAATTGCTTCACTATTTCAGATGATGGAATTTTTGTTATCTCCTTTATTTTAGGGGGATCAATTTCAATCCCTTTATGGTACACAATGATACTTAGGAATTTTTTAGAAGTTACACCAAAAGCACATTTAACGAATTCATCTTCAAGTTGAAACTCTGAATTCTTTTGAATACAACTCTAAGATCACTTATGTGCTCACTTTGATCTTTGCTTTTTATGACCAGATCATTGATGTAGCATTCCACATATCTATGATGAGGTTGTCAAAGATAAGAGTCATTTTGGTATGTAGCACCAACATTCTTTAGGCTAAATTGCAACACCTTGTAGTAATATATATCGATTAGTATGCGGAATGATGTATATTTTTCATCTTTCGAAGCCATCTTTATTTGATTATAGCCTAATGAATCATCCATGAAGGAGAACATATAGTTTGATGTGTTATCAACCATAAGTTTTGCATTGGGTAATGGGAAGTCATCATTTAGGCATGTTTTGTTTAGGTCCCTGAAGTTGATGCAAACACATATTTGTCCATTCTTCTTCTTAACTTGGATAATATTAACAATCTAGTCAACATAGTTTTTTTTTGGGATGAATCCTACTATGATGAGCTTTTTGGTTTCAATGATAACTTGCTCTTCAATTTCTAATCACATTCATCGTGATGCTTATTTTATAGGTGAGACATTAAGCTTAATGACAAGCTTATGTATGGCCACATATGATGATAGGCCTGGTATTTCACTGTAGCTCCATGCGAAATAATCTTTATACTCACAGAGTAGTGCTTTTATTTCCTTTAACCTTTATGATGTGAAGCTAACATTAACAAAAGTTAGCCTAGGTTTTTCCTCAGCACCCAAGTTGATTTCTTAGAGTTCATCAACAGTGGCATGATTGCCTTCCTCAAATTATTTTTGGGCCTCTTTGAGGTCAATGATTAAATCTTCTTCAAGTATATTCTCATTTTTGTGTGAAGCATCCCTTAGTTCATCTATATTTTCTACAGGGACTTCTTCTTTGTAGGATATGGCAAAGCATGAGCTCAATAAGGGGGATGATGAAGTAATATATGCTAATCCCCAGGTACTGATTTTTTTTTTATATCCTACAAAATTTTTTGCATTACCCCCTTGCTAGAGCTTATTAAATAATTGAGGTTGAATGCTTATTTGTGTAGGCTAAATACTATTCTTGACTAGCTTTGTTCAAGTCATAGAGTAGTATTGAGGGATTAAAATGTCTTCTTTTTCAAAATCATCTTCCTTGAACAATACTTGTGTGGGACTAAGAGTTCACTCTTCTACTTTGTAGAAAAGAATCCTACATTCATCATAGCCTTTACTAGGAGGATCATAAAAGGTTTTCAATTATTCTATTTCCTCATCCATCAAAATTGTTAAGGATTTTATGTCTACCTTTAGAACTATAATTATCTTTATAGCCTTAGTGGAGACTTGAGTTTCAGGCACTCTTATTAGAGAAACATGAGTTTCCTCTAATTATTTTGACACTCCACTGGTACTAGCTTCTTCTATCCTTTGGATAACTGAGGCTCTCCCAGGTTGATAAAGTATTAATTCATCTTCATTATCTTCAATATCATTGCTAAGGAGAGGAACTGTTATGGACTGCTTTAATTTATTGGTATTTTTACCTTTTGAATTATTACTTTTCAACATTAGCCTTATAAGTGGAGCTATTTGCTTCTGGGATTTGACTTCTCCTACCTTTTCAGGCATGAAGTACTTGGCATCATCATAAATCTTGATCTCATGTATCAAGAATGTATATCTGTCACCTTCAATTTGGCGCTCTTCACAATTTTTGTGTATATTTCATACATTGATGAAGAGTTGAAGGTACTATGCCATATTCATGAATACACGGCCTACCAAGAAGCGCTTTGTAAGCAACGTGGGCTTTAATCACATGAAATTTAGCTTCTGTGTGCAATTTCTTGAATCATATAAGTAGAATAAGGGATCCCAAAGTTTCTTGTCCTTATTCATTAAACACTTATAGGAATACTATCTCTTTATCCAAATAGTGATCATCAAAAGCTAGCACTCATAGTGTTTTAGTCATTATAAGTTTGACTGAAGCACTGGGATTAATCAGCATCCTCTTTATGCCAACAGAGTTACTTTCAGCTATATCATAAAGAGGCTAATTATGTTTGATCATCCCTAACAATATTTTATTCTCACTGAATGTAATGGTTGCTAATTTCTAGTAGGTTAAATCCTCTTTCATCTTCTCTTCTGCGAAGAATGCTTCATATTGTTTTGAATTTTGCAAAGCTTTGATTAATGTCTCACGTATATCCTTAGATAATATGAGAGCATCATCAATACTTAGCATGGTAGATAGCTTGCGTAAGTGTGCTAGAACATTATAGCCTACCCCTATCTTGGTAGACTATTGAAGTTTAACAGGTGGTGAAGGTAAGGCATTTTCATCGATTTGGATTTCTTTGCCTTTGTCATTGGCTTTTCGCTATGGAGGTAGAGGAATTATTTTTCCACTCCTTAGCTGGAATTCGGTCACTTCTTCTGTTAGATCACTTTTTCAGATGAAGTCTCTAAATTTTGTGTTTCTTCAAAATTTTTAGAGTTCTCAGTGCTTTCAAACTATTACCTAACTTAGGACATAATTTCTTTGACCCTGACTTGACCCTCCTTTTTGGAGGTTTTTCTCTTGGAAAGCATAGTTCTCCCTTAGAGTTAGTTGAAGTTACAACCATGTTTATGATGTGAGAAGTTTCTATGGAAACTTCTTCTTCAATGTTTTCAACGTCAAGGTTTAAACGAGCCATGTATTCTTCCAACTTAATAGGCATTCGAGGTGGTTATTCATACTCCTCTAAAGAGTCAATCATTTTTTATGTTTAAAATTTTGATTTTCTTAATTTCCTCTTTTTCTTCAATTTATGGGGATTTGATGAAGAAGCATGACCTATTTTTGTTTGCTTCTCTCTATTATATATAAATTTGACCTCTGTAAGGGAAGAACCTCCTTGGATCCATTTTGGGCTCCAAAGAATTCTTCCATCGAATGCCTTCTTTAACTGCAAGAATGTTGATCATACATTTGGTCTTTTTGGAGATGAAGGTTTTCCAACCACTTTCTTCTTCTTCTTTTCTTTGAGGGGCTTTTTCCTTGTCACTGATACTACTTTTAGGTCTAGCTGTCTCAGTACTTTTTCCTTTTACATAAAGGACTGGTAGAACTAAGATAACTTTTAGATTTTCCTTTTTATGATGTACCAACATAGTATTTGACAAGGTGAGTTCTCCATTCTGATAACTCTTCTCTACCTAATCTTTAAAGATGAAATAGTATTTGATTGGGTGGCTTATGAGCCTATGAAATAGAAAATAGTTGTAATCATTGACTTTGTCCATTGGTTTGGCAGTCGTGGCTCCGATAATTATACTCCCAACTTCAGGGCATGTTTGAAGATCTTAACAATACATTCTTTTTTTTTTTATATGAGTAATGCTTATATATATTTTCTTGAAGAGTTAACCTATTTTTCTTATTTTTCAGTCAGCTTTGCTATTGGTTGTGGAGCTGCCATGGTCGTTAGGTTGCCAGACCTCCATTCCATTTTTATCAACAATGAAGGTGAATGTTGTGTTTACTTCATGCTTTTTCATGCTATTCAACCTTTGTTGTTTACCTTTTCCAAAGGGATTATTATTGTAATTGGCGATGAGCTCTTTTTGTTTAGATAACTTCTCAGATTTGGCCAAACGATCCAATAATTCTTGGAATGTGTTAATCATGGCCATGGATAGATATGGAGTCATTTGATCATTGATATTTCCCATGGGGAGTTCCATTGCATGTTTCTCTATGAGTTGCTGGTCACAATGCATACTCAGGTTTTGCCATTTTGTTATGTATTTCTTGACACTCACATCTCTCCTTCTCTTTTTCAAAGTGAGATATGTTATTGTTACCATTTTGGTTGCTGCAACAAATCTCTTAACAAAGAGAATCTCCAATTTGGCGAATGTCTTTACAAAGCTGTTGGGTAACTCAACAAACCACTCGAAGGTGGTATTGGTGAGACTGCTAATGAATTATCGTAGTAGTAGGGCATCATTTCCTCTAGTATTTTAACTTGTGTATTTAAAGTAGGCTAAAATTATGCCAAAAATTTTTTGTGCTTGAGAATGCGTTGAACTTTGGCACAACATACCCTTCACCATACTATATTTGATCATATTTGGCTGGGTATGGTCAGCCTTTCCCAACTAGTTGTTTAGTAGTTTTTGAAGCGATAATTTGTTTGACCTTTTGACTTATATGGCCTTCCACATGGGACTTGGTTAAAATATCCACTTCTTGATGGATATTTACTGTAGCCTGTCCTGGGGCTTCTTGCCTTTGTGTTGGGACTATTGGCAAATTGGATGTGGTATTCTGTACCGCAAGTTTCAGCCTTTGGGTTGCTCATTTCTGGAGGATCTCTTGGACGCATGTATTGTATTGTAGTAATAATCAGATTAAGCTGACTTAACAACTCTTTCATTATCCCATTTATTTCATTAAGGCGGGCATTGAGCTGACTGATTTCTTGATCCTTTTACTAGAGTTGAGAACCCATTTGCCATTGTAATCTTGTAACAACGTCAGCTAGCTCTTCTATCACCTCAACCTCTAATTGAGCTTCGGCTTCAGGTTGTTGGTAATTATGGTCCTCTTGGTGTCCCCCTTCATCTTGTTGTTCAAGCACCACATTTCTATTTCATAAATGTGTGTCGACCATATAAATAGCTTTGACCTACATGTGATCGATATCATCGTTGCTGTAGAGGTCTGGGAATGATTGCTCTTCAGTAGTTGAGAAATCTTCATCTTTTCAGAATATTTGATTATCTTCCTTATCATTCATTGGCTAACTTTTGTTAGACTAGCATTTTTATTTGATGATGGCAGAATCTACTCCTTTGTCATCTGGCGAAGTGAGCATACAATCAATGATTTGGGGTTCTTTTAATACCGAAATTGACCGAGACCTCCTAGTGGTAAATCTCTGGGTATATGTGCCAGATGGCACACCATGGTGTTCAGCAAATGTATGTAATTATCAAAACCTTTAAGTAGTGGATCTCTGAGAATGTGTCCTAGATATGACACCTTGGTGCTCACCATGTTTAGGTTGTGGTTTTCAAGACCTTTCAATAATTGACCACTTAGTGACTTTGTGTCTGAGGGCTTGTTGTCGATGTTCACTGATTATAATGCTCATAGACTTGGAGTCCTATTGAAAATGAGCATGATTATTTTGAATATTCCCACCTTTTTTGAGGTAGGAATTTGTAGGGTTGGCGACCTAACTCACCAACTTCTTTATTCTACTGTGAATGATTTTATTTCTAATTACCTTTAGAACCATGTAAATTTTGGAGGAAGTAGATTTTTCCTTGCATGGTTGATTTTGTAGACTAGGATGTATATCCTTATTTTCTAGAATAATTTATTTATAGCTCATCCTGAGCTATTTCTTTTGACCCCTCTGAGCGGATCAAAGTTGTTACGGGTGGGCACATTCATTTCCACTAGTTGGTTAGATTATTGCTTGACATGCAGAAATAATCTAGCTATTCTACGGGCAACATTATATTTTTTTTTGGACCTCCAGAATGTTTTGGTGCCCAAGGCAGATGCTTCATGGTCACGTGTGCCTGGGCCAAAGGTAGTATCATGTGGGGTAGTATATTCCCCTGATACATTACTAAGTGGGTTGACTATGATGGATTTAAATTTATTCCTGGCAGACAGCTTGTCCTTAGTGGGGGTGGTTGTTGTTGCCTTTAACAATCTCTCAAAGATAGATGCCTTCCTTGTGCTTAACCTTTTAGGGTTGGGCACATTTGGGATGATCACACTTGGCAGCTTCCCCTTAGTGAATGCCTTTAGCATTCCAGTGCCCTTGATCACAGGCTTAAAGATGAGTCTAGCTAGCAGGAACTAGACAACCTCTAAGATCTTTTCAAACTAGAGAGTAGCTCCAGTGGAACCAACATTGATTATTGCCTAAGGGAACCTTACTGCGGATCCCTCACAAAGTTTTACAATCATCAAGTTCTTGATATCTGCCATTGAGAAACCTAGTTGTAGATCTTAAATTTTAAAAGATTAAAATGCTTCATTTACGATGCCACCATATATTTCCAACTAGAGATGAAGAGAAAACTAATCCCCAACAGAATCGTTAGAAATCTGATCGCTTAGAAAAAACACCTTTGAGGATGCTCTCCATCAATTTTGAATGAGATGAGCCTTAGTATGTTTTTTCATGAGGAAAATTAATATAAATTCAACCATATTTCCCCTAACATTATGTTAGGTTTTGTTTAAATCTGAGTTCTACTTTCTATGTACACAAGCCTCCATAGTTAATTATGCCTCTTACCATAGCAAGAGGGAACTCTCAATTAAGGTAAGAAATAGACATATCTTAGTGATATGTGATGGACTCTTAGAGGTGAGTGTGACATATGACTATCATAAATGATTCGCAAAATGAATAATGAGATTGGGCTTACATTTTCTTGGAATGCCAAAAAATAATTTAAAATATTCGAATAATGAAAAATACAAGCATTTAATGCATAGTATATAGCGAGTAATGATTGCAGATATTATATAACTTAAAATATATGTTGGGGGAAATGATGATATGCTTGATCAAGATCTCATGGTTCTATCATCCTGGGTTATCATGGTCCCTGGACTACTTAGCTACAGAAATTATATTTGGTAGAAGAATCTTTATTAGCAACCATGGGTTGCATCATCCAATGTGTTCTTCTAGACCTATGATAGTATTTATCTAAGGAGATTAGCTTAAGTCAATCTTATCAAACAAAAGGCTTTTTGCCTATTAAATGTATTGCATGATTCATAACTCAAAGAGCAAAGCCATTAAGAAATGTATGGGCTATTACTATGATTACAACATAGTGGAGCTATATAGATGCCTAGCCACTTGATTAGTGGATTTTGGTCGTATCCTCATTTCATGTGGTTCCATTTGGTGGTAAAATTACACAAAAAGAGGCCATAGGCCATGTCCTTAGTAGCATAAGATTATTTGAGTATGAACATAGTAATACATTTAATTTGACATTTCCTGCTATTATGAGCAAAGGTTTTTCTTAGTTAATCATCCATGACAAATAATGATGGATGGATGGATAGATGATTATTTGCTTTAAGCTATATTTAATGATGAGCTCCATTCAATTTAAACATGTATCCCATCCGGATGGTTTTTTTACAATCTGCACGACCATCATCTGTTAAAGATTAGATTTTGGTAACCCGGACCAAGTCATAGGACCTAATTTGGGAATTATCCCATGCAGCATCAATAAACACTAGAGTTAGATTTCTATGCATATATTTGGGCACATGCAAAAAATTCAAATTTATTTTTTGTTAACCCCAAGCATCCTTAGAGGATTATTTAGGTTATTGCATAGCTTTATGGCACTACAACCACACTAATTATCCACCAAGATCGGCACATGGTTCAGTTTTGAACTTAGTAATTTGGATTTTGGTTTCAATTAATGAAAACTTTGGATCGGTTTGTTAAATAAACTTTTGGATGGAACCAAATAAACTAAAGTAATTATATGTAATATGATATTATTCATTTATGTATAATAGGCTTATCTATTATATACTTATTTTTATTTATTTTTGAATACTTAGTAGATGCTTTTTTGGAGGACTATTATCTAATTTTCCAAAATATTTTGGTCTCATAATATTGTAATATGGTTCCATCAACTTCTAAGTTCAAAACATCGTTCAGGTAAGTAAAAATTAGTTTTAAATATTTTTAGCGCATGAAGTAATTAATTGTATTTTGATTATATTTATATTATTTTGCTTATATCTTGTTCATTATAAAATAAAAAATTATGCAAATAATTTTTAAATGTAGCCAACTTCGGTTTATGCAAACCAAAATAATCGAACAAAATTATTATTCAGTTTGTTTGGTTTTGCATTTTATTTGGTCAGTTTGGTTTGATATTTTTTGGAATCCAAAACAAATTGGTTTTAAAAATTTATCATCTAATCCATCCAAATCAACAAAATGCACACCCCTAGTGCTAAGTCTAGTTTATAAATAGACCCCATGGGGCAGTCAAAGTTTTCACTCAACATTCTCTACAAAGCTTTCCTTAAAGTTTTCTCTCCCTCTCTTTCTTCTAGTTTATATTTTCTCCTCGACTATGCCAATAAAATATTTCAATAAGGGCAAGAAGAGGGCAGCCATCAATGACATTAATAGATTGATTAGTTTGGAGGTTGAGAAAAGGTATCACCATGCTCTCATACACAACCATCTGATTTCAGAGAGGAGCTTCTACAATCCGGGTGAACGTGAGGAGGGGTTGATCAACAAGCAAGGATGGGAGAAACTGACCTACGATAAGAAATTCATTGTCATCCCCATCGTGCGGGAGTTCTTCTCCAATGCGAAGGAGCACCAAAATAATCAAGTTTTTATTAGGGGAAAACTAGTAAGTTTTGATAGTACTATCATTAATGCATATTATGGTCTACCGAATTTAGATTATGATCAATATATTTTTTATTATAATGATTATCCCGACTTCGATGAAATCCTAAATTTTTTACTAATACAAATTCCAATACCCAATATAAAAGGTAGGAGGAGAAAATTATCAATTTTCTTGCCACCGGTCTCACCGCCGAGGCTAAAGCATGACATTATTTTTTTTTCTGCCAAGCTAATACCCATCGAGAATATTAGTGAGATGATTAAAGATAGGGACATTTTAAAATTTGTAATTCAAAAGGGTTTTACTATAGATGTAAAGAAGAATATTTATAATTCTATCTGTAATATGCTTGAGGGTAGTACTACAATACGCTTTTATTATCCCTCTCTTATTTATGCTTTGTGTGTTGAGGTAGGCACGATAAGGGATCCTGATGAGGAAGTCTTTATACAAAAGACTCCCATGACCAAAAATGTCATTGAGGGATTTTTGGTTCGAGGATTGAGGTAGGGGAAAGCTCACTTGCCCCTTAGTCACGGTCCAAATCGTCAAAAACCATAAATGAGCAACTCCAAAAAATTGGAGGAAAAGTCTGAGACCTAAGAAAAAAGATTAGTGAGACTAGTAGGAATTGGAAAAAAAATTTGACCATCATATGGGTCAGCAGTAGCAACAATTTTCATATGTGACCAAGTTTAATACCTCACTTGTGCACATATTTAAAAACTATAGTTTTTATGTAGGTCCTGATGAGGTTTCATTTGTTGTGGTGCCTTATTATCAAACTTATGTAAGGGCCCTATCGGAGATGAAGGAGGAAGAAGAGGAGGATGAGGATGACCATGATTACTAGTTTTCCCCTTTTTATTTCTTATTTCTTTTTATATTTTTAATATTTCTATATTTTTATAATTTGTATAACCCCTCCCTTTTTATATCAATAAATACATCATTTTTCTTTCATGTATATATGTTTCTCTGTGTGTATTTTTTGTCATTTGGAAAGCTCTAAGATTAAAATTATAAAATTTCTTTACTTAAAAAATGACATCATAGAGGTAGCACCATAGCTCTATTATAATAGGGTCTCAGGACTCTCATGCAGTAGGAGTTAGGCTTAAAATTTGAGAGTGTAGCACCTCGGTGCTCATTATGTAGCATCGTGGTGCTCTATAGAGGTTCACTTCATTCATCTACTCGAGAGGGCTGCACCTCAGTGCTTGATGTTCAGTGCCACAACACCATTATAAAAAAACTCAAGTGTATATTTTTTAAGTATGATGTCCTAAAAAGCATTAACATATTACAGCATCACGATGCGTGATATACAATGTCGAGGCACTGATAATATTCCTCATATGGGCAGAGCTTGAGAAGTTAGCATCGTGATGTTCATGGTATAGCACCGAGCCACTATTCATTAGTGCTTATAATTGAAACTTTTGGCAGTGTAACACCTTAGCAATGCTAGGATTTTACATGCTTAGTGTAGGGCATTCTTCTCCATTATTCAAGATCTAAAATCAACGTAGGGAGGGTTTTGTTTCACACTAAAACTAAATTTGATGACAGAATAAGTTTTAAGTTGTTGCTCCTCGGCGCTTAAGAAATTGTGTTGTAGTGTTGAGTTAAGTGTAAGAGATTAGAGGACTCAGTGTCACGACATCATAAGGCAAAGGGATAGGACTATGTTTGCTGAGACCATGGCATCACGGCACAGTGAGTCAGGAATGCACAGTTTGAAGATAATTTTTTTTGGAATCTAGCAATTTTTATGAAAACTTTGGCAGATTGATGTTTTAGCAATGCTATATTCTAATATTTTGATGTCATTATCCATTGTTCTGGATTTAAGATCAATGGAGGGAGGCTTCTCTTGTTCTTGCATCGAAACTAAGTTCAAAATCAGAGGTTGTTTGATAAAACCTACTATAGAGGAAAAAAGACCAAGTAAAAGAATTCAAGAAGCATTATTACAATGAGTGTTTTACTTGGAGTGTATGAGAGATGGTTTTCATAAGGGAGAGAGCCGATCTTATAGCAAACATGGGTTCTCGGAAGTAAGAAGGAACTAAAAACTTGGAGAATAGGAGTAGAACTAGAGAGAGGAAGTGGGAAAAGAAAGAGGGAGGGGGGGAGGCAATTTACCACTCTTTTTATAAAGTTTCTTCCATAGTGGAGCAGTTATCTGTGCATAATCATTCCCCTCGGCATCGAGCATTCATGGGTAGGAAGGGCATTTTTTCTTGCTTCTTTAAACAACAGATCATGATCATAGTGCCTCAGCACTGTCATGGCAACGTCGCGGCACTATGTTATTGACTAGCCAATTGAATCAATAGTTAACAGTTATAGTGTCGTGGTGCTATGACCAAAAAATTATTATTTGCATTTTTTATGCAAGAATTAACATAAGTCTCACTTAAACATATGTAAGAGTAAAGAGAAAAGAAGATTTTTTGTAAGCACAAAACTTTAACAAAAATAAACAAAGATTTTGGCTAGCTTGAAAAGATGTATGAATAGATGAGTTAAGCATAAAATAAATTGATCCAAAACCAATGAATCTTAAGCAAAGAAGGAGATCAAGGTCTCACACAAGAATAGCAACAAAAATAAATTAAAAAACCTTGAATTGCTTTCAGCCAAGATTGATTTCCACCAATCGTCCAACTTCTTTTGCGCAATATTTAAGCCAATCACTTATAGGTTGGACGATGAAAGAATGATGAAGAGATTTGCACTTGATTCACCAATATAGTTTCTCCAAAAAGTTTGCAAGAATTAAGCCAAGAGAGAAAAGTCCAAGAAAAATTAACCTAGTCTTAAGAACATAATATATAAGGCAAGGGGTCATGAGGGTCAGCCAAGAAGAGGGAAATAGGAGGGGAACTCATTTGGAATTATTTAAACACAAGCCAATCAAAATAAATATAAATTACATGAGGGAATAATCAACTAAGGGAAAATAGGAGGGAATTTCATTTTGGAAGGTTGGTTTGATTTGAATCAACCAATTTGAAATTCAAAATGCATGATAAAGTGTTCTACCAAGGCAAGGAAGAGGGGAAATTTATATGGTAATTGATTCAATTTGAATCAATCAAGTTAATTAAGTTTTACAAGATGAAGGATCAGCCAAAGGTATAAGGAGAGAAAATTTAAATGAAAAGAAGCTCAATTTGATTTAATTTATCTCATGACAGGAACTCAAAATCAATTAGAAAGTTAATTACCATGGGGATTGGCCAACAGAGAGAGAGAGAGAGAGAGAAGTGAAGAGAATTTGAATTATTATCAAACAAGTCATGACACCATTAATTAGCCAAGTAAAAAGGGGAATAATTCAAATTTTGGTTAATTAAATGAAACATGATATATGGTTGGCCAAAGGAGGTTTATATGTTGGGATTTGACTAGAAATAAATGCAATATCATGGAACATTTAATCAATTGATCTTGATTGAATGAAATAAGGAAAGAGATAATACACATGCTTTATTAAATAAAATCCAAGGGATATTAAAGAATTCGACCAAGCTTGTTTCCAAATATGGATTAAATCCATTTTAATGAACACAATTATAATTAAATGATGATAAAATAGATATTAGGAGATTTCAAATTAATATTCATCATGTGACTAATTTTAATTTAGTTAATGATATGGATGGCAAAGAATAATTTCCTTATTGAATATTTATAAAAGGAAAGAGGGAAAATCCATGGCTCTTTTTAATTAAATTTGAATTAAATCAAATATATTTCAATTAATTCAAATTAGATTAATAAAAACACCATGCAGTTGGCCACCATCATTCCTTAAAGAGTTAGGTTTAAATTTGCACAATTAGGCAAGAGAATATTTAATTGGAATTTAAAAAAAGTTCAAATTAAAGATTCAAATGAATGAATTTTTTAATTTAGATAAAGATGGAATAAATATATAAATAATTTGAATAGCTCTCATATGATTTATTTTGTAAATAATCATGAAAACATTAGGACAAAATGATTTAGAATGATAGGTTGGATAGGAGAGAGAAAACTAGGATAATAGGAGGGAGAAAAAAATACTAAAATAGAATATTTTTTGGATAATTTAATTTTATGCATTAAATAAATGGATAATGTAACATGATTAAGCATGGAAGTCATTTAATAAAATGTGAATTTAATTTAACCTGCATGGAAGCACAATAAATGAAACAAAGTTTTGCATGTAGTTCACATTATCCAAAATGGATAATTTTAAAGAAAAAATGGAAATATGAGATGTACAAATTATGAATAATTCTAAAATAAATTATTTTGAAATAAATAAATGATTTATTTTATTTTAGTGAGCTCTTAATTTGCCTTAATATAGTTATTCGTAGAAAAAATTCCCACCCAATTCATGTCTAATAGCTTTAACATTCTGAATTTACTTAAGAACCTGGAGTTAAAGAATTTTTTTACACACTTGAATTTAACTTGATTAGTAGAACATAAACATGTGTTTGTTATCATAAAAATCAATCTCATATGAGGTAGGGATTATGAAGTCAACAAGCCTTAGGAGTAACTTAAAAGAAACTAAATATAAATAGCTTTTGTGAACCATGATGGCATATTGTTCAAAATCCTTGAATTAGGTGCTTTACCCATTGCACATAAGGGCCATCTAACCTTTGAGGATGACCACCTTCTTGGGGAAGTGTTCTATATTATTTTGATTTGGCCCATGACCACTTCTAGCTACATCTCATTGTAGGCATAAATTACATACCCTAAAGGCTTTACATATTTTATGAGTCAAAACATTTAAAAGCTAAAAAATGGTTGCATTAGTTAGGTGCATATCATACCTAACATGATTGTATAGATTAAGGAGTGATTTTAGGTTCCTAGATTGTTTCCTAAAATGTTACAACCCAACCATCTTGCATATATAAAACTAGCATCATAGATTTTAAAATTTTATTAGGTAGTGTTAGCTAGCAGCCCTTCTAGGTGGGTGATAAGTCTAGAAGAATAGGTTCTTTTTATAAACTGAGAGAAAGAGCCAATGATCCCTAGAAGTTGAACTAGGTTAACCCTCTAGCTTATGTTAAAAGAACATATAGACTTAGGTTTTGAAGTATCCTTCTAGGAATAAGCCTTAAATCCTAGGCATTTCTATAATCTTGTACTGCTAGAATCTAAGTACAAGATTTCTAATAAAATATCAATTCAAATCTTAATAAACTTAATTTATAAACTATATTGCCCAATGATAAGATAGTCAAAATATGTACTGAACATCCCAATACCTATAGGCATTACCTATTTTATCCTAATTAACCTAAAAAAGAACTCTTCCCCCTTTGAAGTGTTCCCATTTGAAATTCCAATTTAAACATCCTTTGAAACCAACTTTAAAATTCATAGAAATAAGAGCAATTTCTTTAATCGAGAGTATTCTTAGCAAGAGATCCTCATTTCTAAGATGTAATTAACTATATTGACTTTACCTTATAGGGAACTATTATCCCAATATAAAATATACCTTGTCTTACTTTTTCATATAATTCAAAAGAAGAATCACTAGAATATTAAAAGAGCCATTAACTTTAGGAGTCTTTGTTTAAGTAATCAAATCCATTATAGGATAACATGCTTATCTTCCAATGTAATATATTTATTCTTTAATGATGAATTTGATTACCTAAATAAGAAATTCCTAAAATCTATGTGATGTCATAATTTTTTCCCACTACATCATGCCACCCAAATCTGTTAGTTGGACCAACTAGAAGACTTAACTAAGAGGATAGATGAGATCACTATGCGAAATGAGGATTATTTTTTTGTGAGATGACCAAACCTAAGGAACACCATTAGATAAGACCATCTTAGGGTCAATGAAACATTATATGAATTTACAAAATAGAAGCCCCAATGTATGAAGGTGTTCATGACCCTAATAAATTTTTAGATTGGTTAACTCAAATGGATGATTTCTTCAATTACTATCATATGGATGATTATCAACACATTACGTTTACTAAAATGAAATTAGTAGGACAAACAAAAATCTATTAAAATAACATTTTAGCTAGTAGCTAGAAGGGAGATTCAGTAGAAACGCAATGACAATGATAGAAATGAAAGAAATTCTAAGAGCTGAAAATTATCATAGAAATCATGTTAGGAGGCTCCATGAGTAATTGAGTACTCTTAAATAAGAGAATATGTTAGTAGTGGAATATATGAATCTGCTTGAAATCTTGAAGAGGACATAATAGCTAGACCATAATACATGGATCAAGAGTAGGAAATAGCTAATAAGCTTTTCATTAGTTTAAGAGGAGATATTAAGAATAAGATATTAGAACATCATGATTCCCCAACTTTAAAAGATGCATTTCACTATGCTTTACTCCTAGAAAAACATAAGAATGAACATATGCTTCATGATATCTACATCTAAGATGAAAACTCAAATATCTTTTAAATATCCACCCAGATCTCAATCTTAAGAGTCTATCATTAGATTTAATCCTTTTACATTGAAAAACCCCTCTAAAATGAACCACACTAAATCTACTTTAAAAATGTGAGAATGATTGTTTGCTTCAAATGTCATAAGGGACATATGCAAAATCAATGTAGAGCAAAAAACATATTCTTAGATGAATTGGAAGATTTAAGAAAAGCAGAGGATATTGAAGAGATACTTGATAACACACCGCTATCAGATGAGGAAGTGAATCTAAATATATATAATCAAATGTTAATTATGAGGTTCTTGACTACTTTTAGGGTTGGCTCATTTCAAGTATCCTGAGTACATATAAAATTTTGGTGTAAGTGGTGTAAGAGTGTTCACATGGTGAATAGATTATAAGGTGTTCATATGATGAACTGGCAAATGTTCACATGGTGAACAAATAGGAAGCTAGGCTTACATCCCTTTGAAATGCTAAAATTAGGGTTGTCCACATGGTGGACATATATGAATTTGTTCATGTGGTAAATGAATTATGGGGTGTTCGCATACTGAACAAATAAAAGACTGGACTTACAAACCTTTTTGGATTGCTAGAATTAGGGTTGTCCACATGGTGGACGGATATGAATTTGTTTGTGTGGAGAATAAATTAAAAATATTTATTTAAAATTTAAAAATTTAAAATTTAATGGACCAATGGTTAGGCGCTAAAATATAGTGCCTATGCGTTGTTATAGTGGGACCCAATGCTGCTTTGGTGACATTTTAAATGACAAGTGTACAAGTGGCCCGGTCGCATGGTAGCACTGGCACTACATTATTATTCTTTGGCTATTTGAATAGCACCACAACATCTCATTATAGCACCATAGCACCAATCAAGATTCTTTACAGTTGTACAGTCAATTAAAAGGGAAACGACAACCTCATTTCAATTAGCACCACGATGTTGGGTCATAGTAATGCAGTGCTGCAACACTTTTTATATGCATCAATTATAAGATTTATTATAATCAAATTTATCTTTTTGACTACACAGTAATCAAGGTGTTGCAGTGCTCGTGCTATGTTCTGTAATTAAAGAGTCCAGTACCTCGATGCCATGTTTGGGAGCCGTGACACTAGGTTTCATTTATAAATAGGACCCAAGACTGTTAAGGATTTCATTCCATGGTTTCTCTCCTTAAAGATTTTTTTCTCTCTCTTAATTCTATTCTTCTCTCAAGTTTACATTTTCATCATGCCTCTCAGAAGGTTAGTCAGCAATAAAAGGGCATCCAACGATGCCAACAGATTCATCAGTGCTGATGCCGAGGAGTGGTATCAGCATGTTCTCATCCACAAACACTTGATCCTAGAGAGGAGCATCTAGGATCTTGGAGGTAGTGTTGAAGGGGTGATCGTATGATGAGGCTAAGCCAAGCTGGCATACAATAACAGCTTGTGCATTATCGCGGTGGTGTGTAAGTTCTTCGTGAGTGCACATGAGAGCCAGGAAAATAAAGCATATGTTTGAGGGAAACTAGTAAGTTATGATAGTAGTGCTACAAATGTATTTTACAATCTCTAAGATATTAATTATAATTAATATCTTGCTTATTATAATGATCATCTTGATTTTGATGAGATCCTCCATTTTCTTTCTAGTGGAAATACGTGTGCAATAGAAATAACAGGAGGAAAGAAGAATCATTTTTTCTTCCACCAGCCTAACAACTACATCGAAGGTTTAATAATATTTCATTGTTGCCAAGCTTATGTCAACTAGTAACATTAGTGAGTTTGCCAAATATAGGGATGTTTTAAATTTTTCTATCTATTGGGGATTTATGATCTATATCGAGAAGGTCATTTATAATTTTATTTGTAATATGTTGAAGGGGAGTACTTTTATCGGGTATAATAATCCATCTTTGATTTATGGTTTATGTGCCATGGAAGGAGTGATAGGGGGCCTAATGAATAAATAATCATTTAGAAGGCTCCTCTAATAAAGAGGATATTGGTGGGATTTGGGTCAAGGTTTGAAGTGGGGGAGAGTTCGCATGCCCCATAGTCTCGACCCTAATCTTCCAAGTCCCTAGCTGAGCAAGCCCAATAAATTGGCAATCAGGTCATGGACTTCAAAAAAATATTGGATAAAAGTAGTCGCAGACAGGAGGCTCTGGATCATAAGTTAGATAATCATTTGGATCAACGAAAGGTGCAATTCTCTTACATGGTGGAGTTCGAAACTATAGTAGTCAACATGTTCTAGAGTTACAATCTCATAGATCTAAATCATGTCTCTTTCCCTAGGGCTCCTCACTATTAGTCTTATATAATTACCCTCCAGGCATCAGGCATGATGGAGGAAGAAAAGGAGAAAAAATAGGGTGACAAGTAGGATTATTAGTTTCCTTAATTTTTTTTGTACATTTTCCCCTTTTTTATGTAATTTTTATACTTTTTAAATTTATAAATAGAATTATGCTTTTATTATTTTATGTTATATGCTTTCATATGCTGATTTATCACTCCAAGTTTTAAATAAAAATGTTTAAACATGTATATAAAAATAAGATATTAGTGATAGCATCTTGGCGCTATGAACTAGCACCTCGACATTGTGAACAGGATGAAAAACCTGAGAGCTTGGCACTGTGGCACTAACTTTATGGTGTCACAACATTGGGGTGACATCATGCTCATTGGCTGAAAAATTATCTAAGTCCTTTTAGCTATGTTAGGGTGATGTAGCGTAGAGGTGCTGGTCTTATGGCTTTATGGCACTAAGGGATATTATGTCCCTTTACACAAAAAATATTCCAATTCATATTTCCATTGCTAAATAAGCATGGAACCATGACACAAATGCCATAACACTGAGGCACTGAGGTGATTTCATTAAAGCATTGTAGGGTTGGTTCTTGGCACTGTGGTACTGCCTTTATAACATGTAAGCATATTTTGAGATGATATAAAATGGAGTCTAAATTGAATTTAGTGTGAGAATTTTAAGAAATTTTAGCCGCATTTCACATCAGTAGTGCTAGATTTTGTAAATTATAATGCAAAGTGCTCTTCTTCCTTATTTCAGATCTAAGATCAATAGAGAGGAGAAGTTTTCATCTCACGCCAGAATGAAGTTTAAAAGCAGTGGTCTTCAAATCTCCGATATTCTAATGTTTATTTCTCTTTTCCTCATCAGATTCCTAATTAATTTTGTAATTATAGTTTAAACTCATTTTTTTAAAAAATAAAGTAGCATAGATATTTTAATGGGGGATCTCAAAGCAAAAGAATATCACTGGAAGCTCGAGTGTAGTCCAGGAATGCAGTGAGAGTCAGAGTGGTCGGAGAGAGAAGAAGAAGAAACCAGGTGGCACTGAACACTCCTATTTATAGCAATGTTTCTTGTAACTATTCTTTCTCAATAGTCAGTGTAGCACCTCGGTGTTAAGATCATAACACCTCAGCACTATACCGTAGATTTGACAGCTAGCCCTATGCAGTTATCCTTCTAGAAGCCTAAGGCAGCACCTCGGCATCATGAACACAACACTATGATGTTGTAGTCAGAAGAGCAAAATAATAATTATTATTATATTTTTTAGGTAAACATCGATAATTTTTTACCTTTTATATACATGTGCACGTGTCGAATCAGGTAATATGAAAGGAGTAGAGTATGATTTCCGTGAGGATTAGAGCAAAATTAGATTTATATTAAGTTTAATATAAATTGCTGACCTCATTTTTGGATGAGGTTGACATCATCTCTAATCTTAGAAATTGAGATCCCTAATTTTGGATTAGGGGTTTCTTAATTAGGCACTTATGGCTTTGTGCTTAGTGATTAAGGTGTATGAAAAAATTAAAATTAAATAAATTATCAAATCAAATATAAATCTAAAACCAAAAATTTAAACTTATAATCAAATCTAACTTAAATACCCTAAAGTGAAAGCCTAGGTCATCCTAGTGGGCCCTTCTAAGACCTGAACTAACCCAATTAGATTAAGCGAACTCAAATCAAACCTAAATTTAAAATAATTGAACAAAAATTAAAACTAAACATATTTGAACTAAAATCTAAATTCAAATGAGCCTAAATTGAGGTGATTGGGTTGATTAACCTAAATAATCCATTTAAGTTCAACCTTACTTAAATCCAAGAAAATTTAAACAAAATCATAACAAATTGAAATTAAATTAATTCAAAATAACATAATTAATTCATAAATATAAAAGAACCCAAAAATAAATTCAAATGGGGCATAAAGTGGTAGATATGCCATTTGACCTAGAGTTGACCCACCACTAAGTCAAAAATCAACCAACCAAAATTTCAATAAATTGAATCACTTTAGAAGCTCAAAACATCAAATGAACATGTTTAAGTATAAAACTAAACAAATATAAATTTAATGAGGATTCAAATGGGTTAATTAGGTCATTTGGTCTAAATAAACCTAAATGGACATTATTGAACCAAAAATCAATGTAAACTGAAATTAATTCAAATAAAATATTCATAATGATTCAAAAATATTAAATGAATATAATTTAACAATTGTTTTTAATCTGATCATATCATTTAGCTCAAATAAATCTAAAGTAGCCCATTAAGCCCAATTTGGGTCAAAGTGCATCTGAATTAAAACCAACTCCAAATTAAATAAAATTAATTGCTCCAAGTCATATCAAGCACATTAATATGATTGGAGCTTAGACAAACTTTGATTGAGTCAAATTGGTTGTTTGACGTAATTAAACCCAACTTAACCGATTTAGATCAAAATGGGCTGATTTGGGTTAAAATTAAAATCTAAGTAAATTAAATTGATTGATCACAACTTTGACAAATGTTCAATTAAACATAATTGAACTTAAATATAAATCCTAAATTAGCCAAAGAGGTCAAGAGATTCAATTTGAGCCATTTAAGATAAAAGGGTCAAACCTAACTTAAATCACATCAAAATTAAACTTAAAATGAATCAATTAATCTATAAAACATTTAATGAACAATTAATAAATAATTAAAACCTAAATCTAAATTCAATCAATGAAATGGAATAAATGAACCTAGGCCAATAGCAAAATAAATTCAAATGAATCAAACCTAAAACATTCAACCCCAACCCAACTCAAATGAGTTTAACCTTGACTCCAAGATCACTATGACCTTAATTTAAAACATGATATCAAACTTAAGAAATGGTGAGGTAGCTATGGGATATAGGATGTAGTCATGAGAAAAGAAGAAGCTAATTCCCATGCTTATGAGGTCAAACAAGCTTATCTCTTTCTTATCCATCAATCCACTTGACTAGAGCCCTTCCCAATTAACTAACCGCCTATTTTAGCAAGAATCTAGGGGAGGAAATCAACTTAGGTAGCCATATTAGACTTTTGCACCAAAGAAAAACCTCTCGACCAAGAAGAAAAGGTAGGGAAGGAAAGTTGCTAGAGAGAGAGAGGTAGCATTCAAATACATTCTATAGAGAGGGAGGAGATGTGCCAAACCCATCATGAGGTCTCTCATCACTATCGATTGTATTTTGACAACCCAAAACTCCTCCCATGGTTGTAGTTCTCAGCCAAGCATGGAGAGAAAAGGAGAGACTTCTTCTCCTTATTCCAACCCCACCAACACACTATTGAAAGGAAGAGATAAAGAATCGAGCTCTGAGTCAGACTCCTCCCCACCAGCGAGTAAGCTCTTAGAAAAATGTGGAAATGTGGGACAACCTTTTCTCCCCCAAAATTAGACTTCCCTACATGTTATATGGATGGAGGTGAACTTAAACGAGCCCTTACCCGAGTCATCCACCATCGATAGGCCAAAAAATGACCAAAGTCCATAGCCTAGTGGTGGAGTTTGGTCTCCAAGCGATCTAGAGGAGGCATTCCTCCAAATCGCATTTATAGCTTCGCCTCAACATAGCAAAGTCCCTGCCACCGAGGATTAACTTTAACAAGGAATGCATCAACTTCGACCACCCCTTAGCCTCGATTTGTTCTTTTGTGAAACCAACTTGACCTTTATTGAGATTAAGCTATCTAGATGGGTAGCAAATCTATTCTTGATGTATTAGCATTAGAAATTGTAAGATTTTACCTTGTAGATTAGTGGAAATTAGCCCATAACTCCGGACGACTCTTGGTTGTCTAGCGAGAGTTCATGGATGAAATCACCATCATCTATTCCATCTAGTTAGAATGGACAACTGTGATATAACAGCACCATTTGATTTAATCACTTAAGAAAAATCGGGTTCAAATCTGGGTCGTTTGATCCGTGATCAGACGGCACTAATTGATCCCGCATCCTATCACATTTTAATGTGGGATCCATGTGGATCATGCATGGACCAATCCTTATTTGAAACGTGGAAAATGGAGCCCGTGCTCACTAGGTTAAATAGAAAATTCAAAATTTTTTGAATTAAATAAATGTTAAAAAATATCAAAAACTTCAAAAAACCATACAAAATCAAATACTCAATTAAAAAGGTAAATAAAGGCTTTATGGATTTATCTAAGTGAGAAGAATCCATTAAACTTAAAATCCTTAAATTTTTATTCTATGTTTTTGGGTTAATTTGAGTTTAATGAAAAATAATCAAACTTAAATAAAACCCAATATATTAATCCAACCAAGTTGAAGCTTTAGGGGAATGAAATTAAGATTAAAACACACCTTAGATAAAATTTTTGAGCATTCATTGATGCTTGAATCATAAGAAATAAAATTTTCAATTTTTACACCTCATTTTAATGAAATAAATTAATATTAAATCATGAAAATTAGAAAAGTCATGGAAATGTCCTAAATCATCATAATAAACATCAATCAATCTAAGGAAAATGCTAAAGCTACTTGAACTCATTAATACTGAAAATGATAAAATTAATGGATTAATTGAATTAAATAAATCAATTAATTAAACTAAAATTTAAAAATTCATAATAAATCAACTAAAAATCAAAAAATTTAAATAAACCCTTTATGGATTCATTATTTAGAAAGGAATCAAAGAAAATTAAAAGCCAAAATTTATCTCTAATATTTAGGCTTAATTTAAGTTTTTTTTAAAACATTAAGACCTCAATTAGCCATAAAATACACCTTTGATTAAGTTAAAACTTCAGAAAAGTGAAATTGGCCAGTTAACACACTTTCTATAAAAATTTCAAAGCAAAATAATTTTTGGGTCAAAAGTTATTAAATTTTCAAGTTCTTTATCGATTTAAATCAAATAAAAAAATTAGAACATTGTAGAAATTATAAAAATTAATGAAATCAGCCTAAAATATTTCCACTAACATCAGGGAACTATAATAAAATATTTTCATCACATAAGTTCAAAAATTACTTAATTAGGACTAAATAAGTCATTAAAATCATGGATTAAATTTATCAATGCTGAATTTCATTAAATTAAGTATCAAGTAAAAACAAATCATAAATAAAATAATATTTAGACCAACATTAACCAAATCTTAAATTAAATCAAGTAAATATCACATAATACCTAATCAAAACTAAACCAAATTAATCCTAAACCTAATCAAACATAAGCCTAAACTTAATTAAATGAAACCCAATTAATTATTAATTAAACTCTAAATTAAACTTAACCTAGTAAATCTAAATCATCTAATCATTAACTACACTATTAATCTAAACACATAAAATAAAAAATAAAAGCTTCATAAAAAAATTAACTTGAATTAAATCAAACCTTAGTCAACATAATTAGAAGAACACAATCTTCCTAATTAAACCTAGATTAAGCATTAAACTTCAAACATATAAACTACTTAAATTCAATAAGCAACAAACTAAATTGAACCTTATTTAATCATTAAACCTCAAATTAAAATAATAATAAATTGAACTCATCTTGATTAATCATTTGATATTAACAATTTCAAAATAAATGAAATTAGGATAATCTTTAATCAATTTAAGGTTTAACCCAAATTAAGTTTAATTCAATTTATTTAGATAAAATTAATTAACTTAAAAACTTAATCACTAATCAAACTTCAACTAGCTAATCAAAGGAATTATAAACATTCAATTATATTCAATTAAAACATTAATCAAAGCAAGCACTCATTTGGTTAATCAGAATGAAAGAGCCAAAACTAAAATTTGATTAGATCAATCATCTAAATGAATTAATAAAGCCTAAATAACCTTCTAATATTAACTTAAGATCACTTAAATATGACAATTCAAATTAAATAATATTTCAACTATATTAACGAAAATAAATCAAACATAAACATTCAATCCAAATCAAGCTAAATAAAAGCATTAAATAAGAAATGAATGATGAACAAAATAATAAACTTGACAAATATTTAAATAGAATTGACTATGAATTTAATATTAAATGAAACAAAAGAAATTTAATCAAATTAAAACTTAACATGATCAACTAATCCTTAAGTCATTAATGAAAGGATAAATTTAATAATATGAAACTATAAATGAAATTTAAACTATAGTCAAATAAATTAATAAGTTTTAATCAAATGAACTAAATAAATAGAGCTAAATATAATTAAAATAAATTAAATATTCATCAAGCCAGAATAGTCAACATACAAACTAAATTTAATAAACTAAATGATCAAACTCTCAAATGGAATTTAAATAAAAGTTCAATTTAAACTTTAATCAAGTCATAAGTTAATTAAATTAAAGCTCATTAACTAATTTCAAATCAAACCCAAATGAAAACATGAAATCATTAAAATGCAAAGAAAATTTAAAATTAGCTAATCAACATAAAACTCAATTAAATTAAATAAACTAGCTAAACTAAAATGAAGAATTAAGCAAATTAAATAAAAAAAATCAAAGTAAAATAATCAACATACAAATTAAATGATCAAACTTAATGAATAAAACTCTTAATTGGAATCCAAATGAAAAGATTACTTAAATCTTAATCAAATCCCAAGTTAATTAAATTAAAATGTATTAAATAATTCAAATCAAACTGAGATGAAATCATTAAACTTACATAATATCATAATGATCTAATTAACGCTAATCATGTAAAATTAAATCTTTAAAGTGAAACCTGAAGAAAGAAATGAGCCTCAACTCAAAGAAGTAAATTAAACATTAATTGAATTATTAAAATTGAATTAAATTAAACAAAAAACTTATTCCAAAATTAATATCATAAATCAAAACATAAGAAATTAAATAAACCCAAATTTTTGAAATTAAAACTAAATCAAACAAATTTTAATTAAATTAAATGTAATTCTGCTGAATCATTCAACTAAATCCAATTCAATCATTTAAATAAATTGAAATGGGTTAATTAAGATACTTAGGTTCTTAGTTAGACCTGTAAAATGGATTTTGACTTTGGGGTGAAAATTTCTTTTTACTAGGATTTAGGATGTTGAATAGAATGGGTTTCGTCAAAAATAGAATTTATTTTATTCTTCATTCTTTAAAATATAAACTCCATCTTAACACAAATTAACCTAAAAATAGGAATAAACTCATAAAATAATTAAAACACTTAAATTAAAATTGCACAATGATAAATAAAATAGATTTTGAACTCAAATTGAATTTAAAATTAAACAAAGCCTAGTGCAGTCATACCGCACAAGCTTCTTCTTTCACACACTAGAATACTAGGCCATTGACACTAGAATTAGGTTGGCCTCATGTGTTGATTATGATGTGATATTTTTCTTATTTTATGGTGTACTATTTTAGACTAGATGTCTAAGACTGTTTCTTCTCTAGTCTGGATGTTAAGATGTTTTTTTAGGCTAACACTATTTTCTTCAAGGGACTATGCTTAAAGGGATCATTGTAATAAATAAAAAATTAATTTTATTTACTTGCAGGTGCTACTTAAGTTGCTAAATATAGCCTAATAAGATAGGTGGGCTTGGCAATCACTGATGTTAAGCCCATATATTCGAAGTATAAACTACTGGTGTGCTGTATATTTTTTCTAACATCTATTATGTAGGGTTTAGGATTTTATTTTAGAATTTTAAAATGCAATTTGTGCATAGAATTAGGCTAGTATTTATGGGCTTTAGGATTAATACGAGGTGATTGTACCTATTTGATTGTCCTCAGTGGAGCTTAAAGAGGTCCCTGAAGAAGGCAACGATCTTGAAGTTAATAAAGACTCCAAAGATCAAGCTTTTAGTTCTAGGCCATGCTGCAGAAGGGCAGAGCTCAACTACCCACAGTTTTTTCTAAGATACATAGCCATACCCAGCCACACTAACTTGTTTTATTTATTTAAATTTAGCTTGATTTATTTTTGGGTGCATAATAAAACAGTATGTTTTTCAAAGGTTTCTTTTTGTGATTGTTGTGTTCTATGATGAAGCTATAGAAGGGCAGAACTAAATTTTTCTCCCCAATAAAATTAAAATAACTCAAATAATAAATAAATAATCATAACTTCATTCAATTAAAATCCAAAGTATAACTTAAAATCAACTAGAAATAACTAGCATTTATAAATCATAAGAGCATATTATCCATTTTTCTCGAATTGGGCTCTTCACCCATTGCACATAAGATGGCACTCACCTATGAGGATGACCACCCTACTAGGAAAAGTGTGCCTTCATTTTCATTTGGCCTATAATCATTTTCTAACTACTTCTCATCTTAGTCATGAATTGCATACCCAAGGCCTTTAAAATAAATTATGAGTCAAAATACATAAAATAAGAAATTTATTATATTAGCTAGATGCATCACATACTAGTCATTATCTTAGGGTTAGGAGTGAGTTTAGGCTTTTAGCTTTCTTTCTTAAACATAGTAGCTCAGCCATCTTGCATACATAAGATTGGAATAATGGTTTTGAATCACTTAGGTTGTGCTAGCTAGAAATCCTTCTAGGTGAAAAATATGTCCAAAACATGGTAACCCGTAAGGCCCAATTTGGGTCAAACTAGGTTTAAATTCATAATTTACTTCAAATGAAAAAAATGATTAATCCAAGTCATCTGAAATAGTTGAATAAATATAATTAAAGCCTAAACCTAGATCCAATTCATCAAATGAAACAAACCAAGCTAAACCAAAGGGAGAAAATACTTAAGTGAACTAACCTAAGGTATTTGTCTATTAACTTAACTGAAATGAGTTTCTTTGACTGATGAATCATCTTAAATATGATTTGAATAATTAATTGCTAATTTAAATCAGTGAATAATAAACATTGATTAAACTTAGCTTAATTCAAATTAAGTTAAACTCAGATGTACTAAATGTGAGAATGTGAGCAGTCAAATCAAGTTAACCTATAGTAATCACATTCCAATACACCTAAACTCATTATAGAATGAGTCTAAAAGGTTGGAAGTCAAGTTTTGAAGAATTTAAAGCTCTCAAGTCAATTTGAAAAGAAGAGGAATATGCCATGGGAGAGTGGTATGGAAAATGAAGACAAACTCTCTCCAATCCAAAACACTCCCTCCATTCCTCATCCTCATTGATTTGGAATGTTCCTAATTAGTTGACAACCACATAGAGCTAGCCTCCAAGAGTGGAAATCACCATAGCAAAATCAAAATCAAACTCCTCCTCATATAGCTCTCGACCATTCATGGAGAGAGGTTTTCTCAAGCCAATTTGAGCACTCAAACAGCTTCCCCAAGTGAAACGAAGAAGAATCTATGATTTCCATAAGTCCTATGCAGTCGATAAGCTAGATTTTGACCAAAGATGCTAGAAAATAGGAGGTGCTTGACCTTTAGAGGAATTGGTGATGAGGCAACCCAATTCTTTGCACCTAGAGGCTCACCACATCCCCATGAAGTTATTCAAAATGTTCCCACCATCTATGATGACATCGATGAGGTATCCCTCAACCTGACCTCCTATTGGATTCAGTGTGGTCCTTATGATAGAAGTTTGATCTCAAGTGAGATCTAATTATATAGATGTGTTCAAAATAAAGTCTTGATTATGTTATAATAAAAAATGCACAAAAATGCTCCACAGATCATCAAATTTTGGCCATGAAATGCGGACGGTCTACGGTTCTACCACGCGAGAGTAGGGCCAAAATATGTGTTGTTCATTCCTTATGTTTGGAACAGACAATTCTAAGATAGTCGTGTGATCTTATTTAAATCCTTTAAGGAACAACAGATTAAATCCTAACTGTCCGTAAATGAACTCACGATCCCTGCCACTTTTTGAGTTGGATCCACATGGATCCAGTTGGCCCAACTGCGTCTTGCCACATGGTAAATTGTACTATGTCAGCGCCACATGGCGCTGACTATTTTAAAATATAATTTCTGATTTTCTATTTTTAAAAAATTATAAAAAAAATACTAAATCAAAAAATACAAATAAGGGCTCTATAGATTCATCATAGTGAGGAGAATCATTTAAACCAAAAATCCCAAATTCTATTGGATATTTGTTTGATTGATTTGAGTTTAATTAAAAATAATCAAACACAAATTAAACCCAAACCATTTATCTAATCAACTTGAATCCTTGGGAAATTGAAATTAAGGTTAAAACACACCTTAGATAAAATCCTTAGGATTAAATCCATAAATATAAAATTCTCAAGCCATAGACCTTAATTTAATGAAATAAATTAATATTAAATTAAGAAAATATAAAATACTATATAATTAGCTTAAATCATCATAAGGAACACTAGTGAATATTAAAACATCATTAAAACTCACTCAAACCTTATAATCCCAAAAATGACCTTAATTAGAATTAAATTAATTTTATTAATTTAATTAATTGTTTAGAACTTTATAAAATTATAATAAATTATCCAAAACTCCAAAAAATCTAAATGAACTTTCAATGGATTCATTTTTCAGAATAGAACTTAAGAAAATTAAAACTCCTAATTAATTCCATCAAATTTAACTTAATTTAAGTTTTATTGAAATAATTAAAGCCTCAATTAGTCCTAAATTACATATCTGATTAAGATGAAACATTAGGAAACTTAAATTAGCAAGGAACCCCACTTGCCATAAATCTTTTAATGTAAAATGACCTCTAGGTTAGAATTTTTGTATCCCTTGGTCAATTTAAATAAAAGTATAAATAAAAATTATAAAACCAACTTGAATCATTTTCAATAAAATCATAAAACTTAGAAAAAATTTCTTAACCCTCTTAAGTTAAAGAACTGAATTAATTATGCATTTCAGGATTAATAAAATGTTTAAGAACCTAAAATTAAACCAAACCCTAGGAAATCTCATTTGTTAAATCTGTAATAAATCAATTAATTAATCAAAAATAAAATTAATCAACCTCTAAACTTTTTGCTCAATTAAAACAATTCTTGATATTAAAACTACTTTAAGTCCATGTTAATGTTAAGAAATATTGTTAATTTCAAATACAAATGAAAGGTGACTAATCAAATCATTTAATCTAAATAACCTAAAATTTAAAATGGCCTAAATTAGGTTTGGTGTCCACTGTAGCCTAAGTTTCCTAGGTTTTGATTAATAAACAAAATCTCACTCTAAGGGAATTAAACTAACTAATGAAACTTTAATATGTAATACTTCATTAAACTTAATCCAAGTGATGAAAAATAAATACATAAGTTAATAAGTTATCTTAAGTCACATAAATTGAAGTATAATGAATCACTTTTAAATCATGTTTGAATTAAAAACAATTTTAAATTATCTAAGTCACGTCATTTAAATTAACAAAAACTTAACATTGATAAAACTAATAATTAAAATTGATTTAACCAAATAAATTGAATAATTCAAACACATAAAACTAAATAAAATTTAATCAAAAGAAATCAGAAGAAACATAAAATAAAAATTAATGCTAGGTTATGAAAGAAAATATAACAACATAAAATGAATTAAAGCACTTGAAAGTAAACTAACATAAAAATAAAATCAAACTTAAATTATTCAATCATGATGACATCAACTTTTAATTAAGATTTAAAGAAACATTTTAACTTTTTATTAAAGGTAATAAATCAAACTAAAAAAACATTAATCAAGATAAAAGAAATGAAATAAGAATGAAGTCTTCAAAATCTTAATAAGATTAGATTACCCATACTCAATTTAAGAAAAACCATTAAAATCAATTCAAAAGAGGCTAATTAAGAACTTAAGATCTTAGTTTGACTCTTAGAATGGATGAAAATTTTATTCTAATAGAATTTAGGATGATTGAATAGAATGGGCTCTGCCCAAAATAGGATTTATTTTGTTCTTCATTCTTTAAAACCTAAACTTTAACTTTAACACAAAAGTAAACTTAAAAACTAGAAATTTAAATCAATTAAATAACTTAAATTGAAATCATTCAAATAAAAAAGTGAATAAAATCTAAGAATAAAATAAAAGAAATCAAATAAATCAAAATATTTTTTTTATAAATAGTGATTATATGGTATATAGTCTGGGCACTCGAGGTCACAGGGATACTGGCCCGAAGGAGGTCTTTATACCTCAAACTTCTGGTTTAACAAAGACACATACCTATGAAGCAAAATTATGAAAAGTGAAAGATTTAATTTTAAATCAATACTTGAACTTAAAAGGCTTAATAAAGTCATATCACACAAACCCATTTTCTCACACACTAGATTATTAAGTCAATGACCTTTTAGACTTAAATTAGGCAGATGATCTGTGATATTTTGTGATGTAAAATAATTTTCTTATTTTATGGTGTAATATTTTAGATTGGATTGCTAGGATTATTTGCCCACTAGTCTACATAATAGGGAGTTCTTTTTAGGTTAATATTATTTTTTAGGGGGTTGTGCTTAGAGGAACCACTATAATAAAATATATATATATATATTATTTACTTGTAGATATGCTTAAGTCTCTAATCATAGCTCAATAAGACAAGTGGATATGGTAAGCAACTAATGTTAAGCCTGTATGTTTGAAATATAGCCTATTGGTGTGTTGTGTGTATTTCTAGACATTTGTTTTGTAGGGATTAGGAATTTATTTCATAATTTTAAAATGTAATTTAAGCCTAGAATTAGGTTAAGATTTATAGGGTCTAAAAATAGTAGGAGCTAACTTTACCAATTGGTGGTCCCCTGTGAAGCCCATGGAGGTCCTTGAAGAAGATGATATTCCTAGAAGAAGACTCCCATAAATCAACCTTTTAATTCTAGGCTGGGCTGTATAATGGTAGAGCTTGACTGTCCATTTTCTATTTCTTCCGAGATGTATAATATTACTCGGCTGCATTGGTTTGGGTACACAATAGAAATTTCTAGCTTTTTTAGGTTTCTTTCTGCGGTGTGTTTCTATGATGAAATGTCTATAACATTAGGCTCTTAGAAAAACTTAAATATTCTACCACATTAAATTTAAATAACTTAAATATAAAATAAATAAATTCAAAACCTCATATTAATTAAATCCCTAAGTATAACTTAAAAGCAATTAGAAATAATTAGCTTTTGTAAAACATGATAGCATATTATTCATCCTTCTTAAATTGGGCACTTCACCCATTGCACGTAAGGGGGCATCTAAGTTGTGAGGATGACCACCCTTCTTGAGGGAAGTCTGCCTTCACTTTTAATTTATCCTATAATCATTTCTAATTGCATATCATTGTAGTCATGAACTACATACCTAATGCCTTAAAATGAGTTATGAGTGAGTACATAAAAGATGAAGCTGTTGAATTAGTTTGGTGCATAGCATGCCAAATATTATCTTAGGGGAGTGAGTTAGCCTCTTAGATTTTTTTCCTAAATGCAATAGCCTAGCTATCTTGCATACATGAGGCTAAAAGCATAGTTTTTTAAATCTCTTAGGTGGTGTTAGCTAGCAATCCTTCTAGACAGGTTATAAGTCTAGAAGATTCAATGAAAATTTCATTTTCCTATGGTAGGAAAAGAATTGATAATTCCTATAAATTTTATATTAGGTTGAGCCTCTGACTTATATGAGGGACATTTATAGATTTAGGTTTTGAAGCATCCTTTTAGAGTAAGTATTCAACTATTAAGAATTTCTACAGTCTTGTACTATTAGAATCTATGTCCTAAATTTCTAATAAAATGTCAATTTAAATCCTAATAACTTTGAACTCAAAATTATGAAGCCCAATGGTAGGTTAGTTAAAACGGTTATTAGGCATCCTAGTATCTAAAGCATTTTCTACATATTCTCTATTGGTCTCCAAAAGAACTCTATCGTCTTTGAAACATTCTCTATTAAATTAATAAATTATCATCCTTTTAATACATGCTTTGAAATCCATAGAAATAAAAATCTATTTTTTCAGTTGAGAGTACTCTTAGGAAGAGATCTTTCATCCTATAGGGGGTTGCCATTATCTAGAACTATGAAACCTATAATAAAATAAACCCTGACATATCTCTTTTTGTAGTTTAGGGGATAAATCTCTTGTATATGGAAGACTCATCAGCATTAAGAATTCTTGTTAAGTAATTGAATCTATTATAAGGTAATATGTTTATCTTTTGAGATAACATATTTATACATTAATAATGTATTTGATTACATAAATAAGTACCCCCAAAGATCTACGTGGTGTTCCAAATAACAATTCCCACAATAATTTCTTTTTAAAGCTTGGGGGATTTATTATCTAAATATTTTTGGAGTCTTTGAGGGAAAGGCGGAGGTGGTCACTCTCTCATTTTCTTGACGGCCTCTTTCTCAACTTCTTTTTTCTTATTAATTTTAATATTCTTTTATCATTTCCTTTATAATATCTTCTAAACTCCAATTTCAACTTCAAGTTTATCTTCATCAATTTTTACCTCTCTTAGATCTTTTTTCACTTCTAAATTTTAACACATTATCTTACTCTTTGTCCATTTCTTTAGAATTAATTTCTATATAAAAAACTATACTATCTTGAGATCTACTTGCAAGATTATTAGCCAATTGTTCTAGTTAAGTTTCTGAATTTTTAATAAAAGCAGTTTGACTCTGTAATTCAATTCTTGTTTGTAATAATAAGTATTTAAGTTCATTTTGAGGATGATACCCTAATAGAACTATAGGTGTATAATTTTGATCAATACTTAAATACATATTACTCCAATTTTTCATATTATTAATTTGGTTAAAGTTTGAATTATTATTGTTCCATGACAAGCTAGGATGATTCCTCCAACTTAGATTATATGTGTTTGAGAATGGATCCTTAAATCTATTGGTTAAATAATTAAACATTTATGCATTTAAATTAATAGGCTCTTTTTTTATAATTTTCCTACAAAGTCTTTCAATTTTTATGTTCATTGACACCTTTTCTATAGTTTTGCATTTACTCATTCTATATTTAGAAGTGACAGCCTTGGTTAAAAAATTTAAATAACAATATTACACTAAACAAATACTAGGATATTTCACACTTAACATAAAAACACAAATACATATAATGAATATGTTGAATTAAAAATAGTTTATCAAGACTAATATCAACTTAATATAAATTACTATTTTTACTTCAAATCCTTGATAACAATGCCAAAAACTTGATTAGTACTTTTTACTTTTTATACAAAAGTGCACGTATTGAATCAAGTAATACAGAATGAGTAGAGTATCATTTCCATAAGGATTAGAAAAAATTATATTTTTATTAAGTACTAATCTCTTTAAACCTAGTTTTTATCCAATAAAATGCATATGCTTAATTAAAATGTCTATATACTATTTTGCAAGATACTAAAAGGATGAATGTTTATAGATAATATGTGTTTTTCTTAATTTTAAACTAAGTACTTTAAATTTATGGAATCTTTTCGACTATGTATTATATTAAACTATATATTGGATTAATTTAAAGCTTATAGTGTCAACCAATAGTAAAAGTGTTATACTCTTTATTTTTAGACAAGTATAACCAACTAAATTCCTTTACCTAATTTTCTGTCTAGTTCCAAGTATATTTTGTTTGGTTGCTTTATCTATATTTCTCTTTATGTGATTACAAATCCTAAAAATAATCATATATTTAATGGCTATTTAGCTACCCTAAACTATCTAACACATTAATAATTATTTAGTATATCTATTTACTTTTTTCCTACTTGTTCTTCTAGGATTCCATTAATATCTCTACATTAGACTTATTTTTAATTTTGTAATTGGCCAGATTATAAGTAAATGAAGCATGTAAAGATGCAAAACACATTCTCATTAAAAGCATGGATGATTTTCATATATTAGTCCATTAATAAAGCTTAATACAACACCATCATCTAAAGGTTCAAATCAATTTAGAGTTAACATACTTAGTTCAACATTTTAGAAAGTAAAATACCAACACAATACATAAATATGTGAAAGAAATAGTAAAAAATACAAGAAAGATGAAAGAGTGCATCAGTAAATTATTTTCTTTTATTGTGCATCCTTCTCTTAATCTCCTAATTGTGATCTCCTTCACACATTCCACACACACACACACACACACTATACATAGCACTTGGAGAGTGCTACCTCTGCACTATCACATTCTCACCCACTTGACAAGAAAAATAAGAAAGAAAGAAAAAGCCTAAAAGAACATTTCTTTCTCTTAGAAATATACCTTATATATAGCCTAAATACAACCCTAATTAGTTGTCTAGAAGTTCCTACTATAACTGCCTAAAAAACTATTTAGGACCATCACTGAACCATTAGGAATCTAGTATGTTAGTCCATAATGCTGTAGCACTGGAAGTGGCACTACGACGCTGCTAATCTTGCACTACAGTGCTATGCTTTCTACTTTTGGCTCATATTTTTTATCTTGTACAGTGCCTAGGCACTAAGCTTTCTATAAAACTATCCCAAAATATGTCTGATATGGCATCATGACACTGCTAATATAGAGCCTAAGCACTATCCTTACTATAAAATTTCCTTAATTTTGTCCATTTATACTATCATTGTCTTCTTACAACACCTAGGAGCTGGGCCTAAATTTCTTATTTTTTTATTTTTTTTTGATGATTTTCTTATTACAACATAAAAAATTCTTTAAATAAATATATTTTAACATAAAAACACATGATAAATGCATTAAAATTACAAGAAAATTTTTAACACTTA
Source organism: Cymbidium sinense (assembly GCA_021442155.1). Taxonomy (NCBI): domain Eukaryota; kingdom Viridiplantae; phylum Streptophyta; class Magnoliopsida; order Asparagales; family Orchidaceae; genus Cymbidium; species Cymbidium sinense. Next base: position 139,812,076 of record CM038218.1, on the reverse strand, counting down.
TCATGCTCAAAAGGAAACTTTTCCTTAAGCCACTTCTATGAGTCATCTTCAATGATTGGGCAACCTCATTTTATTTCTCCATGTTCATGTGCCTATTAGTTTTTTTTTAACAATTCTACCAACATCTTTGTTCCATGGAGACCAAAGGCGCACCTAAATAATTCTTCTCTAAAGCTCTCAGAAAGTACAACTTGTGCGATTACAGACTCCAAATTTGTTACTTCTAGCAGCTCTCTTTTGAACTACTTGATGAACTTACTAAGAGACATTCTTAGCTCCTATCTCATCTATAGAAGAGCCTACAAAATTTTTAGAGGCTTTTGATCACATATAAATTGAGTCATCAATGTTCAATTAAACTTTATAAAAGAGGTGATAGCCCCCATAAGAAGGCATGAGAACCATCTGATGGATGACTCCATAAATTTTGTAACACTTCATATGATTAAGATGCAATAATAAGGTGGTGGACTCGAAGTAGGCCACATGGTCAGTTAGGTCAATCTAATGCAAGTCACTTCATGAAGAATTTAAACTTTGACAATGGGTGCACTTCTAGTATTTCTCTAAAGAAAGCAGTTATGGGAATGTCATTTGTCACTCTTTCTCCAATAACTTCCTCACCACTCTTGTCATTGAACTCCTCATAAATACTAGAATTTCTAACAATTCACACCTATGGTGGTGAGTCTAACTAGTTTCCAAGTTTGAGGACCCCCTCATTCTTTCTAGCTTTTAGAATCTCATTCTTCACTTTCTCCATAACGCACCTAAGCTATACAAGGGATTCTAGTTTCCAAGACTTTTAAATCTTCGTATGTGATAAATTGATGAGTTGACTGTATTTATGGTGCTCCTTCATTGAGCACTTGACTTCTGGTATTTAGTGTCTTTCATGCTTATTACACTAAAGAGGATGATAAAATCAAGATTGACCATGGAATGATATAGAACCATACTTAAGCACATAGAGAGTAGGGCAAGAGCAAATATGACTATGTAGAAAAATATAAAAAAGTAAGAAATTTTAGTATATTATAATATGAGTATAAGTAAGAGATTTAAGTACAAGAAAAACCTCTCTCCCTCCCAGGAAAAAATAGAAAAGTTATAAAGAAAGTCACTCTTTCTCAAGATTTCCCTTTATATAGGATATGAGGGTTGATTATAAAAGGAAAGTAAAAGTTAGTTTCTATAAACTATGTCATTTTTAATATAATATGACATTTATCCATGTGTAATTACTAAGATACTATCTTGTGCTTTGGTGGTTAGGTTAGTGCTGCATAGTGAGTGGTGATTTCTATAATATGGTTTCCTATGTGAAATAAAAAGAATCATACTTTGGCTACTTGGTTGAGTCTAGTTCCTTAACATAGTTGTCCATGTCAAAGTGAAAGGTCTTAGTTGGTCAACAAGTAAGTTTTTGCCTTGGGCTCTACTACTCATCATTGAGTGCTCTTCATATTAGTCTGTTTGCTAGGTCCTATGCACTAATTGGGGTAAATAAATAAAAATGAAGTTTATACCCACTATATACCTTATGTAAGGTGGACTTGCTTTGGAATGACAAGGCCTGATTAGATAAGCTCAAAATCAACCTAGATGTTAGTCACTAATAAACTTACTAGATCTCGAATGGATAAGGTCAACATGAGCATAAACTACTCGCTAACTTAATAAATAGAGAACTCATCACAAATTGAAGGTCTAGAAATTTTCCATTCACTTGGATGGATAATCTAAAAAGCTTGCTAAACACAGACAACACAATAGATGGATAGTCTTTACAAAAGAACTTGCCATATACTCTCCACTAATGCTATAAACCACTAATGAAAGATTACATGGTTACATCAAGTAATGAAGAGTGAAGAGTGAGTAGAATATCATTCCCTCAAGAATTGAATACTAATTACTAAAATTGGGTTGAATGTCATTTATTTGAATGACCAAAAGTGGCTGGGTTAAAGTAATTGTTAAAACTAATTCTAAAGTCTACTAAAGAAACTAAATAAACTAATGATAATGAGATTTTTTTGAGAAAATTTTAATACAATTAAGCCTAAAAGATGGATTTTAATAATGCTGATTTATGTAGCCCAAATATCAGCGAAAAGATGGAATTAGTTCTACTGAAGTCTAATGAAGGTGGCCACTACCTTTCTCTAAAAATACTATTGACCTTATTTTTGGATGAGGTTAATATCATTTTTGAAATTGGTAATTATGACACCTAATCCAAGATTAGGAGCCTCCTAATTAAGCACTTAGAACTAGTATCTAGTGACCTAATGCATCTTCTTTGGATTTGATCTAACCATATGGGTTTAGGTAGACTCAACCCAAATTCTAAACTTAAATTAATCAAAACAAATCAAAATAAACCAGAAATGAATTCAAATCAAATCAAATAAAAGGATTCCAAATCGAAATCAAAGTTAAATTTAGTCAACCCTTTTGACATAGGTTTGACTTATGTGGGTCCCACCAAGTCAAAGGTCAACCCACCAAATTTTAACGAAATGAAATTATTATAAATCATACAAATGATAAAATAAACATGTATAAACATGAATCTAGTAAAATTTAAATCCTTTTAGGTCTTAAATAGGTTAATTAGATGACTTGGTCTAAATGGGCCTAAATAAGTCTTATTGGGTTCAAATCCAAATCAAATTGAAATCAACCCAATTTTACTACCCAAAATCATTTGGAAATGATTATGAGACATAATACAATTCATCATTGGGTCCAATTTGATTAAATTGGCCATTTCACCCAAATAAGCCCAAACTGAACACCTCTAGGCTAAAAGTTAACCTATGTCATTGGGTCCAATTTGATCAAATTGGACCTATTTCATCATTGGTGAAGCTAAAGTTATAAGAATAAGTCAAAAAGAGATGAGGTAGAGTATGCTAACAATGTTCCTCCAAGATAAGATACTTTTGTGATTCTTCCTTTCCTAATCATCCCAATGGCTTTGGATTATTCCAATTACTTGAACACTTCTTGGAAGATGTTTACAAGGGTTGGGATCAAGCAGCCATCCTCTTAGCAAAAGAATACTTGGCTTATTCATTGAGAGAGCAAGAGAGAAAGTAAGGGAGGATCTCCCATGAAGGCTCTCATCCAAGGAGGGAAAGGGGACGAAAAGGTTTCCTCCCCTCAAATCTTTCATCCAAACACATTCACAAGGTCAAGAGGGACCAAACCAACCCATTGGTCAAGCCCCTAGTCATCGGATTTCGGACACCTAAAGCTCCCCATTCATAGATTTTGGCCATATATGGAATTTAATGGTCCTCTCTTCTCCATATTTTCATTCCAAATCATCCATAAGATGAAGAGAAACTGATTAGAAGCCTCCCTTGAGGCTTTTGCCTCTGACAAGCTAGAATTCAGAGAAAATCGATGGCAAACCTCTAGGCCTTCAATGGAAAAATGAGGGGGAGAGAATTTCACCCCAAATTGGACATCCCTACCCATTCTAGGGGTCAAGTCAAGTTCAATCGAGTTTTCTCGTGATCCTTTCACCACTGGTGAGCCAAAGAATAGTCAAAACTAATGGCAAATGGCCATGAGGTGGTGTCCTCGATGTTTGGTGAGTAGGCAAGTCACCAAATTGTGTCCATGGCTTTGTCCCATTGTGGTGAAGGTGCTTAAAGCATGGCTATCACCCTGGATCACCATAATGAGGAATGCCTCACAACTGACCCTTTTAGTAATTTCTTTTGGTCTTTTATGAAGTGAATTTTATCCCTAAGATGATTAAGCTGTATTGATTGATTGTAAATTGATCCTTGAAAGATTTTCAATCAAAATTACTCAATTTTGTCCCTCCAATTGCTGAAAATCTATCAGATTTGGAGGACGATCTTCGGTTCTTTAGCGGAAGGAAGGGGTGGTAATCCCCATCATCCGTTCCTTCTATTTGGAATGGATGACCGAGATCTAATCAGACAGTTTGATTAAATCCATCTAGGAACCATGGGTGAGATCATGACTATCTAATCTTTGATCGAATGGTTGGGATCAATCCCGCGTAGTTGCCGCTTTTGATGTGGGATCCACATGGATCCCATGTTGCTCAATGGTGCTACATTGGTGCCATGTCAGCATTATTGTTTAAAATTAGGTTTTCTCATTTTAAATCATTAAAAATTATTAAAACATGTGATAAACTTCAAAAAATGATATAAAATAAAATATAAATCCAAAAATTCAAATGAGGGCTCTATGTATTCATCTTAATAAGTTGAATCCATTAAACCAAAAATTCCCAATTAATTTTTAGGTAATTTTGGATTAATTTAGCCTTAAATGGAATTAATTAAACTTAAATTAATCATAAATCATTAATCCAATTAAAGTGGAACTTTGGTGTACTAAATTTGAGGTTAAAATGCACCTTACGAAAAATCTTCAAGATTGATTGTAAAGTAAATCAAGAGATTTTAAATTTTAAACTCCAAACCTTAATTATAATGAAATAAATTAATATTAATTGAAATAAATTATAAAAATTGATCAAATCACTTTAAGTTAACATAACAAACCCTAATGAACTTAACATACTAATGAAACTCATTGAAACGTAATAAATTATACAATGGCTTAATTTGGTAGTTAATTAAATTAATTAACTTAAACTTAGAAAAATCATAATAAATCAACCAAAACTTTAAATTTTCCAAATGAACACTCTATGGATGCATCTTCCATAGAGGAATCTAACAAAATAAAACCTCTAAGTAATTCCTTTTCAGTTAAGCTTAATTTAGGTTTTAATGAAATAATTAAAATCTTAATCACACCCTAATCATGCATCTGATTAAAATGAAACTTTGGAAACATAAAATTGGCATGGAACCCCACTTTCCCTAAAACATTCGAACCTAATCCTTTGGATTGGGAATTCTTAAATTTCCAAGCCTCTAGGTTAATATAAATTAAAAAAATTACAAAATAAAAAAAATTCATAAAATTTTTTTGAAACACCTTCATCAACACCATAACACTTAAGGATAATTTTTCAATAGTTTAAATCAAAGAATTACAAACGTAGGGTTTAATGGAATCATTAAAATTGGAAAACCTAATTAAACCTTGAAGTAAATAATTCATTAAATTCAATATCAAACAATTAAGAAAATATTAAACCATAATCAATGCAAACTGAGATTGGATTAAAACACTAACCTAAATGTGTTAGATTAATATAATTTAAACTAAATGAAAAATATTCAAAAAACATAAACATCAAACAAATAATTAAACTAATCCAAATTTGTTTGAAACACCTTCATCAACACTCGAATGCTTAAGGATAATTTTTCAATAGTCTAAATCAAAGACTTGCAAATGTAGGGTTTAATGGAATCATTAAAATTGCAAAACATAATTAAAACTTGAAGTAAATAATTCATTAAATTCAAAATCAACCAATTAAGGAAATCTTAAACCATAATCAATGCAAACTGAGATTGGATTAAAACACTAACCTAAATGTGTTAGATTAATATAATTTAAATTAATTGAACACAAATTCAAAAAACATAAGCATGAAACATATAATTAAACCAATTCAAATCAAATAAAATAAATAAAATTGAAAATAAATTAAATCAGGAAGAAATGGAATGAAAAATTAAATTTCAATGGCAAAATTAAAACATTAATGTAAATTAAACTCAAACCCAAATCATTTAAATAAATTAAAAAAAATTAATTATGATACTTAAAGATCTTAATTAGGGCTTTAATATGAATCTTCATCTTAGGGTGAATACTTCATTCTATTAGGAGTTAAGATGTTGAATGGAATGGGTTCCACCCAAAAGTAGAATCTATTATACTTTTCATTCTTGAAAACTTAAAAATTCATAGTCTTTGTTGTGATATTCTGTGATCTGTGATAGTCTATATTGTGATGCGATGTGCTTTTCTTATCTTTATGGTGTACTATTTTAGATTGCACATCTAAGATTGTTTTCCCAGTAGATTGGATGGTAGCACGTTCTTTTTAGAACTAATACTATCTGTTGTTGGGGGCTATGCTAAAAGAGATTACCATAATAAATAAATTATAAAATCATTGTTTACTTATAGGTGTTGAATAGTCCTTTAGTATAGCCCAATAGGATATGTGAGCTTGTCAAGTAGCTAATGCTAAGCCCGTATATTTTTAAATTATAGTTATTATGTGTTGTTTGTATTTTCCAAATATCTATCTTACAGGGTTTAGGATTTATTTTTTGAATTTGAATGTAAATTTGAGCTTAGAATTAGGTGAAAATCTATAAGGTTTAGGATTAGTAGAAGCTAACCCTACCAACAGATGGTTGTAGAGGTCCCTTGTGAAGTCCAATGGAGGTCCTCAAAGAAGGAGATAATCTTGGAAAGAAGGTCCATAGATCTAAACTTTAGTTGTAGGCCAAGCTGTATAAGGGCAGAGCTTAGCTGCCCATTTTTTCTTTCTTTTGAGATGTATAGTCATACCCAGTCGCATTGGCCTTTCTTTAATTTTAAATTAGCATGATTTATTTTGGGTGTGGAATATAATCAACATGCTTTTCTAGGTTTCTTTATGTGTTGTATTTTCTATGATGAATACCTAAATTATTAAGCTCTTAAGAAAACAAAATTTTCTACTTAATTTAAATCTAATCAATTCAAACAAAAAATAATGAAACTTGAAACTTCTTATATATCAAAGCCCTAAGAATAACTTAAAATAAATTTGAAATAATTAGCTCATGTGAACCATGCTAGCATATTGTTCTAAACTCTTGAATTGGGCACTTCACCAATTGCACATAAGGGGCATCTAACTTGTGATGATGACTGCCTTCTTGGGGAAGTATGCCTTCTCTTATTGATTTGACCCATGATCACTTCTAATTGCATGTCATTTGGGCATAACTTGCATACCCTAAAGCCTTAAATAAATCATGAGTCAAAATATTTAAAAGCTAAAAAATGTGCATTAGTTAGGTTTCATACCCTACATGATCCTAGGGATTAGGAAGTGAGTCTAAGTTCTTTCTTAAAATACAACACCCTATCCATCTTGCATTCATAAGACTTAGCATCCTGAATTTAAAATGCACTTACATGGTGATAGCTGTCGGCCCTTTCATGTGGGTTATATGTCTAGAAGAGTTAGTGATAGGTTTCCTTTCTCCAGTAAGAGAAAGAGCCAATAATTCTTAAAAGTAGAACTAGGTTGAGCATCTGACTTTTGTCAGAAGAACTTATAGACTCAGATTCTGAAGCATCCTACTAGAGTAAGTCTTCAACCCTAGGAATTATTGTAGTTTTATGCTGCTAGAATCTAAGCCCTAGATTTTTATAAAAATGTTAACTCAAAATTCAATTTAAATTTCAAAATTTAAAACCTAATGATAGGATAGTTTAAATGCCTACTTGACTTCCCAATATATATAGGAATTTCCTTCTTAATCTCATTTGGCTTCCAAAATTAAATCTTTCTAGTTTAGATCATTCCTAATTAAAATTTTAACATATAATTCCTTTGGAAACCAGCTTAAAAATCCATAAAAATAATAACTTATTTCTTTAATTGAGAGTATTCTTATGTATAGGTCCTCCATTCCTATGATGTAATTAGCTTTAAGGGCTTGCCCTTAAAAGAAACCATGAACCTAGTTTAAAATAAACCCTCCTCTACTTCCCATGTAGTTCAGGGGAGAACTCTTTGGTACATGAAAGACCCATTAGCCTTAGGAGTCTTTTATTAAATGATCAAATCCATTATAAGATAACATGTTTATCTTCTGAGATAATATGTTTACTCATTAATTACACATTTGATCATCCAAATATAAAACTCTTAAAATCTTAGGTGGTGTCATAAATTTTCTAAAAATACCATGGTCTTTATTTTTCTCACACAACATACTTATCAAGGAGATCTAAATAGACCACATGACCCACCTCCATGTTTTTATGTACAATTAATCTAATGATAAATTAAATGCAAGAAAAATCTATGAAAAGCTTTTAGGATATCTAAGAAGGACTACACCGCTTCACCATAATTATCTCAAACTTATGACCAATCGTTATAGTAAATACATGATAAATGCACTTTCCACCTCTCAACTTCAAGTAGGTCTTCTAATATATTAAACATAATAACAAGTCAATTCAATAGTTGAAAAAGTATAATGTAAAATATTCCATAGTTAATAAAACAACACTTTGAACTTCATTATAAATCAAATCATACACTAATCAAACATAGCTAGAAGTAAACCTTATAAAAGGGATTTAATTTATGATGAAAGAAAAATATATAAATATTTTACTCATAATCATGATCACATGGACTAAAAAAGTGATAAGGATAGAAAAAAAGTCATAAGATGCCCATTGAGATGGCTCCTTTTTCATTGTTCCACATCACTTGACAAATCTCTTTAAGAACCACAACAATAGGCTAGAGAAGCCTCCACCAAGAGCTGCCTCTTAACCCTTCAGAGATGGGTGAAAAACCCCTAAATAGATGTTATCAAATTCCCACCCCCACGCCCCCCTAAATAGATGTTATCAAATAGTTAAGTATTTAGTGAAATATAGAATAATTCATAGTAGCTGCCATAATCTCTATTTTACATATACTAAAAAATATGGCTCTAGTACCTAGGCAGTAAGACTCAGTGCCTGAGCATTAAAACTTGGCACCTAGGCACCAATATCTCTATATTGACCTACATTTGGGCTTGAGATGGCTTTTATATGCTAAGGATAATTTTCTAGGTGTTGCCTTCTCTATTTGACTTTTGTACTTCAACACCTTAGTGCTGGCACCTAGATTCTTAATTAAGCTCCAAGCATCAATTGAACCATAGAACACATCATTTGTTCCTAAAGTCACTCCAAATGTTTGTCGACCTTATTTTGCACCTTAATGATATTACAGTCCTACAAAAATTCAAATTTCAAAGAATGACTATCATGAAATACTTAAAAGTACACAAAAACATGTTAAACTCACAATCTAATGCAAGAAAAATCATGTAAAATTCATGCCTATCAGAGCTCTACCTTGCACTGTAGATATTTTTGATATTTCTTATATATCCAAAAAACGTTCATCTTTAACTATTCAAACCTTATTTAGACATTTGAATCCTACACTTAATAGTTGAGGGTTCTAGCTATTTCCATTAGATTGATGCATCTACTCACACACAAATTGATGTAAGCACTTTAGGTTAGAATTGTTTAATAAAGCTCAGAGTTAACTTATGATTATAATAAATTTGTTATTTGCATAATATGATATTTTCTTAAGTAATGAGAATTTTTTAATGATATTCATAGGTCATGTGATTATTTAAGAACTATAATTAACCTAAAGGCTACCTCATTAATTAGTTGAGACCATATGTAAGGTTGCAATTTTTATAAATTATTTTTTGTATCTCTATAAAATTCTAATAATAAGATGATAAATCATAGGATAATATTATTCTTATAAATGACTTAGCTTGTTTTAAAATTATAATCATTTGAATTGAACCAAGGAATCATAAGGCTATTGCAAATACTAAGATTTATAAATGTTTCTAACCCCTTAGCTACTTAGCATAAGGATAATGAGGTAGGTCAAAATTTTTTATGCTTAAATCCTTCAGTGCTTGGGATGAGGTTACTTTGAGTGTGACTAAGATTCAAATTGAAATGTTATGTTTCATTATTGTGTTATGCTACAATGTTGGTATGCCAATGAGATTTTTTTAATAAGTACTTACTTTTTTAATTTCTATAAGGGTCATGCAATATTGTAATTTATTATATTTTAATGTTCTAAGATGACTCTATATAGTTTTAGAAAATTTTCTTTATCACATTATTAGTTTAGAAAGAATTTGTGCACAGTAAAGTATAATCAAAGGGTTTCTTGGTCTAGTGAAACTCCAATCCCACTATGCAATTACACAGTTTAAATTAAGTGGTAAGGAGCAAAGACAAACTAATACTTATATTTTATCACTTAAACTTACTTAGTTTTTAAAGTTCTCATAGCATATTTTTTATACTACTTGTGTATTTGTTTTCTTCACTTTTTATTGATATATGCTTGTTGAGGCTTTATATGATTTTCCAATAGGCTTATAAGATAAAACACTTTCTACAACATTAATAAAAATCATATATATATTTAAAATTAATTATAGAATAATTTTAAATTATAATTAAGCTTTTTTTAGGTAAGTATATCAAGTTAAGTATGCTTTGTTATACTTCTTAGAAGATGTATAAATTATAGATAAGATTTGTCTGTACAAAATTGAGTAGCTCTAGTTGTGTATAACTAAGTATTTCATTTTTCATTTTTTGTAGGTAATTCATTATTAATAATGGATTATCTCATGGTTAGATTGATTCAACTATCTTTTTAAGCTAAATTACCTTGAGCTTGGCAGCTAAGAAGTTTAAATGTTCTTTCTCGCCTTTATTAAACTTATTTCCCTCACCCATTTACCACATTTAGCTCATTATACTTCTTGTTGAGTATTAAGAGATTAATAAATATTATCACAAAAACTTCTTATATATTGGGATCAATGCTTTTGATACTTTCCAATATACTATTCATTTTATCTTCATAAGGTTGTCTTATATGCCTTTTTTAACACCATATTGTTTGTATAATTGGAGGTCTTTTAAGGATTTTTGTTGACCTTTTTTGGCTCATGTGATAGTACTTTTAATACAAATTTTACATCTATTCTAGTATGATCCATATTTCTTTTTACTCCTTGGTCAAGTAGAAAAACTCAATGTACTAGGAATAACTTCTTTATCAACAATAATAAGAACCGCAAAAATGTATTCCTTTTCATTGTTCCTAGTATCCCTATCTAACTTAACAAATTTGTCATTATCACTATAATAACTAATATTTGACTATCTTTAGATATCTCTTATTCCACTTACACTATTATTCATGTTAGTCAAGAAATTTCCCATGCTTTGATTAAAGTATCCAAGAAGTGATTAATATTATGGCTGTTGAAGGACCTATTATTAGATATCAATCGATCATGTAAATTATTTTTACTTATTTCCAAAGCCTTCAATACTTTCCTTATTATTTCTTGGGTAAAAATAATTGCACTATGAGCACCTAAAGGCCAATATGAAAGTTATCATTTACCATTTATATTCTTATAAATTTTGCACCTATCAGTTCAATACTTGTCATTTTTAATATTAAATGTTTTATTCCAAGTAGGAAAAGAAAACAAATTGTTTTAAAATAGCACATATCATTTATAATAAGTTGAAGAATAGTTTATCGCTTTAAACTCTTGCTAAGTGTAAGAAGGTACCTAAAAAGGATATATTTAAGAAAGCTCTTACTTCTACTTTTTCTACTTTAAAATTGAATAAAACATAAATTCTTCCAAAATTTGTATGCCAAATGTTCTTTTAAATCTTTTAAAAACTTTATTTAACTTAATGTACTAAAAAGAAAGCCATCATCAAATTAGTGCTTGTATTATCATAAGATAAACCATTACCTTTCTTACCCTCATTTATTAACCTTGATGATATTATGCTTAATGAAGTTCTTATTTAATGAGATTATCTATATAATTATTCCATTATAGATGATCCTATAATTTTTTTATTTCTCATTTTAGAGTAATTGAAATGTGAGGAGGACCACCAAGCTAGAGAGGAGAGTCTTTTTAAGACACACTTAATGAAAATATTTAAGTAGAAGAATAAGAATAGTAATTTAATTATGAAAAAAGGATGATGTTTTAATCATTGAGCATGATGATAAAGAAAATACAATTTTATTAAAAAATAAAGATATATTGGATAAATGATCATTATTATCGCTATCATGATAGCTTAAATAATTGTCACCTTTTTTCTATGTTAACCTTTTTAAAGATGTTATAGAATGACACTCATTTAGTACCTAAAACTTTTCATGTTTAATAAATTTCTGCTCAATATGCACCTTTAGTAATTAAATCATCGATAGTTCTAGTGTCGACACTTATTATTGCATCTTTTATAATATTCTCTATTAAGAAGCTATTACACTCAAGTGGGTGGTTAATTAAATATTTTAAAAATTGTATGTGTTAAAACTTAATTTAAACTTTTATAAAAATTTTAATGACAAATTATTTTAATTATTATATGAATCACAATTGTAAATAAATAAAAAATAGAAAAATAAAAATAATAAAACTAAAGTGATAAGAGACACAAAAAATTTTATGTGGTTCAGCCAAACACAAAAATTAGCCTACATACATGCTTGGTCACCTTGACTAATAATCCACTAATCAAATCAAGATTATAAACAATCTCATGTACTCTCTTACACTAGGAAAATACAACCCAAATAATGTACTTTCCTACACTGAGTAAGTATTATCCCAAACCAACAATGTGCTCTCCAACACAGGCAAGTACAACTCTACAAATTCAAAGACTAGAAAAAATATTACAAATAAGAATATCTATCCCTCAATTTTTTTAAAAAAATTTCATTCAAGCCCACTATGCAATAAAAAGACAAATAAGTAAGAATGCTTAATATATCTTTGTACTTTTGATTTTAAAACATTTAATTGAATGAAATACAAGTAAACTTAAAACCAAATGCAAGAATAATATCAACTTTATAAAAACATGCACAAAGTGAAATATAATGATTTTAATATAATAAGTCTAAAAACAATTATTATAAAAGCCTTATGAAGGTGATTCAAACTCCAATCAAATAAAAAGGAGAACCATTCAAATCACTTAGAATAAGTGCGAAAAGAACTCAAGAAAATCTTTAATAAGATAATAATGAGCAGGTCAGCTAAAGACCTTCTAAAAATAATAAATTAAAATAAAAATACAATTAATTCAAGACCCTTTTGAATTAATTTTAAGTAAATTAAATTAATTTAAATTAACTCAAATTTAATTAATTAAAGAATGAAAGGGCTGGCTAAACCTTGCTAAAATGAGATTAATGGAGTGCATGACCAATCAAGATCTTGCACTTATCATCACGACCATAGCCACAACACTAAAGACTATTACTATTTAAAGAGCTTAGTGGAAAAGTTAATAAAGGTAGGGAAACTCAAGAAGTTCAATAGGAGGAAAGATAAAAAATTTATCAAAGATAGCAATAAACATGTATTCAGACATAATATTCATATCGTTGGAGTCATACCCACCATCTTTAGGGGTGATAGAGAGTCCTCCAAAAGGATAGTATGAAAAGGTTGTAGTCTAGGGAAGTAAACTTTACTGCCAAGCTGTGAGCTCCATCTATGAAAATAGTCCTAATGAGATTTTCAGAGAGGAATAAACATGCTATTTGGAACCCCTAGAATGGCAAAGTATTGGTAATAGCTCTAATCACCAACTACTAAGTGGGAAGTATTTTAATTGACGTGGAAAGCTTTGTCAATATCATTTTAAATAAATTTTTGATAAATTGAGACTAGAAAAATTCAAACTCACACCCACAAGTGGACCATTATGCCATTTCTTAAGAGAGTGGAGAGAAACTAAAGGAATTACTCTCCCCATCACATATGGAAAGGGAAAAAAATAGTTCACGATCATGGCTAATGTCATCATAGTAGAGGCTACTGCTACTTGCTATTATATTTGACCGATCTCAACTCAACACATTTAGAGCTATGGTGCCAACATATCACATAGCCGTCAACTTCCTCATTGGAAGAGAATTGATTTTTTTCAGAGGAAACTTTAATCAATCCTATGGGAGATACTTGAAATCCAATGGTGGGGAAAGAAGATAAAGTATTGCAACTAAATGTTATACAAATAGGAATTGAAGTCCTTGAAGAGATAGGAAAAATTTTGACCATTCTAGGAAATGGTAAGTATTAAAAGTCAGCTTAGCTTTCTATATTCAACATAAAAAACCCTTAGAACTTTCTTGAATAATTTAGATGTATTCGCTTGGATGATAGTGGAGATGCTGAGTATAAACAATAATAGTACATTTCATTACTTAAGTGTTTCGAAGGATGTGCAACCTGTCAAGCATAAGATTTGGAAACCAATACCATACTCATCTAGTTTATTAAGGAGGAGGTTGCCAAGTTGCATAAGGCTAACTTTATTGGAGGTTTAGTACCCAATGTGGGTGTCTAACCTAGTAATTATTTAGAAGTAGAGAGATAAATGGAGAATAAGTGTTGATTTCACTAATATAAAATTAACATGCCTAAAGGATGGGTATCCTATCCTACGAACATAGGTGTTTGTCGACTCAGGATTTGGTTACTCTATGATGAGTTTTCTAGATGCATTCTCGGGATACCATTAAATTCAAATGCACACTACAAATTCTTAAATAATAACCTTTATTATTGTTAAAGGGTTATAATACTATTGAGTTATGCCCTTTTGGCAAAAAAAAATACAAGGGCAACATGCTAAAGGCTAGTTAATCAAGTATTCAAAGAAAAAAAAATGGAAGAAATGTTGAAGTCTATGTGGATGACCTACTAGTCAAAAGAAAATTACTAATAAAACACATCCAAGATATTGAAGAGACATTTTCTATATTGATGAAGTATAATATGCACCTTAACCCTCTAAAGTGCTTTTTTCGTGTTAAAGTAAGAAAGTTTTTGAGATTTCTTATCACCCTTAAAGGCATAAAGGTAAATATTGACAAAGTGAAGGCCATACTCAATATGTCATCACCTAGAAATATACTAAAGTATAATGACTTATTGGTGTGCAACGGGATTGAATAGATTAATCTCAAAGGTAAGGGAGCAATGCTCACCATTTTTTATTGTTTTTAGAAGAGAAAAGAAATTTGAATGGATTCTAAAATGTGACAAACTCTTTAGTGATTTAAGGACTCTAGTCATATTACCTTCTTTGTTGTAGAGACCAAAAAAGGAAGAAGTCTTACTGCTCTATTTAGGAGTGGGAGAAGACTCAATTAGTTCAGTCCTTATTAGAAAATAAAGGGAAATATGGTCTATCTATTCTATTAGCAAATCTTTTCAAGGTGTCAAACTGAATTACCCACTGTTGGAAACACTTAGTCTAATCACTTCAGCAAGATGATTACGATCTTACTTCAAGGTACATTTCATATAAGTCATGATTGATAACCCATTTAAATATCTACTATTGAAATGGTATGTAGAGTTTAGCAAGTTCTATATATCTTACTCACCTCAAATCATAATCAAAGCCTAGGCAGTTATGGATTTTCTTATTGATTTTAGTAGCTTGCAAGATATCCTCATCAACCCATAATTTTATGGTGACTATATATTGATGGTTCTTTCAACAAGTTGAATGGGTGTAGGTATAGTGTTAAAAAGTCCAACAGGAATTACAGTTACACATTTAGTCAAATATGGCATCAAGGTTATAAAATAAATAGGTTTAATATGAAGCCTTACTAGTCTAAGATTTGCTATAGAATTAGAGGCCACATATATAGCACCTTATTCTGACTAGCAACTTGTAGTGATTCTAGTTAATGAAGAATATAAAGTTTGAGATTAGTCTTTATGTTAAAAATATTTACTTAAAGTAAAAAGTAAAATTTAGGCAACTGGACTATTTCAAGATCGAGTAAATTCCTAGAGAAAAAAAACCAACTCGTTGATCTATTATATCAGTCTAGCACACTAGGGGAGGATGTTATCATACAAATCACCTAGTTGAGTAGAAGAGGAAGAGCTAATGTAAATTGAGCATGAACACTAGCCAAGCTATGTTGACCCTATCAAGAATTACTTACATACTAGAGAAGTCAAATAAATAATAATGGATTTGAGGAGGTTCAAAATTAGAGTAGCTTAATGCCTAATGATTGAATGAGAGTTACTTCAAAGGTTGACAACCTTGCTCAATCTCAGATGTGTAAGAGAGTTTGAATAAAAGAAGGTCCTTGAGGAAATATATTCTAGATAGTGTGACATCCATTCAAGTGGGAGGACACTCACCCACAAAATCTTGAGAAAAGGGTATTTCTAGCTTATGCTCAGAAAGGATGCCAAAGAGTTCATGAGGAAGTGTATACAGTGCCAAAAGGTCACAACACTCTTGTAGCAACTATTACAACCTTTGGAACCCAACACCTGTCATTGGCCATTCACTATTTGGGGAATGGATTTGATAGGTCCCTTGCCAATCAATAGTGGACAGACAAACTTCATCATAGTCATTTTAGTAGGTGGACCAAGGCAATACCACTTGCAAATATAACTTCTTAGGTAATAAAAAATTTTATTTGGACTTCCATTATTTTCATTATGGGTTACCATGATGATTATCATTGATAATGGGCCTCAATTTGATGAGGGAGTCCTAGGCAAGTTCTGTGAGTCTCAAGGGATCAAGCTAAGATTCACATCAACATATCACCTATAGATTAATGGATAGGTGGAGACTACTAATAAGAATATTCTCAATTTACTCGAGAAGAAAGTTGAAGGTGCCAAGGCTAAATGGGACACTATACCTACAATATTATGGGTTCTCAAAACCACTCCCACAAATGTGATGGGACATTCACATTGTTGCATGATACATAGGTTATCCTATTAGTTGAGTATGAAGTCCATTGCTAAAGAGTCCTAATAATGGAAAAGATGGGAAGAAAAGATAGTGAGTGGAAAATGTGAACTCGAAAGCTATGGATGGCATGATTGATATTCTTAAATAATTAAAAATTAATGTATCATTAAGATAAGAAGAAATTATAAATTAAATGGATAATACTAGAACCGTTATGCTAAAGAAAAGCATTTTAAGAGTGGTGATCTATTACTAAAGAAAGTAGATGCCACTACATGATAGAATATTCTGGGAAAACTCACCCACACCTGGGTTGGACCTTTCATAATCAAAGATCAAGTTGGCTTTGGTGTGTGCAAACTACAATATCATTCAAGCAAGGACAAACTAAGAACATAGAATTCTAGAGACTTGAAAAAGTTTTTTTCTTTGAGGGAAAGCTCCTCTAGTTTGAACTCGCCTTTCTAGTTTCAAGTATCATGTATCTTCATATTTTCAATAATAATTTTTTTATATTTTGCTCCGTAAAGGAGTTAACTCGTAGGATAACGAAAATTTTCAAAGGAATATACTATTAGCTCCATAAGCCAATAGATTCCTAATTTTGATTTTAATGATAACAAACAATTGTGTGGAATTATTATTATTTTATTTTGATATTTTTATGAAAATTATTAGACTCAATAAGAAAGAGAAACTCAAAAGCTATTTCTTATATGTTTGGTTAGGATTAGAGTCTTGCTTTGTATATTTTATTAAAACTTGACAAATGGATCAGTTTAAATTAGATTAAATATGTATCATAATTTTATAATCACATCAATCATTATTTCTTTTAAATAATATATGAATTATCATTTTAGTTAATCATATGCACATTACTTGATGTATAATTACTTCAATTGCAAAATTAACATTCACAGAATTTCTTATTTGTTTTGTTCAAATTAAAATTTGTAAAAATCATAATTTTAACCATTTTAATTTGTGCTTAATTTACATATTCTTTATTATTTTATTTTGACGTGAATTTCTAATATTTGCAATTTTCCTATTTAATTAAATTATTGAAATTTTCACTTCGCTAAATGTCATATAAATTAAATATAAATTTACATAAATTCATGGATGCATATTTCTACTTGAGATCTTATTTTATTTTATTTTATATGATATTTTTGGGGCATTTAATCATCTATTTATATTTGATTTATTCATGTGCATATATGTTAGTCTATATTTTCCATATATGACTCAATCCTTTGACCTTACAAGCTTGACTGAATTATTTAAGTTTTTGTCCATGTTTAATTTATATTTTTCACTTATTATTTAGTCTAATTTGAATTCAAACATTTCTCATAATTATCTTTTAGCCGTTTGGAGCTTTATAGGTTAATGAATTTCCATTTTGAGTTTATAATTCTTGGATCAAATTACATTTTAAAACTTTTAAAATAAAATTTTAAACCCTGCAAAATAGATATTAAAATAACACACAACTCACCAGTAATTTATATCATAAACATATAGGCTTAACACTAGAGATGACCAAGCCTACTTGTCTTATTAAGTTATGCTTAAGGACGTAAGCAAAGAACCTATAAGCAAATGGCATTTATATTTTATTTATTTATTATAATAGTCCTTTTAAACATAATCTCCAACAAAAAATAGTGTTAGTCTAAAAGGACGTCTTAACATCTAGACTAATAAACAAATAATCTAGGTATCTAAACTAAATTAGTATACTAAAAAATAAGAAAAACATCACACCAAAAAACATTTCTCCATTCTAACACAAATTTAGAGTTGATGATTTAGTAATCTAGTGTGTGAAAGAAGGGTTTGTGTGGCAAGATAGTATTAGGCGATTTTAAGGTTAAGGTTCATTTTGAGTTTAAGATTTATTTAATATATTCTTTGGTGATTTCAATTTAAGTGATTTAATTGATTTTTAAATTTAATTTATGTTAAAGTTCAATTCAAGTTTTCAAGAATGAAGCAAAAAAATGAGTTTTGCCTAAGGTGAAAAGATTTATATTCAACAGCCTAATCCAAATAAAGTGAAATCTTTACCCACAAGTAAATATCCAATATAAGGGTCTAACTTATGGTTCTATGCATTTTTATCTTTTTCATTTAAATGGTTTAATTGAATTAGGTTTAGTTTATTTAATGTTAATATCATTTAATTAAATTTTTTATGATTTATTTGATTAAGGTTTAATCATTAATTTAAAATTTAGATTGGCTGTTATATTTTTATTTAATTAAGGTCATTTCAATTCAAAGTTTAATTTATTTAATTTAGTCTTTATCAAGGATTGAATGATTGATCAGTTTCATCAAGTTTCTTTAATTTAGGTTTTTCTTACCTCTTATGTCTTATGTTGATGACATTAGTTTCTTTATTATTTCAATTCAATCGTGTTTTGATTAAATTTGATTAGTTTAATAATTCAATTGACATGTTTTTTAGCTTAACTAAAAAGATTTTAACAACTTTGGAATCTAACACATAGTTAAATTTTCTTGTAATGATTATGATTTATTTACTTTAGTTTGAAGAATTATTTATTTTTGATTGACTAAGTTATTTTTATTGAATTTCATTATGTTTAATAAATTAGTTATGATTTAGCTTTATTTTATTAATTTGATTTTATTTACTAAATGATTAATTACATATTTATGTTAATTTGATTGATTAATATAGTTAAAGCTATTTAATGTTTCTTATGATATTTTTCATAATTAAGCCAAATTGATGTTTGGTTAATTTTGTTACATTGAAGATTATTTAAGTTCCACATAATTAATTCAATTGGATGAGTAACTTAATGTGGTAAAAATAATCTTATACATTTCTTGCCTTCATCTATCACCCCACCCCCCCCCCCCCCTCTTTCGAAAAGAGGATAAATGAAAATAGAAATATATAAAAATATATGCCTTATTGGGATGCCACATAGATTCGTTGATGCTCTTACTAAGGTGATCAGTTACGATATTGAGGAGAGGTGTATTATCTCAAGAGATAGAAGTCACCACCCTACAGTGTACCTAATTAGCTAAATAAGGACTCCTAAGGACAATGGGTATGCATATGTAGCAGAGATTCTTCCCCTATTTCACATGGAAAAGTAAAGTAAGGTTTATTTTAAATCGGGTTTGTTAAGTTCCCTATAGGGGCAAGCCCCCATAGTTAATTACATCCTAAGGGACAAAATCCCTTAGAAATACTCTTGATTAAGGTAAATGATCATTGTCTCTAAAGATTACAATAGGTAGGACTATCAATATATTAGTTTATTTTGGAAGATCAAATGGGATTGATTAGGGAGAAGGAGTTATTATTGAAGCCAAAGGAAGATAAGTTGGAGATACCCATGATGCTAGGAAACCTAGCAAGCATCTCAAATGATCCTATGGTTGGGCTTTACATTTTTTAAATTGATTTAATTTATTTGAGTCAAATTTTCATTAGCAATTTGGGACTTATGATTTTATAACACAAGATTAAGGAAATTCCTAAGAGGTAAGGATTTATGCTTATGGGCCACAAAAGGGAGAAGCAACATCAGAACCTAAATCTAGGGAGCTTTGGCAAGGGCTAAAAGCATAACCTAAATCTATGATGAAAATGGGCATTTGGTTTGTCTCCATAAGAGAGTACAAGCCACCCGACTACTTTAATTACAACCTCCTAGGGGTGGCTGCCAACTAACTCCTCCTATAATTTTAAATTCATGTAGGCAAGTCATATGTTTTATGCAAGATAGCTAGGTTATTATTTATTTAGAAAGAGATTAAGTCCTTAAACTCACTCCCTAAAGAGACTAGATCATGTAAGGGTATGCTTCAAATGACCTAAATCTAATGCAATTTAGATTTCATTTTATTATCATTTTTAACAATCATTTTGACTAAGGCTAATAAGATTTATATGCCTAATGCATGAGAAATGAGATTATTGGCCAAAATCAGCAAGAAGGGAGGAGGTTTGTTTACACAATGGCTCTCAGAGATCAAGCCAAGCTTCTCTGGCAAAGGTGAAAGCCCTCCAAACAAAGAGTGAATACAATATGTATTTGGGCATGATGTTATAAAAGAAGTACTCATCCAGCTAAGGGGTTGCTAATTCTTTTATCATGAGTTTAGCCTAAGCTTTAGGTGAGGTTATGAGTTCTTTATTTTTAGTTTTGAGTTGTTAAATTTGGTAAAAGATTTATTTTTCCCTAAGAGCCTAATCCACATCCATACCATACATAAAGCAAGAAAGAAACTAGGAAAAGGATGCCACTTAATGCACAAGCTAAACAAATCATCAATCAATTTATAAATCTAATCGCAAAAAAATAAGAGGCCATTGTGGTCGGGTACCACTGCACAAATTGAAAATAAATTGGGTAGCTAAGCTCTATCCTTATACAACCTAGATTACAAATGATTTAGATATAATTAAGTAAGAAATTCATTGTTATGGGATCTTCAAGCTTCATTTCTTCATTCTTCTTTTCTTCTTTCTTCTTCTATGGTTACTTCTTCTGGATGGTTGGAAGGTGGATGCTCCAAAGGCTTCACATGGTGCATAAGATGAGAAATTATGACCAATGTTCATCCAAATCCCCATAACAATCATTCTAAAATCCTAATTGCAAAATTTACATGAAAAGGGAAAGTAAATCTAGCTAACACCTGCAAAATAAAGGTTGGCTAAACAAATCACCAAATCCCAAGCATGTATATTGGACTTATCACCCCACACATGGTTGACTAACTCCGCCTAGCCTATTGGATTACTCTTAGGGGTCTAAGCACCTGTACAACAAAAGCTTTTATATTTTTTTTATTATAGCGCCTTTTAAGCACAATCACCTACAAAAGATAATGATTAGACTAAGATCGCCCTACCATTCATTTTATGCACATACATCCTAACATCTAGTCTAAAATATATAACACAAAATAAAAGCAAGCATCAAACCATGCACCGCCCTAACCTAATGCTAGAAGTCATGACTTAGCCTAATGTGTGTGCTTTGGAGGTTTGTGTGGTATGCTTAGCTATGGCATTAAGTTAGGAATTCTAATTGTGAAGCATGTTCAACTTAGAGGAGGATTTCATTTAAGTGATTTAATTATTTTGTATTGATTTTATTTTATTTTTTCATTGAGTTCAAGTGAATCCTACAATTAATTACCAAGTTATAAAGAGAGGGAAAGAGAAGAGGAATTCTCTTTCCTTCCCTAACCTAAGTAATTTCTAAAGTAGATTCATGTTTTGGTTTTGTTTAGTGAATATTTTGATTAAGTTTTTTTAATTAATCCTAAGTTTAGATGAACTCTAATCAAACCTATTCAAAAGGAAAGGTATTTTAAAATTAAATAAAATAAACTAAATTCACAAAACATACATCACTTCATTTCTTTCTCAACATCTATAACATGCATATGAATGAGTCTTAAGCATATCTATACACATAGATTAGAATGTTTAATACACTTTATGATGCATGCTAAGTAGTTTATTTAAGAAAATTTGGAAGTTTATGATGTATGATTTTCATTAAGTAGCAAAGGGATTTCTTATCCAACTTTCACATGCACATATGAATGTATGAAAGGCATAAGTGAGTATGATGCCATTGTTAACTAGAGTTATAAGGTACAAGACCTACTCAGGGATACTTAAAGCCTCACAACCTCAGAGTTATCGAGACTAATATGCCACTTTCCCTAAATACAAACATGTGTACAAAAGAAATGAATGGAAAACAAATTTGTATTTGTTGATTTTTTTTTTATGAAATTTATATGTGCAAGCATAGGTATCCTTCTTAAGTGATAGTATAGGAATGAATAGGATTTGGAATTAGGCAAGTGTTAGGTTCTTTTCAGATGAACCACACACCTTGCCAAATCCTACTCAAAATTATACTAAAAGAGAAGAGAAGGAAAACCTACACTAAGCACATCCTTATATTGTACTCACATGAAAACTTATAATTAAGATATAAGTAACACACTTTTAGTTTGGATAGTTGATTCATATATTTTGAAATTAATTTGGATTTAATAGTGATAATAGCCACTCATATTCTTACTTTAGCTAACACATGTAATTTGACATAAAGGAAACATTTTATTTTAAATTTGATTTTTGAAAGGCATGGATGCATGAAACCACATGACATACATATTTAGCATGTTGGGGAAAGAACTAAAATAATGAAAGCTTGTAAACACATTCACTTTAATTAAATCTTAAAGAAAATCTTATGAAATAAGAAAGCTTAAAGTAAATCAAACTTTGTTTAATATGATTTTTGTTTGATTTTGAATTTGATTTAATTTTGAAAATATTGATTGAGTTTGCTATTCCTATCCCATTTCCACATGATATTTTTGTTTAATTTTTAGATGATTAGATTCATTTTATATTTGATTAGGTTAAGGTATGAATTAAGCATGTTAATTAACTCTTACCTACACCACCTTAGAAAAGTTAACCAAATAATTATGAAGCAGTGAGATGACATAAAACCTCACAAGGAATTTAAATTTTTAATGCACCTAGGAAGAAAGGGGCCTAATGCAATTTGGCTCATGATTAATGATTAATTAAACTAAGGGGTTTATCTTAAGTAATTTCAAAACACCCCTCACACATATGAGTTGAGTTTTGAATTCCTTAATTAAACTTAGGCTCTTGAACACCTAAGCATCTACCCAAAGAAGATTAATTAAGTTCTAAAAAGTTTTAGAAATTTTAGAAATTAATTAAGAGGGTAATTAGTGAATTAGCCCTTAATTAAGAGAGGATTAAGAAAGAAAAAGGGGGTTTAAGGAATAACTTAGGGGAAATGCCCCAAAATTTGTCCCTAAACCTCCTATTCACTGTATAAAACCTTAATCAACTTCAATAAGGGATTAAAACACTAACCAAACCCTTAATTATTCTTAATTACATAAAGGGGGTAATTAGGAAATGAATTATCAATTCTCCCCAATTAAGCCACTAATAAATCCCAAGAAAATTAGGGGAAGTAGAAGTCATCTCCCAAAATATACTCAAGAAGTTTGAGATTAATCAGTAGGCTAATTAGGGAGTTATTAGCAAATTAAGATTTTTAATAAAACCCAAAATCAGAGAAAGATACAACTTAAAATTTATTAAAACTAATTTTAGAATATTCTAGATTAAATTATCTTTCAGTGATAATTTATCTCATATTTTTTTATTTTTTTAGAGAGATATGAATTTTTAAAGTTTAAAGGATTAATTAGAATTAAATATACATTAATTAATTCCTTTATCTAATCGACGCACCACGCAATGGCTGACTCAGATGTGCTTTCCACTTATCGAGCACTGAATGGTGAATTAAACATCACATCGTAGTGCTGGGTGGTGGTGGTGCTGCGCGCTTTAGCCTCAACCGTCCGATCAAGGATCAGACGGCTGAGATTAAAGCCACCGTTCCGAAGGAATTAAATCATATCTAAGTGTGTGCTTAATCTATCCCGTCCATACAAAATGCATGGATGGATGGCCATAGATCATCCCTGTTCTTCCCTAAGGAATAATGGAGACCGTCCACTTCCAAAGGGAAGATCTGAGCTCAATCGAGCTCGGATTGAGATGTAACTTTGCACACAACATCTAACCGTAATGACAGTCACATCTAACAGTTGAAACTACATGATATTAACATTTCTTTCACAAAGGACCAACACATATGGAGTTTAGTGGTCAAAAAATGTCTAACCTCGCTGGAGGTGATCACTGGCGCTCGGTTCTCTTAGAGGAGCTTCGTCTGGTTGAGACAAAGCTATGGTGAAAGTATTACCTCTTGAGGTTAAGTAGATTACTCTATGGACCAACCCCTTCTTAGCTCCCATATGACTTTGATGGAATTGGATCTCCCCTTGCCTTTGGAGCTTGGGAAAGATGTTTGACAAGGTCAACTTGATCCTTTGGTGGAGTGTGCAAAGTGAATTTGGTGGAGTTTGAGTGTAGAGGAAATTTGTAATTCAATGGACCTCCCCTATTTTCAAAGGAAGAAAACCGAGAAATTCCAAATTCAATCTCCCTCTAGGAAGCTTAAAAACTCTTGATAATGACTCCTATCACTCTCCTTTACTCAATCGACTGTGAGCAAGCTAGAATTGAAGTGAATTAGTGGGAGTATATCTCCTCTATGGAAATCGGATGATCGAAGCTTTATTTTCCATTTTGATCAAATTACCAAGATTGAAAGGGCTGTTTGAGCTATTAGAAGTTTTCACATGGTCGGTTTGGGCTAGGGAGTGGAGTGGTAACCTCCCATGTACTTCAAATTGAGTGGAGGGAGGTTTTCCATATGGCCAATTTGAGCCATGTGCTCGATTTTGGCCTTGGGTCAAGTTGAGCTAACCCAAACCCATTGGGTTGGGTGTACCACCCTTCATAGGGTTTACTTGACCTATTAGGAAGGTGTCAAGTAGGTATGAAGAGGACTTGACCAAAATATGTTCTATGGCCTAGGGGTAAAATGGTCATTTGGTTGATTTTTGAATTTGGATACGTTGAGTATATTGAGAAAATAGGTTTGGCCAAGTTTCATTGGATTTGGTGTACATTTGGTATGGTTTGGCTCATGTTGACCCATTTAGGTCATAATGGGTCAACTTGGGTCGAGTTGACCAATTGGTCAAATTGGGTCAAGTTCATATGACCTTTTGAAATATTTTTGTGGCTTTGGTTTAATTCAATTTGGTTTAGTTTTGAGTTTGGCTCATATGACTTCATTTAGGCCAAATGGGTCAAGTTGACCAATTTGACCCATTTGACCTATTTGAGCTAGGTCATGGGTAGGTTTAGGTTTGGTTAGTCATATAAAGTGGATTAGTATCTTATTTTCCAATCAATTTTGGTTAAGTTTGAATTTGGCTCAACATGACCCCTTTAGGTCAAGTTGGGTTCAAGGTCAATTAGGCTAGGTTAGGTCTAAATGGCCAATTGAGGCTTTGGTCAATTTCAACAAGTGACTTGGAATGAACTTGACTAGTTGGTTTCAATCAATTTAGCTTAGATCAAGTTTTGACACATTTTGACTTTTAAGGTAAAGTTGGGTCAACTTAGGTCAAGTGGCCAATTGGGCTAGGTTATGCTCAAATGTTGACTTGGTCAAGTTCAAACATAGTTCATGAATGACCTTAGATCAATGGTTACAATCAATTTGTCCTATGGTGGATTTTGGCTATGTTAGGTTTCATTTTAGCTAAGTGTTGACTTGGTCAACCATTAGGTTTGACTTGGTTTGACCTAATTTGATTGATTGAGCTTCTCATTATGATTGTTGATCATGATGAGAGGCTTAGATGGGCTTAGATTCAATTCAATTTGGTTAAGATTAGAATTTGGCTCATAAGGGTACTTTAGGTCACTTTGGGTCAAGTGAACCTAAGTGAGTCAAATAGCTTGGTCAAAGCTTGATTTGAGTTTGACTGAACTTGTATATGGACTTATGATTGAAATATAAATCCATTGGCAAGTAGTTTGAAGTAAAATGGGTTTTGATTCATTTGATAATTTCATATTCAAAGGAAGAATATGAATGGATTTGGGGTTTGATTTTTGAATTGGATTTTTGTTAAGAGATTGAAGTTTTTTGACTTGAAAAGCTTAGGTTGGATTTTGAATGGATTTGAGTT